>CM059186.1:8495187-8689750 GCA_030323885.1 Branchipolynoe longqiensis | reverse complement strand
TGGCCAACTTTTTGAATTTAAATGTTTACCTAATGGTTTGGCCTGCGCACCGCGTCTGTTTACTAAGTTGTTGAAACCAATTTTTTCACACATGGCAAAATTGGGGCATTGTATGTTTCCATACATAGATGATTCTTTTATTATGGGCCAATCTTTCACGCAATGTGAACACGCTGTTACAGATTTATGCACAATTTTCACCAAATTGGGTTTCTTCATACATAACAAGAAATCAGTTTTTTCTCCTACTCATGAGCTTAAGTGTCTCGGGTTCATTCTGAACACCACGGCTATGACCGTTTCGCTTACACGCCAAAAGAAAGATAAGCTTTACCGCACAGCGAAACAGCTGTTAGACACTTCTAGGCCAAAGATTAGACAGGTCGCGGTCCTTATCGGGGTCATGGTTTCGTATAGTCCAGCTATTCTATACGGAGCGGCACACATAAAATCCCTCGAAATTGATAAAAATTTGGCGCTGGCCCGCGCAAAGGGAAACTTTGAAAAGACCATGTTTATTTCGAAGAACGGCCTAGCCGACATTGATTGGTGGCTAAACCACTTTGACCATTCCCCCAATCCCATTAGAATGGGAGAGCCTGACACTACCGTTACCACTGACGCGTCTCTCCAAGGGTGGGGAGCACATCAAAATGATGTAGAAACGGGAGGAAGATGGCTAGAATCGGAACTCCCCGATCATATTAACGTTCTAGAAATAAGGGCCATTTACTTGGGATTAACCAGTCTAGTAAAAATACCCAAAAATAATGTACGTATCCTCACGGATAACACCACACCTATGGCTTATGTCAGAAATATGGGAGGTACAAAATCGATTAAATGTAATGAAATGGCACTTCTCATTTGGAACTGGGCTCAAACCTTTGATGTCTGGTTAACTGTTAATCACATTCCAGGCACACAAAATTGTCTAGCTGACAAGATGAGTCGCCAGTTCCATGATCACTTAGAGTGGTCACTTAATCCATCCATTTTCAAACACATTTGTCACACATGGGGTTCACCTCAGATCGATTTGTTCGCTTCGCGTAATAACTTTAAAATTCCAAAATATGTTTCGTGGCACCCGGAACCCAATGCTTGGCACATTGATGCCTTCTCCCTAAAGTGGCGACATCATTTCTTTTACATTTTCCCCCCCTTTACTATCATTAGCAAAGTCGCCAGAAAGATTCAAATGGAGGGGACACACGCCATACTCATCGTCCCCGAGTGGCACACGCAACCGTGGCTACCGACGTTACTAGCCACAGCCAAAAGCAGCCTTCGCTTCCCAAGATTCCGAGGAAACCTCAAACATCAGGGACCACTAGAACGCCACGGAAACGTGTCGACAACTCCGTTAGTGGCATTCCTTTTTTAAATAAATATTTAGAACAGTTTGGCTTAGACAAAATTACACAACAGCGTTTGGTTGATGATGCGTGGAGAAAAGGAACGGTGAAAATGTATACTACGTATTTAAAGAAATGGGGTATTTATTGCCTGCTTAAGAAAGTCAAGCCAATGACTCCCACAGTATCCCAGGTAGGACTCTTCCTACGTTACCTAGAGGACGAAGGCCTAGGATATGGCGCTATTAACGCTGCCAGATGTGCTCTGTCGATAATCCTACCGCGGGTTAATGGACAAACAATGGGTAAACACCATGTTATTTGTTGGATCATACGATCAATTTATCAGAGGAATCCGCCTAAACCCAAATATAATAGGTTTTGGGATGTTTCTCTAGTGTTCAACCTCTTCAAGAAATGGCCAGAAAATAAGTTTCTGGACGTTAAACTTTTAGGTTTCAAAGTCGCAGTTTTGCTTCTCCTGGTCACTGGACACAGAGGCCAAACTATAGTTGCCCTGTCGCTGAATGGTCTAGAAATTGACAGTAAAGAGGCCACGTTTGATTTATCAACTTTATTAAAATCAAACCGATTAGGTGACCCCCTTTCTACGATAGGGGTGTCCAGTTTCACTCAGGATCGCAAGTTATGTGTCGTATCTGCGATACGAAATTATATATCCAAGACAAGATTAATAAGAAACTCAAGACAGCTATTGGTCAGCTTTATTAAGCCACACAAGGCCATTTCCAGGGATACCCTCGCCCGATGGACAATGAATGTGTTAAAACTGGCTGGAGTAAATACAGACAGGTACTCATCGCACTCTACACGTGGTGCAATGGTGTCCAAGGCAAGATTGCTAGGCATCTCCGTTAAACGGATCCTAGCTCACGCGGGATGGAAAACCGCTACTTCGTTTGCTAGACATTACCACAAACGACTAGAGAAGCCTCAGCCGATAGCGCACAGGCTACTCACCAACTGAAAGAGAGAGGTAAGAAAAACATTGGTTTTTCCTCTTTTTTGCCATACAAATCGCTTTTCCATTGTTGCATACATAAGACATAATCACTAAAGAATAATAACAAAACAAGAATATCAGGATAAAAATTATTTTACGTAAAGGTCTCCCTAGCCTACGGCTAGCCAGAGGCGGCATACCGAGGTAAAATAGATTAGTTAGACGAATCTTCTGGGTATAGATGATGGATAATATTGTTTTACCTAGGTAGACAGCCTCGGTTAGACGTGGGCGAGGGCCCACCCACACCCCTGCCACGTCTAGTCATCATCAATTTAGATGAGGTCACTTGACCTTAGGTTGTTTTTTAGAATCATTTTTATCCTGAATTAGTAGGTAAAGATTGCTGGACCCGGATGTGCTTCCTTCTCCCTCGCCCACGTCTAACCGAGGCTTCTACCTCAGTAAAACAATAGTTATCCATCATCTATACCCAGGTAAGATTCGTCTAACTAATCTATATATGCACTATATTAATGTTATGCGAATATAAACAAGAACCCTCTTCCCAAACAGCTCCATTCATAACAAGCGCGCAACTAAAGAAACACATATTGTTTTATGAGTTCCAGTTCTAACCACGGACTCCCCCCCCCCCACCCCTCCCCAGTGCAGTGAGTGGTCAGGTTCACCTATCGGTCAATATCGACTGGATTTTATACTTGTATCGGGAGGGCATTATACCTCCTGCCAGAGAATACATTCCTCAAGCAAACCTATCCCTTCCTTGTCATACCTGCGTAATTACGGGACCACTGCCTATGTATAATATAAAAGTATATATATATATATATATGTATGCTGTATAAGCCGTTATACGTGTATAATAAGGTCAGAAGATTCCATGAAGTCCCCCCATATATAAGCCCTTTGCTACATTGCATAGCACTTAGCAGGACAACTAACTGAGATACAAATTGAATTTCTCTTATATATACATATACATGCTCTTATAATATAATATATATATATATAATATATATATAATACATATATAATACATATATCATATATAATATATATAATATATATATATATATTAAAAGAGCATGTGAAATCAATTATCCACGGTGCAATAATGTGAGCAAAGAGTCCTTTGCCACAGCAACATGGCAGAAGGTGGGAGAGGGTGTGACTGCGGCGGTAAGCCGAGCATGTGAGGCGGGTCAAGCGAGAAGGTCAGGTCATAGGTCAACATCACTGACCTGTTACAGTGGTGCCGGGGACCAGGTCATTCCCCCCGGCAGCTGTTGCACCCAGTCCACCTCTTGTTTGTCTGAAACTAACGTCCTTCACCCTCACACACACAAAAAAAAAACAGAAAAATATAATCACGCCAAAAAAACGCTGACCTTTCGCCAATTAATAAATACAAAATACACATGTTTAGCATATTAAAGCTCTTCTCGCCGGGGTGCAATTATGGTTAATTAGCGCAGGTAATGCGGTGATTGGGTCAGGCTCCAAATCATGTTGAATGCGTAAATTGTTATTTCTGTTGTAGTAGCAACTTCATGAATATTCAGCATGTGTTTTGAGGGGGTGGGTTTGAGTGGGTTTGTTGGGTGGGTGGGTGGGTTGGTTGGGTGGGTGGTTTGGAGGCCGGGGGGTGGGGGTGGGTGGTCACATAATGTCATCGTCAGGTAGCGATGGAGTATAGAGTGTGGGTGTAGAGCATACACACCTACACCATTCACACACACACCCACCCACACACCCCACACCCACATCCACCCCCTCACACTCCTACTGTGAATAGGGGGTCGGTTCAAGGCACTTCCGGTTGCTGGGTTCCAGGGCGTAGTCACGTGATTAGTGGTCAGCCATAGGAGGTGGTGATGATGATGCTTCGCCTCTTATAAATGTTAGGAGATAAGCGTATGGTGACAGATCTAGTATAAATCATGTCAGTTGGATTTATTTTTTATTTAAAAAAAAGGAGATCATATGAGGCGCTAGAAATGAATAGTATATATATAAAGAATATATATATATATATGTCTACAATTATAATTATATGTACATTGAAGTGGCCCTAACAATATAAATAAATTCATGGCTGTAGTCGGACACCCCACAGGAACTAGACACAACCTTCACAGGCGTAGATAGTAAGTCTTGTCACTTAAATATAAGTTGTCTACTTCATGTATATTATAAACAAAACTCACACTCATCTCCCCCCCCCCCCCAAATAAAATTAATACTGGTCTTCCAGCCATGTGACAGTACAGTTATTTACAATATATGTATATGATGAAGTCTGATATTGTCATCAGCAGCTAACTAGACGAAAGCCTCAGAGGCGTGGTCAGTAGATCATTTCAGTTAAGTATTACTGTTACTTCTTTGCTTCTTGGAGAATGCATATCGTGACTTCTTTGTCGCTGTTTTTTCTCTGTCTATTGATTTTAAATACAATAGGTAGGTATCAAAGTACCAACAGTAGAAATTATGAGCCAGCAATGTAGGACACCACATTTACATATAGCTTTAATGAATACACGACTCACCCCAAAAAACACCTCAAATACCAGAAATAAATAAAATAGTAAGATTTGTCTACCGACAAAGCGCAGTCTTTTATCGGGAAACAATGGCTCTTTTTTTAATCTGTTCTTTATCGACGTGTGACGCTGGATTGACCTAGTTGGAAATGTGACCTAGAAAATTGGGTAAAACACCACCATGGGCGAGTTTGACACAATAACTGTACCAGATGGCCAGACGTGTTGAGCGCCCGCTTTTCGTTTTGGTAGGTCAAGGGATTCCTAACTCTAGGTTGCAACTCTGGTCGAGTCAAATCGAGGATGTACATTTTTAAACTTGTCGCTACATAGCCCGGTGTTCAGTACTATTATTATCGGGCAAGGAACAGTGGAATGAGGAAGGCCAATTGTCCGCGATTGAAATTTCCTCTGCTTAATCAACTATTATAACCACAACAAAAAACTGTTTATAATAATTAATATATCCTTCAAACTGGGTACAAGTGTGGATGTACTATTGTCAACTAGATTAACAAATGGGTGTACTATTGTCAACTACATTAACATATGGGTGTACTATTATCAACTACATTAACATATGGGTGTACTATTGTCAACTAGATTAACATATGGGTGTACTATTGTCCAATACATTAACATATGGGTGTACTATTGTCAACGAGATTAACATATGGGTGTACTATTGTCAACTAGATTAACACATGGGTGTACTATTGTCAACTAGATTGACATATGGGTGTACTATTGTCAACTATATTAACATATGTGTGTACTATTGTCAACAAGATTAACATATGGGTGTATGATTGTCAACTAGATTAACATATGCATGTACTATTGTCAACTATATTAACATATGGGTGTACCATTGTCAACTAGGTACACATGTTGGTGTATCATTGTCAACAAGATACAAACACCAGAATACCATACCAGATGTGATATGGATATGGAGAGAATGTTGGCTAGTCCCGGACTTCCAGTGGGGCAGCACTGTAAATTCGCCATGAGCGTGCAGTGTCACAAGTCGGCACCTGTCCACATGTAACCGTAGAAGTTGCCAGGACGTGAAACATCAACGAACATGCATCCCCCCGCCACACACACTCCATTCCCCATATTCCCACTCCCCCCCCCCCCCCTACCGCCTTTCGAGTATTTTTGTTCTAATATAATACCGTGGCATGTGGAGTCGGCCCCGTGTTTCATGCTTCTGGGTAGATGGGGCTGGTGATGTTGGGTGCAGGCGGGGTGGGGGAGAGGGGGGGGTGGGGGTGAGTGGGGGCGTGGGAGTGTGTGGGGGAAAAGAAGATTGTGCATGTGAGTCGGTATTAAGAAGGGAGAATCACCCCCCACATCCCCCATCTGTACCACTACCTCCATCCCCAGCCCCAGCCCCACCTCCACCCCACCCCCACCCCCACCCCCACCCCTTCCAGGCCAACCCCTGCCGTGCCCGACCAGGCGTGTCCAAACTGAGACATGATCTCACAGGCTACACGAAACGATGAGTCCGATGATGCGGAGGTGAGGGCGGGAAGGTGTGGGGGGGGGGGGGGGGGGGAGGGAGATAGATGGGGAGAGGGAGAGGGAGGATAGGAAGGGAGGGAGGGAAGGAGACGGGGTGGAGAGGAAGGAGGGGAGAGGGGGAGGGGAGGAGGAAGGAGAGGAGCGGAGGGGGAGGGGAAGGAAAGAAGAGGGAAGAGGGAAGAGGGAAGAGGGAAGAGGGACATGGAGATGGAGGAGGGGGAGGAGGATAGCAAGGAAGGGGTGGGAGTGGAAGACGGGAGACGGAGAGAAAGAAGCAGGAGAGGAAGAGGGGACCGGGGAGAGGGGAGCGGGGAGAGGATAGAGAGAAAGGAGGACAGCGGGGGAGATGGGGGGGGGGGGGAGAGGAGAGGGAGAGGGACCGGGACAGGGGCATGGGCAGGGAGAGGAGGGAGAGGGGGTAGAGGGAAGAGGGGGGGTATGGAGAGGGGGGAGAGGGGCGAATGGGGGTATAGGGGGAGGATAAGGGTAGGATGTGAAGGGGAGGGGGCGGGGAGGGTGAGGGGAAGGGGGAGGGGGTGGAAGTATGACCTGACTGTGACACAAAGGACAGCCGGTGGTGGTAGAAGGCGAATGTGTGTATGTGTGTGTGGGTGTGTGTCTACGCATGTGATCGGGAAGAGATGGTAACACACAAAAAGAGGACAGGGGTAACAGAGAGTAGTAGGGGTGGGGGTGGGGCTGGGAGGGGGGGTATCATCCACTTGCATCCCCGGTCTCCATATCAAACGTAGCGGCGACCACAGGGGGCGGGCCGAGTGTGCATTGCATCCCTTCAACTCACGCGAGTCAATCTGTGAGCGCAGCACCCGATCGGCGGGGCACGCATGCGCAGAGACGCGACGGAGACGCGGGGACGCGCGCACACACGGACGCGCAGGCGCAACAGCGGCGACACGACAAGGGCCGGGTCAAGGTCATCTGGACGCGGCGACACGACGTGCGCGGGGGCCGAGACTGCCACTGATGCGTGTCTACCTACCGGGAGACAGCCGGCAGCGGAAGGAAGGAAGGAAGCAGTAGTACAAGAAGAGGACAGCGCCCTCTATGAGCATAGGACCTGTCTGACAAGCTCTACACTATGCTGCGCTACGCTACGTTAAGTTGCTCGGCGCTGCGCTACACTATGCTATGCTATGTTGTACAATGCTGGGCTATGCTGCTCTGCGCTATGTTACGCTATGCTACGCTGCACTATGCTATGCTGTACAATGCTGCGCTATGCTGTTCTGAGCTACGTGCTGCACTACGCTATGCTGTACAATGCTGCACTATGCTGTTCTGAGCTACGTTATGCTATGCTGTACAATGATGCGCTATGATATGATGTGCTATGCTGCTCGGTGCTACGCTATGCCGTGCTATCCTACACTATGCTATGCTATGCTGTGTTATGCTGTGTTATGCTGTGCTGCAGTATGTTGTGCATTAACACACATACACTCAGACACACAGACACACAGACAGACACACAGAACACTACGCATGCTCCTCTGTCTCCGCCCCTCGGCGATTTGTTGGTGAAACAGCACCGCGCATGCGCAGGGTCAGCTTTCATGCCGCACACTTCCGGCCGGGCTGTCTGCTTCCTTGCACGGGGTTCATTCTGTTTTATTACTGTATTAGTATTAGTATTAGAGATGCCTGCACGTGGCTGGCGCATTGCGTGGTATGTCGGCAAGCATGCCTGCCTCCAGTCTGGTGTGTGCAGGGAGCTGAGAGATGGGAGCGTGCGGGCTGCATACGCACGGTCACACGGACACGCGGACACACGGACGTACGGACACCGTGGCACAGACACTCTTCTCTGGTGTGCGTTGTGAGCTGTGAGAGTGCGCGCTGCACACACAGACACACATACACACGGACACAGTTACATGGGCACACATCGATACACACACATACCAGCACTTACCCACCACCACACATACCCACCACTACACATACCCACCATCACACATACACACCACCACACATACCCACCACCACACACACCACCACACATACATACCCACCATCACACATTCACACCACCACACATACACACCACCACACATACACACCATCACACATACCCACCACCACACATACATACCGCCACATACACCCACCACCACACCACCACACATACACACCACCACACATACACACCACCACACATACACACCACCACACATACAAACCACCACACATACACACCACCACACATACCCATCACACATACATACCGCCATATATGCACACCCACACCACCACACATACACACCACCACACATACACACCACACATACATACACACATACACACCACCACACATACACACCACCACATACAAACCACCACACACACATACACAACAACGGCCACACACCCACACCACCACACACATCACACACCACACACATACAAACCACCACACATACCATCACACATACATACCGCCACATACACACACCCACACCACCACACATACACACCACCACACATACACACCACCACACATACACACCACCACACATACATACCCCTCACCACACATACACACCACCACACACACAAACACCATCGCACACACAAACAACAACACCACATACACCCACCCCCTCACTACACAAACATACACACACATCGCTACAAAGTCAGACCCACACCGCCGTCTTCCCTGCACACACGCACACGACACCCCTCCCCCCCCCCACACTGCCACATGTTACGTTCATCTGTTGCTACTTCCGGTGTCACCATTGCCTCCGCCCGAGTCTGTCTGCTGACCTTGTGGGCCGCCTCCAAGACGCTGCAGGTGGTGTTCCCCCCCCCCCTCTCCCACCCTCCCCTCCCACCCTCCCTGCTCCCACTGACCATTAACGAACCCCAACCCAGCCTCCATGTGACAAGCCATCATAAAACATGCTGCCATTATGTAGCTGTACAAAAGACACAGCACCCCTCACCCTCACCTCCCAACCCCCCTCGCAACCTTCCTTCTCCCCCCACCCAACTCCGCACCCCTTCCCTCACCTCCCAACCCCCCTCCCTCCCTCCCAACCCCACTCCCCCAACCCCGTCTCTCTCCACCCGAACCTCCTTCCCTCCCAACCCCACTCGTCCCCCCTCCCCCCCAACCCACCTCCCTCCACACCCCCCCCCAACCCCAAGACACCTCTCCTGCCTCCCAAACCCCCATTGCCAGGGGCTGAGGGTTCATATGACCCATAATTCAGTGCGCATTCATATATATATATACCACATGTATCTGAACCCGGTGGATATGATGACAACCCTCACTGTGCACACACACACTAACACACGCGCACACACACACGCACACGCACGCAGCTCAACCACAGGAACAACCCTTTGGTAGATTGTGGGATTCGAACCCAGGGGTTCGAACTCTGGTCGAGTCAAATCAATTACATAAAACTTGATACTTGTCATTTCCTAGCCTGGCATCTTGCATTATTAGGATAATGCAAGGACTGGTTGGCTCAGTGTCAGGATAATTTCACTGAGTAGGATATCATGTCATGGTGGCGATGGTCTGGTATCAGGATAATGTCACTGAGTGGGATATCAGATCATGCTGACGATGGTTTGGTCTCCCAGTGGGGCAGCACTATAAAGTCGCCATGAGTGCGCACTGTCACAATTCGGTACCCGTCCTGATATGTATGACCTTAGATGTTGTCACGACGTAAAACTCCAATAACCAACCAACAGGAACACCGATCCTCCAATCCACATCCACACTTGAGAAGGCAACTCGTTATTGGCTTCCATGTTTCATGCTCTTACCTGTCATCAGACGCGCTCGGCGGTTTGGTTAAAAGGTGCTGCTGGGGTTATGGTGGGGGTGGGGGATGTGGGGGTGGGGGGTGGGAGGGAGTGCAGGGGGGGGGGGGTAGAGACCATAAACAGCAACCTGAGAAAGTCTCGGCGCCCCCGGAGTCAGGACGGGTTAACCACGGACACGCAGACTCTGAGAAGTTCACCACATTTAATTCAATGTGCCCTTGTGGTTTATGGCCCTCCCTCCACCCGCCGCACCCCGGCCAACAGGGCCCGGCGTGCCGGACGACTGGGGTTTCCACGCCGGTCTGTGTGAGGTGTGGCTAGCTATGTGTGATGATGGTGAAGGTGAGCTATGTGTCACGGTGGTCAATATATGCTATGTGTCACGATGGTCAATATATCCTATGTGTCACGATGGTCAATATGAGCTATGTGTCATGATGGTCAATATATCCTATGTGTCATGATGTTCAATATGAGCTATGTGTCATGATAGTCAATGCTGCTGTTATGTGTCATGACCATCATCAATATGAGCTATGTGTCATGATGGTCAATATACACTATGTGTCACAATGGTCAATATGAGCTGTGTGTCATGATGGTCAATATGTACTATGTGTCATGACAGTGTATATGAGATATGTTTCATTCCAGTCAATACAGGCTATGTGTCATGACAGTCAATATGAATAGTGTGTAATGACAGTCAATATGAGCTGTATCATGACATTCAATATGAGATTTTTGTCATGACAGTCAATGCAGGCTATGTGTCATGACAGTCAATATGAACAGTGTGTCATGAAAGTCAATATGAGCTGCGTTATGACATTCAATATGAGATATGTGTCATGATAGTCAATAGTACCCTTATGTGTCATGACCGTCAATATGACGGTCATGGTAGTGAAACATTGGTCAAAACTACTAGATAAGTGTTACAATGGGCAATAGAAGCTATGTGTCATGATGGTCAATATGAGTTAGGTGTCATGACAGTCAGTATTATCTATGTGTCATAATACTAGTGATATGCTGGTCAATACTAGCTATGTAACCTATGTGTCAGGACAGTAAATGTGAGCTATCTGTCACAACTGTCAATAGGAGCTATGTGTCAAGACAATGAATATGACTTGAGCTCTGTGTATGACACTCAACATGAGCTATGTTTATGACAGTCAATATGAACTGTCATGACAGTCAATATTAGCTATGTGTTCCGATGGTCAATATGAGCTGTGTCACAACATTCAATATGAGCTATGGTACTGGTAGTCAATACTACCGGTACCAGCAATGTAACACAACTATTAATATGAGATATGTGTCACAGCAGTCAAAATGAGCTGTGTGTCATGATAGTCAATACTACCATTACAGTATAACCCCGTTAAACCAAACTTGAAGGGACCCTAGAAATTTGTTTGGATTAACCGATCATTGGTTTAACCAAGCTTTTGCTTTAACTTTGACTTTCAGTAAGCGTGTAATTGCACAAGTAATATACAATGTATATGGACACTTTGACTCAATGTATGTGGACACTTTGACTATTGTTTTTCATGTATATACATTATAACCCCGTTAAACCAAGCTCGGTTAAACCAAACGATGGGCTAATCCAAACTTTTTTCGGCGGCCCAGCAAAATACAACCATTTATCATATAAAAAATCAGTGGGGTCTCAGATGACCTTATAACCACATGAAAGTTTGGTTTAACCATACCGGAGTGGCCTGGGGCCGACAACTCTTTTTGGATTAACCGATAATTTGGATTAACCGACTTTGGTTTAACTGACTTTGTTATATGATAAATGGTAGTATTTTGCCGGGCTGCCGAAAAAGTTTGGATTAACCGATCGTTTGGTTTAAGCGGGCTTGGTTTGACGAGGTTATACTGTACTAGCTATGTGCCTATGATAGTCATGTACTTGTGGTGGGTGATGATGTCGATATGTTGATATGTTGCTATGATCGGTATGTGTTGGTGTTAGTTTATGTATTGGTATAATGTCTTTGTATTTTAGTCGGATTATGCCCCTTTAATTATAACAATTCTTCTCAATAAACGTCTTCGACCGAGTAAGCAGCCTAACCTACTTGATGGCAAGACAAAAATATATGTAAGAAAACACCTTCTTGACAAATTCATTTCTATTTTCGAAATAGCATAATCCATTACTCTTGAATTGTTAAAAATGTTTTTGTAATAAATGTATATTAACTTGCCCATTGTGATCTATTCTGGTCGCAACCAGACGGTATGGCCGAATGAGTAGAGCGTCCGTGTCCCGTGTTGGTAGACCATGGGATTGTGGGTTCGAACCCTGGTCGAGTCAAACCAATGACTTAAAAAATGTATACTTGTTGCTTCCTAGCCAGGTGCTCGGCATTATTAGGATAGGGCAAGGACTGGTTGGCTCAGTGTCAAGATAATGTGACTGAGTGGGATATCAGGTCATGGTGCTGGTGGCCTGGTACCCCAGTGGGCCAGTGCTATAAAGTCGCCATAGGTGCGCACTGTCACAAGTCGGTACCCAAACTGATATGACCTTAGATGTTGCTAGGATGTACAACAACAAACAAACTCTTCTGGTCGCTTAATAATTTGGAGATGTTTGAAGTGAAATCATACAAAGTAATTTGTCCGTGCACCCAGTTGAAGTTAAGTGCAATACGAACTCTCTACAGTAACTAGGTCACGTGACCACCTGTCAACGTTAGTGAAGTTTGATGTTCTATTTCATAAAGGGAAAATCTCCACAAAACATAGTTTATGAAAGCACCACATTGGAAGTTCAGAATCAAATCTAAAAACCATATATGAGAATGGGCCTAAATTAGTTAGCACAATATCACATTATCATGTTCTCTTAAGTTAAAGCTGCATAGTCCGATGAAAACATCAAATTTTCAAAACCAAAACAATTATCTAGCTTTGATTCTACTTATATACCTTAGATACTGATGCACTTATTAAACATTTACCGGCACATAGAAGGGAATACCGAGTCAATTACTAGAACATGTTACTGCAGAAGCCTAATGTAATAGAGTTTTGGCAAGCTTGCCAAAATTAAATTCCATTTCAAATATCTCAAAAGTTAGCAATTTAAAATAAAAGTTACTTCAAACTAAAGTAAGGTAGATTATAATGAACAACCTAATATGTCTATCTCAGAAAATGAGTGAAACTCAAAACCATCGGACTATGCAACTTTAAAATATCTCCAAAATTAACCTTTTCTAACAACGACAAAGTTACGTTAACATTAATAACAATCAACCTGATATTTTCATTTGTTAAATTGGCTGAAAGTCAAAATCATCAAACTATGCGGCTTTAACCAACGACACTAGCAACTAACACTAACAGCCATGCTCCCCCCCCCCCCCTCTCCCCCGCCCCCAATAGGGCCTTACATGTAGGGGTGGCCTTTTCGTCCCATTTTGAATAACCACCCTGAACTTCTGTCCTCTGCCCCCTCCCCCCTCCCCTCCCTTACTCCTCCCCCGCCCCCCCCCCCTCCCCCACATGTGGTGATGATTCGAGGCGTAACGCCTGTGTCCTCCTGCTGCCCTCTTACCGCTGACCAGCCCCGCCGCGGTGGCGACATCTGGTGGCGGCGCTGACCAGTCATTACCGCAGACGCCGGCCCGGGGGGTCTCCCGCCGGTGACCCCTAGAGGTCACCTCCCCTCCCACCCCCAGCCTGAACCCCCTCCCCCCCCCCCCCACCACTTGATCTAGAAATCTACACATTTCCACTTTTGTGTACATTTCCACAGTCCGATGAAAACATAAACTTCAAACCTAGCCACTTTATCTAGATTTGAACTTACATGTCCAACTTAGGTCCATTTCAAACCTAGCCACTTTATCTAGATTTGAACTTACATGTCCGACGTAGGTCCATTTCAAACCTAGCCACTTTATCTAGATTTAAACTTTTATTTTAAATGGTAAACTTTTGAGATATTTGGAGTGCAAACATGGAAAATTAGTGTTGGCAAGGCTGCCAAAACTCTGACACCATAGACTTCTACAGTAACAGGTTCTGTTAAATTGACTCAGTATTGCCTTCTATGCAGAAACAAATGCTTAATCAGTGCATCAGTATCTAAGTTAGATATGCAAAAATAAAATTCAGATAATTGGTTTGGTTTTGAAAATTTGATATTTCATCGGACTATGCAGCTTTAAGTTAATTTAATTATTGGGGGGGGGGGGGGGACCCACATGAATGCTACAACTCATGAAAGCATATGATGTCAAGTGCATTGTATATAAAAAAGACATTTAAAAATGAAAGTTACAGCTCAAGATACTGTAATTATTGTTAAAATACGCTAAAACTCAAAATCATCGGATTATGAAACTTTAAAGCCGTGTTTACACGGGGAATTGTGAAACAATCTAGACAAAGCGATTTATATGAAGCGTTTTAGATGCGTGTTTACACGGCGGAGTTTGAAAGTGTGTCGGCGCCGGGAACCAGCAGGCGCCTGTAGCCGGCAAGCACTGCTATTTGTTTAGTTTACACACGTCGATTCGACGCAGATGTAGCTGCTACGTTAATATCGCTTGGAATTTAAGGTTAATTTAATTAAATTTCATTATTTGAGTCTGTAATTCTGTTAAATATGATCGCATTCACTAGATTTCGGCCTAATCGGGCCCTAACACTGCCGGGCACCAGCGATTAGTTACAGCTGCATCTGTAGCCGGCGAGCATCACTATTTTACACTATTGCCACCCGGGAACCAGCTGAATCGCTTCATCTATACTACCTCGCGAGGTGGTATAGATGAACCATTTCATATGAATCGATTCAGCCCTAAAACGCCTCAGAGTCGCGTTTACACACCAAATGTGAGTCGATCTAGACAAGTGGTTTCATATGAAGCGTTTTTAATCGCCCGTGTAAACAGGGCTTAAGATCCGGTCTCCACGCAGAAGCCTATTTACCCTTCCTCTTTCCCTGTCTCTGTCTCTGTCCATGCCTCTGTCCCTGTCCTTGCACCCGCAGCTGGTGTAGTAGTATACAGTAACACCTCTCTAACCGACCACCTCCACAGATCGACCACTCCCGTATATCGATCGCTTTGTTTGGGTCCCAACAATGCCATTTTAACCATATTCTAACTCCCAAAACCGTCCACCTCTCTAAATGGACCACTTATACTGGGTCCCAATGTCGGTCGATTTAGAGAGGTTTTACTGTAGTACTAGTAGTATAATAGTCTAGTACTAGTAGTAGTACTTGTACTACTAGTACTAGTAGTAGCAGATAGTCGCATGGGTCGACATGATTTCCATCCGTCCACAGAGGCAGCTGGGTTTTTTTTGGAGGGTGTGGGTGTGCATGGAAGAGTGAAGTGAGGTGGGGGTGGGGTGGGTGAATACCTGTCCATCAAGGTGAGGCGCATTAAGCTGGTGGTTACAGGGTGCACGGTAATACCCGCAGGCTTTCAGTGCTATTCTATGGGCGGGCGGGCTGGGGTGGGGGATGTGTGTGGGGGTTGGGGGGGGGGGGGGGCACGTGTGTGTAAGGAACTGCTAGGACCCCACTGCCCCCTCCACAACACGTACGGAGCATCTGGCCTCTACAGCCCTCCTCATGCTTCATGCTGCTGAGGCAAGATGACCTAATTCCACACACTGTGGGACTCTTTACATGACACCCCCCACACCCACACACTAACCCACACACTCACTCACACCCACCCATACCAATATCCACCCAATCCACCCACACCCACCCAGACCAATATCCACCCAGTCCGCCCACACCCACCCAGTGCCCCACCCGTACCCAGTACCCAGTCACCACACACTCAGTCACTCCCACCCAGTCACCCCCACTCAGTCACCCTCACATACACCCAGTCTCCTACCCCCACCCGAGCCCAGTCCCTCGACCCCCACTCACCCAGTCCCTTGTCACACCCACATCCACCCAGTCACCCCCCACCATCCAGTCCCTACCCCAGCCGCACCCAGTCCTCAGTCCACACCCACCCAGTCAACCCCACCCCCACTCACCCAGTCCAGTGTCACACCCACACCCACCTACCCAGTCACCCACACCCACCATCTACCCACACGCACATCCACCACCCACATTCACCCACACATAACTCCGTCACTGACTCAAATTCACTCGGCAATCACCAATCACAATGGGCGTAATCGATTAATCAACTCGGGTCACCCGAGCCACTTTTTGGCGCATGCGCACATCCTACAGACTAGGGTTGAATAAACGAATACGTTTCTCCGTTTTCGGGGTGGAAAAAATGGTGGCTTAATCTAAAACCTAATTATTTGTTTTAATAACCAATATAAGTACAGCAAAATAGGATTTAAAGTATTTTAGGATTCGTATAAGCTGACAATCTGGGTTATTTTAAAAAAAGCATTAAAACAACTTGTAGTGGTAGCTGTTATCCTACAGGTACCAGCTCAGGCATTCCTAGCAAACCCCAGCCAAGAGGTGGGTTACTGGCGTCGGGTCGTTTTGCACACGGCACGTGTTTTTGTCGACTCCACTCGCGGTGTTCGATTTGAAATTCTGACGACTCGGGTGACCCGAGTCGCCCGGGTCGTGTTAATCGATTACGGCCAATACTTCTCAGCACACGGAGAGAGAGAAAAACTACAGACAAAAAAAAAAAAACACCACACCAACTCCCACCCTCCCACAACCCACCTAACACAACCCAATAACAAATCCTCGTTAAATTCGAAAGGCAATTGCAATGATTCCCTCACACGCTGACACACATGCGCGCACACACACGCGCACACACGGGGCACACACACGCACACACATGACACACACGCACACACAGGACACACACACGCACAGACACACGCACACACACGCGCACACACACAGGACACACACGCACACACAGGACACACACACAGGGCACACACGCGGACACACACACAGATGCGGCCTCGTCTTCCTCGCCTTAAAGCTGCATAGTCCAATGAAGCATCAAATTTTGAAACCCAAAGCAATTATTTAGATTTGATCCTGCATATCTAACTTAGATACTGATGCAGTTATTAAGCATTTGTTGCCACATAAAAAAGGGATACTGAGGCAATTTCATAAAGAAACTGTTATTGCTGAAGTCTATGGTGTCAGAGTTTTGGTGTGCTTGCAAAAACTATTTGGAGATGTTTATACTTAAAATATCGCAAGTTAGCCATTTAAAATAAAAGTTACTTTAAACTAAAGTAAGGTAGATAGATTATAACAAT
Organism: Branchipolynoe longqiensis; assembly: GCA_030323885.1. NCBI lineage: Eukaryota > Metazoa > Annelida > Polychaeta > Phyllodocida > Polynoidae > Branchipolynoe > Branchipolynoe longqiensis. The sequence goes on along the minus strand of CM059186.1, from coordinate 8,672,234 downwards.
GAATTTAATACATTTATCTCAGTCAAATTGCCGAAACTCAAAACCATCGGACTATGCAACTTTAATTACGCAACAGAATGCGCGCCCTTTGTCTGCGTCCGTAAGGTCGTGGTTCTGCTTGGATGGCGCTGGGTTTTAATGGTGGCCTGTGGGGGGGGGGGGGCGCCTTGTGCAGGCTAGTACTGATGGGGTAGGCCGGGGTGTGCGGTGGATGTAGGGCTGTGGGGCTGAGGGTGTGAGGGGGGGGGGTGGAAGGGGTGGACGGGGGGTTTGAGGAAGAAAGCGGCAGGACAGTTCGTAATGGTGGTGTTAGTGATGTTAGTGGTGGTGTTGGTGTTAGTGGTGTTGTTAGTGGCGGTGTTAGTGGTGGTGTTGGTGGTGGTGTCAGTGGCAGTGTTACATAGTGGTGTTGGTGGTAGGGTTAGTGGCAGTGTTAAATAGTGGTGTTGGAGGTGTTAGTGGTGGTGCTAGTGGTGGTGGTGGTGTTAGTGGTGGTGTTAGTGGTGGTGGTGGTGTTAGTGGCATTAGTTGGTGGTGTTAGTGGTGTTGGTGGTGTTAGTGGTGTCGGTGGTGGTGTTAGTGGTATTAGTGGTGTTAGTGGTGTTGGTTGTTGGTGGTGTTAGTGGTGTTGATGTTGGTGATAGTGGTGTTGTCAGTGGTGTTGGTGGTGGTGTTAGTCGTGGTGGTGGTGTTGTCTCTGGTGTTAGTGGTGGAGTTGGTGGTGGTGTTGATGGTGGTGTTAGTGGCTGTGTTGGTGGTGTTGGTGTTAGTGTTGGAGGTGTTGGTGGTGGTGTTAGTGGTATTAGTGGTGTTAGTGGTGTTGGTTGTTGGTGGTGTTAGTGGTGTTGATGTTGGTGATAGTGGTGTTGTCAGTGGTGTTGGTGGTGGTGTTAATCGTGGTGGTGGTGATGTCTCTGGCGTTAGTGGTGGAGTTGGTGGTGGTGGTGTTGATGGTGGTGTTAATGTTAGTGGCTGTGTTGGTGGTGTTGGTGTTAGTGTTGGAGGTGTTGGTGTTGGTGCTGGAGGTGTTGATAGCGGCGGTGTTGGTGTTGTTGGTGACGATGGTGCTGGAGGTACAGACGATGGTGATGTACCTTTGTCAGGAGAGCTATGACACTGGTACAGTGGTAGTGGCGCCGGATGCTGGTGGGGGTGGGGGGTGGGGGTGGCAGGTGGGCAGGCTGGTAGATGCGCATGTATAGGTGTGTATGTGTGGAGGAGGCGGTGTACGTGTGTGCGTGTGTGTGTGGGTGGGTGGGTGGGTGGGTGGGTGGAGGGAGGGGCTCTTACCAGTCGTTACGACTGCGTAGCCCTGGTCTGTCGTCATCACCTGCCCATGTCAAACAAATTGTACTGACCCCTCTCCTATATCAATGTCAAGCGGCGGGCATCGGCGACGGTACCCGGGGGCCGGCGGGCCGGCCACACAATCAAACCCCGCCGAAATGGGGCCCGGCAACAATGAAGACCGGCTTTACGTCCGGGACAAGACCGCACACACACGGGGGGACACGGGGCGCTTTCGTAACAGATAAACACGCCAGACGGCGCAGGCGAAATGTTTGCTTTGATGGACTGACTGGCCCGTGGACAAAATGAAAATATATGTCGTGATATATATACATGTGTGTATATATATTTGTTTTTTTACCACGGGTTAATGCATCGGTTAAGGCGAATGAGGGAGGGGGGTGGGAAGGGGCTCTGAGGAGGTGAGCGTGGAGGTGGTAGTTTATATATATAATATATTATATATATATATATAATATATGATATATATATAATATATATATCTAAACTATTTATTAGGGAGTGTGTATGACTGTACACATGTCTGCATATATGTGTTTGCATATAGGTGTGTGTGTGCATATATATGTTCGTATTTAAATGTGTGTACATTTATATGCTGTTAAAGAATTATAAGAGTATAACAACCTAGAATATTCGTCCTTTCCCTCATCACTCATTCAGCTCCATGGACTGTGGGAGTCTCTCATAGTCATCTACTGCTCCAGCCTCCCCAACCCCAGCTCCGATGGTGGCGCCACCACCCCTGCACACAGTAACCGCCACTTCCTGTACCGCTGAAAATTAGTACAAATATTATATATAAATAATATATAAATAAATATATAAATAATATATAAATATGAATAAATATACATAACGTATATACATTTAAATGTCTCCATACACATATGATACTTTGTTGTTATGGTTTTAGTTTTACGCAAGGTGAGTGTCGGAAATCATGTCATGGTGCCGGCGGCCCGGTCTCCCAGCGGGGCAGCACTATAAAGTCACCATGAGTGCGCACTGTCTCAAGTCGGCACCCGTCTTGATATGACCTCATATGTTGTCCACACACACACACAAACACCACACCAACAAGTTAAATATAACTACATATACATACATACATATGTACAGTATAACCTCTCTAACCGACCACCTCCAGAGATAGACCACTCCTCTATATCGACCGCTTTATTTGGGTCCCCAGAATACCATTGTAACCATATTAACTCTCTAAACCGACCACCTCCCTAAACGGACCAGTAAGCGGTGGAGGTTGGGGTGTAGGTGGGTGTAAATTTGGTGTTGTGGAGGCGTTGTGGTGGTGTAGAGGTGGAGTGAGACGTGGGTGTGGAGGTGGGCTTGTGCAGGTGGTGGGGTGGAGCGTGGATCTGAAATTGGGGGTGGAGGTGTGGAGGGGGTGGAGTGTGGAGGTGAAATTTGGGGTTTGGGAGACGTGTGGCGTATATCACGTATTGAGGTTAAGATTTTGGTGTGGGGGGTGGGGGAGTGGGATACTAGTAATAATTTACTAGCAGTGTGTGTGTGAGGTTGTGGGGGTGGGGGAGTGGGATACTAGCAGTGTGTGTGTGATGTGTCTGTGTGTGTGGTGGTGGTGGTGGGGGTGGGGGTGGTGTGGGGGGTACTTGGTGAGGGGCGCCGTGGTGTGGTGTAAGGTTCGGTCAACTCCAGCCTGAGTGGAGGCCGTGATCACCCAAGCGTGTCAAGCTGGCCTCAGTTAAAGCACGCTTCCCTAACAGTGCCGACCGCCTCACAAATACAGTTGCATCCTGATAAATAAATATCCACAGTCAAAACGGCCAACCGACTTAATAATTGGAGAGTTCGGGCGAAAAACCCCAGAAACGCCAATCCAAAAATGTTATTGTCATGGGGGGGGGGGGGGTGATGAAAATGGGAAATATTGTGCCTACAGCGGGACTCGAACCCACATCTCTGCATTCCGGGCCAGTGTGATAACCATTACATCACCTAGTCTCCTTGATATCAACACACTACCCATGCCTGTCTGTCTATGTGGTTACTTGCCTGAGAGGTCAGTGCAGACTACTACACTCATCCCCCTGGAATTGTAAGTCTTTTAATGCTTACAATGCACTAACACATACATACACAGGGTAGGTTCAACAACCATACAGCCCATAGCTTGTACAGGATCATGGTGACGGCAACAAGTGTCATGGGGGGTGATGAAAATGGGAAATATTGTGCCTAGAGCAGGACTCGAACCCACATCTCTGCATTCCGGGCCAGTGTGCTAACCATCACACCACCTAGGCTCCCTGATATCACCACACTACCCACGCCTACATGTCTATGTGGTTACTTGCCTGAGACGTCAGTGCAGACTACTACATTATTATTGAATTAAAAGATTTTCATGTGAAGATAATTTTAATTCTCACTAATTCCACTTTACGCGTGATGAAAATTGAAATGGTTATGGAGCAATGAACAACAAATATGGGAATATAAAAAAATGAACCTTTTAAAGGCTTGACTACAATATTTATCTCAATTTTCGGATTGGCTTTTACGGGGGCTTGCGCTTGAATTCGTCATTATTGTTCTTTTCAGACACTTCTCAAATAAAAACAATGGATCGAAATATGAGCAAGGTATTATTAGTTTATTACATTAAAAAAGTTGCATAGTCCGATCGTTTTGAGTTTCTGTAATTTTCTGAGATAAATATTTTAGCTTGGTCGTTATAATATACCTTGGTTTAGTGTGAAGTAACTTCAATTTAAAATGAGTAATTTAGGATTTATTTGAAGTGTAAATATGCTAAGTTAATTTTGGGTTAGTAAGCAAAATTCTAACCGCCTATGCTTCAGCAGTAACATGTTCTGTTAAATTGACTTTGTGTTGTTGTAGATAGCAATAAATGCTGAATAATCACTTCTAGATAGCATTAAATGCTTAATAAGCACTTTTAGATAGAAATAAATGCTTAATAAGCACTTCTAGATAGCAATAAATGCTGAATAATCACTTCTAGATAGCAATAAATGATTAATAAGCACTTCTAGCTAGCAGTACATGCTTAATAAGCACTTCTATATAGCAATGCATGATTAATAAGCACTTCTAGATAGCAATACATGCTTAATAAGCACTTATAGATAGCAATATATGCTTAATAAACACTTCCAGATAGCAATAAATGCTTAATAAGCACTTCTAGATAACAATAAATGCTTAATAAGCACTTCTCGATGTCAATAAATGTTTAATAAGCACTTCTAGATAGCAATACATGCTTAATAAGCACTTCTAGATAGCGATAAATGCTTACTAAGCACACCACTATCTGCCCGTTGGATATGGGTAAGTATTTTTTTTTAAATGATGCTTTCAACGCACTGTGCATCTTTTAAATTGATGTAATATTCCATCCATGCAGTAAGTACTACACCTTCAATATATTCACCGCTATCTAAAACTTGTTTAGGTAAGATCAAATCTTTGTCTTTGAAATAAATAAACAAATCTGCCTTCATTAGGATTTAGCAACCTTACAGCGAGAGAGAGAGAGAGAGAGAGAGAGAGAGCGAGAGAGATAGATAGAGAGAGAGCCTAACATTTATTTGCCCGTGTGGAGAAAGCAGTTGTAACCTCGTTTTCGACATAGAAACAAAGCCGATGACATGGAGCCGCTAAGAAAAGCCGAAACAAAAATGGACGTTAAAAAAAAAAAAAGTAAAAATCCACGCAAAAAAACCAATGGTTCTCTCGTTTTATTCGCAATACCGGCATCGCCAATTAAACCAAAAACAAGGCCCAAGAAATATGGTTACGTGATCGTCTTAAGAGGTTTTTACATGACGTTTTAAATGCCGCTGCCCTCAATGTGTTCCCACATCGACGTTGGGAAAAAGGAGCTAATAATAACCGTTTTTCAACCCTTTTTATTTGTCTCAATCGTCAACTGCTGGAAATGAAATAAACGATCCTGTCCCCACACCTCCTCACGTTTATCTGTCGCTTCTCTTTGTGTCACAGCTGTGAATGTGAATGGATGGAAAGCCGAGCGGTAAGTCGCATCATCCGATGAAAGCAATTTTTTAAAAGCCCAAACACATATCTAGGTTTGAAGCTAAATATTCAACGTAGATACGGGTGCAGTTATTGACTATCTGTTCCTATTTGAAAGTAAATTCTATGTCAATTTAATAGACACTATTATTGTTCAAGTCGGCCTCACATGTGAGAGATCTGGAGTTCAGTTCCCAGTCGAGTCAAACCAATGACTTATAAAAATTTATATTTGTCACTTCCGAGCCTGGTGCTCGGCATTAATAGGATAGGGCAAGGACTGATTAGTTCAGTGTCAGGATAATGGGACTGAGTGGGATATCTGGCCATGGTGCCGACGGCTTTATTTCCCCGTGGGGGAGCACTATAAAGTCGACAACAGGACCTCACACATGTGAAGCCAGTCAGTACTCTCATGGACTTGGCCTCCATGTCTCATTCAAACCAAAACATTTACCTAGATTTGATCCTACAAATTCAACCTTAGATTCTGTTGCATTCATTAAACATTCATCTTTACAGGTGGAAGCAAGGTCAATTAAACATTTTTGTTAACCTTTAAAGCTGGTGTCTCCAGCATTTTGACATGCACGCCAGAATTCATTTGGCGTAACTTCACTGCAAATTTCTCCAAGGTTAAAACAAAACTTACTACAACCTAAAGGAAGTGGATTCTGACGATAAAACTAATAATAGTAATATACTCATTTGAATTAAAAGGCTGGAAACTCAAAACCATCTAACCATGCAACATACATTTTTTTTTCTTTCTGTTTGGTGTTTGATGGTTGATGTTTAATGTTTTGTGTTTGATGTTTACTTGGTGCTTGGTTTTTGATCTTTCATGTTTTGTGTTTGATGTTTGATATTTGATGTTTATTGATTAGTGTTTTGTGTTTGATGTTCACTGGGTGCTTGGTTTTTTATCTTTAATGTTTGGTGTTTGATGTTTAATGTTTGGTGTTTTGTGTTTGATGTTTACTTGATGCTTGGCTTTTTATCTTTCCTGTTTTGTGTTTGATGTTTAATAGTTTGTGTTTTGTGTTTGATGTTTACTTGATGCTTGGTTTTTTATCTTTCCTGTTTTGTGTTTGATGTTTAATATTTTGTGTTTTGTGTTTGATGTTTACTTGATGCTTGGTTGTTGATCTTTGATGTTTTGTGTTTGATGTTTGATGGTCAATGTTTGGTGTTTTGTGTTTGATGTTTACTTGATGCTTGTTTTTTCTCTTTAATGTTTTGTGTTTGATGTTTGATATTTGGTGTTTGATGTTTATTGATTAGTGTTTGGTGTTTGGCATTTACTATGTGCTTGGTTTTTGATATTTCATGTTTTGTGTTTGATGTTTGATGTTTAATGTTTGGTGTTTAATGTTTACTTGATGCTTGCTTTTTGATATTTCATGTTTTGTGTTTGCTGTTTGATATCTGGTGATTGATGTTTATTAATTAGTGTTTGATAACCATCACCCAACAAGCGTACACACCCCGTGTAACAAAACCACAAACGGCGCACATCGTGACCTGTGCATTTGTTTGTATATCATGCAAGACAGATGTTTCAAATGCACCTTTGGATATGCAAATGACCCCCTCCCACCCACCCACTGACCCCACCCACCCCGCTTCACCCCACCCCTCTTCCAAATCTCCAACCTCCATCGTTTGTTCCACCCCAGAGCTCCGTGGCCTAGTTCTTGTTCTTCAAACCTCCATTTCTGACGTTTGAGACATGAGTGCGGTGGGGAGTTGGGGAGGTGGGGGGTGAGGGTGAGGAGTCGGGGGTCATGGGACGGGGAGGTGGGGTAGGTTGGTGGGTGGGGGTACTCCAGAGGTACTGAGAGAGAAGTGAGACGGTGGGAGTGTGGGTGTGTGTGGGGGGGTCACTCTGAACTCATTAGAGCCCCCACCCCCACCCCCCACCCCACCGCTTTTCAACACAACTGACATGCTGCTATTTGACACACACACACCCTCCCCCACTCCAGGATTAATTGCCAGCACAGACCGATAATTACAGGTAGGCCTCCCTCAGGTATACGCCCATTAATTACCTTTAAATAAACCCAGTTAATAATTAATTCAACTTAAAAAAAAAGAAGGTAGGTGGTTTATTCATTCACCTCCCCACACACCCCCTCCCCACCCACCATCACCCCCACCACACACCCACACATAACCCGTCGCGCCCCACTTTCCGAGCCTAGCCGGTCCCCTCTGTTGGGGGCCCCCTGCGTTCCGCTGACCTCTGCTGACCCCTGGCAGGTGTGGCCGGCGTAAGAGTGAGCAAGCTGCGGTAACTTCCAGTAACAAGCATAACCCCCTCCCCCCGGCACCCCCCCCCCCTCCTCCCCCCACAACACGCCCCACTCACCCTCTGCCACCCCTGTAAACTGATGTAACGGCCTACCCCCTGCCAGCCGCCCACTCCCACCCTCCACCACACCCCCTGTCCCCCCTCACGTCCCATAGAGCACCGGGCACCTTTGTGCGCCCCCTAGCGGTGGCCGGCTGGCCACCGTCACGCACCGGTGGACATTCACAAAGTAGATCTATACAAAGTTATTCTTAATAAATAGAGACGTTTTTAAAGTGCAAAGTTGACGTTTATTTATTTGATTAACCCCAACAACAAAATTAAACACAAATAACCAATTCATATTACACCTGATACGTATATTTGTTTGTTTGTTGGGGTTTTGCATCCTAGCAACATCTAAATTCATATCAGGATCGGTACTGACTAGGGTCAGTGCACACTCATGGTAGTTTTATAGTGCTGCCCCACTGGGAGATCAGGCCGCCTACACATCATCATCATCATGCTGTCAGTCGCAATGCGACAAAGACTGCTTTCATTACTTAACCGCCCTTTGTGCGGTTGTACATTTCATAAAAGCTGCTTGCAAAGTGTTGAAGTGCTGCTGGCTTTTGCAAGTTACTAGTGGCACTCTCTCAGGGAGCAAATAGAGGTCTCACACTGGCAAGAACATGTCAAGACAGGTGCAAACTATTTGTCCCTGCAGTGGCTGGTCGGGAGATGTTGGGAGTTCCAATCATCACCGCCCTTAATGCTGCCACGATAACATGGTTTTCTGTTAGGGTTTGCTCCCTTAGCCTTTGATTCTATCAAGAACCAGAACCTGTACCACAAGGCAGTGGTTTACAACTTTGCAAGGCAGGGGCCTCAAACTCCCTGAGGTATTTTAGCACCTAAGGTATTCGAGGTACTGCATTACCCGCATACTCGCCTACACAATGACCCGATATCCCACACAGTCACATTATCCTAGTACTGAGCTAACCAGTCCCTGTCGAATCCTATTAATGTCGAGTGCCAGGCTAGGCAGTGACAAGTATACCTTTTTAAAGTCATTGGTTTGATTCGGCTGGGATTCGAACTCGGAACCTTCCGCACAGGAAGCCTGCGCTCTACTGATTAGCCCACGATGTTACTAGGATGTAAAACCCCAACAAAGAACCATTGTCCGCGTACAAACGCCCTATAAAGCAATGATGTTGGTGTTTCATTACTTGTGGGGTTGCTGTAGTTTTGCCTCCTGGCAACATCTAAGGTTATAATCGTGGTGAGTGTCATTTCGTAAAGAAACATGAGTAGATTGGTCTAAGATAATTAAAATAATTAAATGTACAGAAGCCTGGAAAGTGGCGGGGTGCTAAATACTAATAACCTAGGAATGAAGAAGAAGAAGAAGAAGAAGACCTTTTAATTCTAAAGCCTCTGTCACACTTCACCGGATCAAGGAAATGGATTGAAATGGAACAAAGTCCGTTGATATCTAGCAAAGTCTGGTTTGTGTCCGGTGCCTATCCGTTGATATCCATTGATATATGTTGAAATCCTGCCCGATCCGTTACAACTTTTGAGCATGCACAAAACTTGTAATGGATTGCGCCGGACTGACACATGTGGGTATTATCCATTCCCGTCCGTTCCCGTCCGTTACATATCCATTACATGTTCGTTGCTGTTCGGTATAGCTCTTTTTGTATACTGAATTGTCCGTTGATCGTTAGATACCTTATCAACTGTTACCGTCCATTACCATCTGTTACCCATCTATTACCGCCTGTTACCCATCCGTTACCCTCCGTTACACAATCGATACATTTCAAGTCCAAATCACACCGCATTAGAATATTTTTGTCCGTTTCAATCCGTTTCCTCGATCCGGTGAAGTGTGACAGAGGCTTGAGTGGGCATGCTTGGTGAGTCACCGTACACAAGTAATTAAACAAAAACAATAAAAAAACAAGAACAAATAAATATACTAACATTAACAAACTAAAACAAACCCACTGGGCTTTAAATAAACTCTCCACTAGAACAGTCCCCTGGGGGTGAGGTCGTGTTAAAATGGTCACAACACCTGTTGCTTTGTTCCTACTCATCATGCTGACCATGCTGGCTGGCTATGCTGGTTGACCATACTAGTTTACCATGCTGGTTGGCCCTGCTGGTTGACCATGTTGCTTGACCATGATGCCTGGCCATGCTTCCTGACCGTGCTGGTTTACCATGCTGATGTACCATGCTGCTTGACAATGCTGACTGACCATGTTGGTTTAGCATGCTGATTGACCACGATGCCTGGCCATACTGGTTTTCCATGCCGCTTTACCATATTGGTTGGCCATGTTGACTGACCATGCTGGTTTACCATGCTGCCTGACCATGCTGATTTACCATGTTGGTTGATCAGGCTGCCTGGTCATGCTCGTTGACCGCGCTGCATGGTCATACTGGTTTACCATGCTGCCTGACCATGCTACCTGACAATGCTGCCTGAGTATACACACTGCGGGTCCCACATGACCCACCTGGGGAGGGTGGGAAGGGCAGGGGACCAGCGGTCAATGGCCAGGTACTGTCAATATTTGTAACCGGGAGGTGGCGGTGCCGGGCTGGGAATATGGAGGTCACGTGTTGTGGAGGTGGTGGTTGTGGTGTGGTTGTGGTGGGATTGTGTAGTGGTGTGGTGGTGTGTGGGTAGTGTGTTAATGTGGTGTAGTGGTGGTGTGGTAATGTGCTGCGGTTGTGGTGTGATGGTGGTGTGGTGATGTCCTCATAGTTGTGTGTGCATATATATATATTTGAAAGTGAGCAGAGTGACAGTTGGCTCACGGTGTAGAGGAGGTGGGGAGGAGAGAATGTCCGCTCCGCAGTGAATGACATGGAAGTTAAAGTTGCATAGTCCATTGGTTTTGAATTTCTGTATTTTTTCTGAGATAAATATATTAGATCGATCACTAGTTCAAAGTTACTTTTATTTTAAGTGGTAAACTTTTGAGATATTTTGAGTGCAAACATGGAAGATTAGTTTTGGCAAGCTTGTCAAAACTCCGACACCATAGACTTCTGCAGTAACAGGTTCTGTTAAATTGACTCAGTATTGCCTTCTATGCAGAAACAAATGCTTAATAAGTGCATCAGTATCTAAGTTAGATATGTCAAATCAAATCTAGATAATTGGTTTGGTTTTGAAAATTTGATATTTCATTGGACTATGCAGCTTTAAGGTGGTTAGAGAAAAACATTAAGGGGCTGCCGTTATTTATATGCACAGAATCAATTATATATATATATATATATATATATATATATATATATATATATATATATATAGTGGCGTTGGAAATATGATGAGATGTGGTGTGCGGTGTTCCATGAAGTGGTCTTACACAAAGTGTCGTAGAAAAGTGTTATTTCTCTGTCTCTGCCGCTAGTGCTTGTGGTTTGCTTGGAGCTGCTAGTGTGTGGCGGCGTGTGGCGGTGTGTGGCGGTGTGTGGCGGCGTGTGGCGGTGTGTGTGGTGTGTGGTGTGTGGTGTGTGTAGAGGGGAGGGTGGGGGTATTGACCGCTAAGATGTCAATGCCCGGCTGCACCGATCATCTCGTCCTCCCGGCGTCCTCAACGGGGTTCCGATGCGGGCAGTGGGGGCCGAGAAGGGGGGTGGGTGGAGGGGGGGAGGGGGGAGTGAGGCGGAGGGGGACTGGGAAGTGGGTTAGGATCAACACACCGCCTACGTGGTGGGCGATCAGTAGCGTGGTGGGTAAACGGGAAGGGAGGAGTGGAGGAGGAAGGAGGGGAGGGTGGGGGCGGAGGAGAGTGGAGGGGAGGAGAGGAGAGGGAGGGAGGGGTAGGGAGAGAGAGAGGAGAGAGGAGAAGAGAAGAGGAGCGAGAGGAGGGAGGAGAGGAGGAGAGGGGGCTGGGGAGAGCAGAGGATGGGAGAGCAGAGGATGGGAGAGGAGAGGAGGGGGTGGGAGGGGAAGAGAGGAGAAGGGGCAGAGGAGAGCAGAGGAGGGGTAAGGGGAGGGGGAGGGGAAGTGAGGGGAAGGGAGGGAAACTAGGATAAGGAAGTGAGAAAATGGAAGATGGGAGGAGAGGAGAGGAGAGGGAGGGAGGGAGGGAGGGAGATAGGGGGTAGAGGAAAGGCGACAGGGGAGGGGGGGGGGGAGGTGGAGAAGGGAGGGAAGGAGGGAGAGAAGGGCACTCACTTCGCCGCTGCCGGGAGGCAAGCCAACACCACCACCACACTGGTTCCACCGGCTTTACCGGCCTACATACAACCACGACGCAGTCCCCGAAGCAGGTGCGGGCAGGGAACCGGTTCGCGCACAACCCGCGAGTCACTGGGTCCACACCTGGGTCTAACACCCTCCCCCCGCCCCTCCCCTCTCCTCCCCGCCCCGCCCCGCCCCTCCCACCGCCCGCAGCAGTGTCCATTCCGGAGTGGTATCCATCATGGCCGCATGGCCCTCGGCTCGGCGAAATAAAATCGTTTACGTGGGAAATAGTTTTGAGATTACTTGGCGACTCAGGTCATGCGTCCCCCAATGTACCCCCCCCCCTCCCCCCCCCATTCCCTCCCACCCCATCACACCCCATTCCAGATCCTCCCTCCCCCCCGCTTACACAACTCCCCACATCCGAAAGCCCGACATGGGTGAGTGAGATGGTGGTGGGTGGTGGGTGGGGGGGGAGGCTGGGACATCCCCGCTCACCTTCCCTCATCATCCGCGCGCATGCGCAAACAAACCCCGGAGGAACGCGCGCACGAAACGGCCTGCCGCGTCACAAAGCAAGTTAAGGGGCCATCCACAAAACAGGCACACCCAGCCCCAGGTGTCCATTGCCCCATGTTTTCTTAGATAGTTGGGGAAAGCTTCAGCAGCCACCAACCTCGCCTGTCACCTCAGAGCCTCTCTTACACACACATGACCCACACCTCCCCACCCCGCCTTTCCTCACCCCTATTACTGTGTGTATTCTACGACCACACAACACACCATCACCCACACCTTCCCTCACCCCTATTCCTGCTGTATTCTATGACCACACAACACAACACACCACCACCCACAGCTCCCCTCAGCCCTATGCCTAAGTGTATTCTACGACCACACCACACAACACACCCCCACCCACACCTTCCCTCACCCCTATTCCTGCTTGTATTCTATGACCACACCACACAACACACTACCACCCACACCTTCCCTCATCCCTATGCCTAAGTGTATTCTACGACCACACAACACACCACCACCCATACCTTCCCTCACCCCTATGCCTAAGTGTATTCTACGACCACACAACACACCACCACCCACACCTTCCCTCACCCCTATTCCTGCTTGTATTCTATGACCACACCACACAACACACCACCACCCACACCTTCCTTCACCCCTATGCATGCGTGTATTCTATGACCTCACCACTCAACATGCCACCACCCACACCTTCCCTCACCCCTATGCCTGTGTGTATTCTATGACCACACCACACAACACACCACCACCCACACCTTCCCTCACCCCTATGCCTGCGTGTATTCTACGACCACACAACACACCACCACCCACACCTTCCCTCACCCCTATGCCTGCGTGTATTCTACGACCACACCACACAACATACCACCACCCACACCTTCCCTCACCCCTATTCCTGCTTGTATTATATGACCACACCACACAACACACCACCACCCACACCTTCCCTCACCCCTATGCCTGCGTGTATTCTACGACCACACAACACGCCACCACCCACACCTTCCCTCACCCCTATGCCTGCGTGTATTCTACGACCACACCACACAACATACCACCACCCACACCTTCCCTCACCCCTATGCCTGCGTGTATTCTACGACCAGATCCCCCGTTACCCGGCGTGGACAACACACACTCTCTGCCTCTCAGTCCATTATTAGACGATTGGTCAATATAATGGCGATGGTGTAATGGCCTCCCCGATCGTCACACACGCACCCTCCCATTGTCCGCCGCCCAGAGCCGTCCGGCCCGCGCTGATTGGACGATGATGAGGTAGGTGGGGGGGGGGGGGGCGGATGTCCGAGACAGGCCGCGACAGGGGGGGGGGGGGGATGTTCAATATCAGATCCCAGACGTACGACCAGCCCCAGGCATAATTCGACTGGAAAATTAGAAACATAACGGAATGTGTGTATGTGCTTTGGTGAGTATATGTGTATGTATGTATGTATGTATGTATGTATGTATGTATGAATGTATGTATGTATGCATGTATGTATGTATGTATGTATGAATGTATGTATGTATGTATGTATGTATGAATGTATGTATGTATGCATGTATGTATGTATGTATGTATGTATGAATGTATGTATGTATGCATGTATGTGTGTATGTATGTATGTGTATATGTGTGTATATGTGTATGCGTATATACACGCATGTGTCCATGTGTGTATGTATGTGTATGCATGTATATGTCCTGATATGACCTTAGATGTTGCTAGGACGTAAAACAACAACAAACAACAACATATATATGTATGCATGTATTTGTGCATGAATGAATGCTTTGACGTCCAATAGCCGATGATAAAAAAAAAAGTGATCTAGAGGCGTCGTTAAATAAAACTAACTGTATTGTATGTGTGCGTGCATGTATGTGTGTATGTATGTATGTATGTATGTGTGTATGTATGTATGTATGCATGCACGGGTATATATGTATGGGTGTATGCATACATGATGTATATATGTATGTATGCACACGTGAACCTAAGGATTGTTACTTACATGTATATATATTTACATATATAGATGAATGAATATAATACCATATACTGTTAGTGCATATGTGCGTATGTATGTATGTATGTATGTATGTATGTATGTATGTATATATGTATGTATGTATGCATGGGTGTATATATGTATGGGTGTATGCATACATGATTTATATATGTACAAGTGTACCTAGGAATTGTGACTTATATGTGTATATATTTACATATATATATATGAATGAATGTGATACTATATACGGTTAGTATGTATGTGCGTATGTGCGTATGTATCCATCCATGTCATATGTGCACATATACATTAAAACCCCGCTAACCGACCACCTCCACAGATCGCCACTCCCCTATATCGATCGCTTCAGTTGGGTCCCAAGAATACCGTTGTAACCATGTTGCAACTCCCTGAACCGACCACCTCCCGAAAGGGATCACTTAAAGTCGGTCCCAAGGTCTGTTGCTTTCGAGAGGTTTTACTGTAAACATACATAGAGAGTGGGAGATCGCTAGAGAATGAGACCAAAAACTAGCATGGTTTATATTGGTGAAAATGCACGGTCCGTTGATTGAGTACATGGGATGGTGGCAGTGGACCCTGTGTTTGCCTCGGCCTTCGTGGTGCATCCTGGGAAATGGGGGCCAGGCCCTCAACGCTCCCCCCTCCCCTTCCCCACCCACACACCCACACACCTTTGGCCGTGAGACGAGTGTTACCCACACATGGGCTTTGTTACAGCATGTCTGTGCCTCTATAACCCCTACTCTCCATCATTCCCTCCCACCCACACCATCAACACCCCCTCCCTCTTCCCATCTCGCTCACCCACTCAGTCTATCACAGAGCCACTCCTCCTGCCTCCTCCCTCCTGCCCCATGTTCCCACTGTTTCTCCCATTCCCCCCTCCCCACCTCCTCGCAAACATCACTGCCGAACCCTCCCGAACCCCATCCCCCCCCCCCCCCACACCCCACCACCACCACCACCGCCTACAACGGCGCTGGTCACTGGTCGGCATGGAGTAGGGAGGAGGGAGGAGGGAGGAGGGAGGAAGGAAAAGGTGAGAGGGAGGAGGGAGGAGGGGGGAGGGGGGAGAGAAGACGCAGGAGGGAGGACGGGGGAGGAAAGGAGCAAGGAGGAGGGAGAGGAAGGAAGGAAGGAAGGAAGGAGGGAGGAGGAAGGAAGGAGACAGGAGGAGGGAGAGGACGGAAGGAAGGAGGGTGCGAGGTTAGAGGGAGGACGGAGTTGAGAGGAAGGAGGAGGGAGGAGGAAAGAAGGAGAAATGCGAAAGGAGGAGGGAGAGGAAGGAAGGAAGGAAGGAAGGAAGGAGGAGGGAGGAGGGGGGAGGGAGGAGGGAGGAGGGAGGAGGGAGGAGGGAGGAGAGCGGGTGTGATGAGTGAGGTGCGGGGCAGAACCCCTATTTACAAGTTACGTTAAACAAGCATCTGTTTGAAGGCGGCTGCAGCGGTTAGGTGAGGCCGGGTCGTGGACGGACAGAAATCCACCCTGCTTATTACACCAGACCAGATAGAACTCCACACTGCTGATTACACCAGACCGGACAGAACTCCACACTGCTTATTAGACCAGACTAGACGCCGTGCCCGAATTGGTAAGAGCGCAGGCTTCCGACGCGAAAGGTCGGGCGTTTAACATCTAGCTGAATCAAACCAGTGACTTACAGTTACAAAATTGATTATTGTCACTGCCTAGGATGGTGCTTGGCATTACTAGGATAGGGCAAGGATTGGTTAGCTATGTATTAGGATAATGTGACTGTGGGGGAAATCGGGTAATGGTGCTTGTGGCCTGGGCTCCCATTGTCACATCACCAAACAGTCACCATGAGTCCTGACATGACCTTAGATATCGGGTAAGGATGTCAAACCCCAACAAACCGCGGTTATTTGCACCACCTGTTTCCAGCGGACAATTCTGCACCGACACCAATGTTGTCCAGATCTAGCAGGTATCCTGCCATTGGAGCAACACTCAAATGAAACTAACTTCTTGACACCGTAGACTTCACCAAGGACAGATTCTATTGAATCGAAATAATATTCCTTCAATGCGACAGCACATGTTTTAATGATTGTACCAGCAATATCTAAGTTAGAGATGATATTCCCTATATGCAGCAGTAAATGTGTTAAATGATTGCACCGATATCTAATTTGGATATCACCACAATAAGAGTTGGATATATCATTCCATCTATGATTCAGTATATATTGTTAATGATTGTGTCAACACTATCTAAGTTGCAGATATCATTCCATCTATGAATCAGTAAATATTGTTAATGATTGTGTCAACACTATCTAAGTTGGAGATATCATTCCATCTATGAATCAGTAAGTATTGTTAATGATTGTGTCAACGCTATCTTAGGTGCAGATATCATTCCATCTATAAATCAGTAAATATTGTTAATGATTGTATCAACACTATCTAAGTTGGAGATATCATTCCATCTATAAATCAGTAAATAGTGTTAATGATTGTGTCAACACTATCTAAGTTGCAGATATCATTCCATCTATGAATCAGTAAATATTGTTAATGATTGTGTCAACACTATCTAAGTTGGAGATATCATTCCATCTATGAATCAGTAAGTATTGTTAATGATTGTGTCAACACTATCTAAGGTGGAGATATCATTCCATCTATAAATCAGTAAATAGTGTCAATGATTGTGTCAACACTATCTAAGTTGCAGATATCATTCCATCTATGAATCAGTAAATATTGTTAATGATTGTGTCAAAACTATCTAAGGTGGAGATATCATTCCATCTATAAATCAGTAAATAGTGTTAATGATTGTGTCAACACTATCTAAGTTGCAGATATCATTCCATCTATGAATCAGTAAATATTGTTAATGATTGTGTCAACACTATCTAAGGTGGAGATATCATTCCATCTATAAATCAGTAAATATTCTTAATGATTGTATCAACACTATCTAACTTGGAGATATCATTCCATCTATGAATCAGTAAATATTGTTAATGATTGTGTCAAAACTATCTAAGTTGCAGATATCATTCCATCTATGAATCAGTAAATATTGTTAGTGATTGTGCCAACACTATCTAAGTTTCAGATATCATTCCATTCATCAATCAGTAAATATTTTTAATGATTGCATCAATAATATCCCAGTTAAACACGCCATTTCTTATATGCATGTTTGAATGATTGCGCCAAGAATATCTAAGTTACACATGCCATTCCTTCTATATCTAAGTTAAGCATACCACTCCTTCTGTGCAACAGTAAATGCTTGACCGAGTGCACCAATAATCCAAGCTTCATATGTAGCATCAAATGCAGCTAAGTGATTGTTTGATGCTCAGAAAACTGGAAGCTTTCATCAGATTACTCTAATCTAATTCCCACGTGTCTATTACGAACCCACTGGAGGCGCTACTATCTCTCTTTGCTGCAGGCCATGTGTTACGTCCACCCCCCCCCCCTCCCGCCACCCCACCCCCCTCCTCCACGGCCAGGGCGCACGCAGGACCTAACGGTCCTGCTCCAGGGTGACATGTCGCCCACGCTGCGGGCCGGGCCCAGGTCCATACCTCACCCTGGAGTAAGTACGTCCACATGTTCCCACACTGACACATAACTGGGAACAGGGCGCCGCAACACTAACACGCACACGTGTATGTGTGTGTGTATATTTGTATATATTATATAGTATATATATCTATATATTTTAATGGCTGTGTTCTCCCCCCATTTATATTTATGTGCTCTCGCTCTCCCCTTAATTAGATATAGCTGTGTGTTCTCCCTCTCCCTGTGTATGTCATAAATATACATATATACCTAAATACGCATATGACTATGAGTATGTATACACATATATATATATATATATATATACATATAAATTATATATGTATGTGGATATACGTATATGTGTATATGCATATATATTATATGTGTATACTATATATTATATGTATGTGTACACTGTATATATTATTTATGTATATATTATATTAATATACACGATATATATATATATCTGGGAAACATACTAAGCGAGCATGCATTACTATAATAATGAATAAAGAATAAACATCATGTTCCACCCATTTATATACGCATAACTAGTTACACTCCCAATGTATATATTGTTATGTGTATATATACACACACATATGTATAAATATATATATATATATATATATATTTGAGGTATAAGAATTATACAAATATAAATTTGCGGAGGAATAGTTACGCGTTCCTGATTAATCTGATATTTATTAATATATTACTTCGATGTTTACCCGATTTATTATTATTATTTATTACTATTCTATTTCGAATCCCTTTCCCCTCCCGTTCCGGCATTCCGGCTGGACGATCCTGGCCCTCGTCCGCCGCGTCACGGGTGATCAGACTGCCTGTAGCCCGCAGTCCTTTCTGATTTAAAAAAAAAAAAATTTGTATTACTACGGTATGGGGCATTTTTCTGTGCCAGAGGCAAGTAAAACTCTCTCAACCCAGTCGTGTCTTTTGTTGTCCTTCCCTAGCCACTATTTATTTATATATATACATGGGCGCGTGCTCTCCCTCACTTCATATATAAATGTATATATACATTAAATGTATATATATATATATATACATATATATATATATATATATATATATATATACATGTACACATAATGACACAGGGAGAGACGGTCAAAATACACGCCAACCCGTCCATTACAATCTGTATCACTATCAGTGTACCAATTCCTTTTCAGAGAACAAACAGACTGTAGTTACAGGAAACACACACAGGGTGTGTGTTAGCAACTGTCCACGATCTGTTAATCCAACCGGACACGGGGGTGGGGGGAGGGGAGTCGGGGGGTGGGGTGGGAGTGGGGGGGGGGTGTCATTCCAGCCTGGTCCCCTCACCGGTCAGTTATGCCAACACTGGCAACATTCGGGCATCAGTCCTCCAGTAGGCGAGGGGCCCGTTTGGTCGCGGTGTGTGTGTGTGGGGGTTGGTTGGAGGGTGGGTGTGTGTGATATGCGCGGGGGACTACATTACGCGGGGAGGGGGGAGGGGGCCACCCGGGGAGGGTTGACGGGGCGGGGCGGTGTGCTCCGGTCCGTGAGTGATTCCCCGGGTGCCAGAGGTCCGGTAACGGGGCACGGGGGGTCATGGGAACCCCGGCCGCCAGTCTGTCCTCATGACCATCACGCACTGACCAAGGTCACTCCAGGGTCTCGGTCTGAGCCCATCCCGGGTTACGGCGGCCTGCAGGGAGTGGTGTGTGTGGGTGTGGGTGTGTGTGTGTAGGGGAGGGGGTTTTGGGGGGTTTGGGGGGGGGGGCAGCTATCCTGCCCCTTAAAGTCAAACTCCCTCCTTACTTCGTGGTCCCCCCGGGGCCGAATACCCAATGATATGTAATAGTGTGAAGACAGCGACCTCTGGTGGGGGGGGGGGGGACGTGGGGGGTGGAAGGTGAGGGGTGGTGAAGGAATGGGGGATGCAGAGGGGATGGAGGGAGGGGATGGAAGGGAGAGAGAGGGGAGTGAAGGAGAGGGAAGGAGAGGGAAGGAGAGGGAAGGAGTGAGGGTGGTTGGGAAGGAGAGGGAAGACCGGATATGGAGTGGTGGGGGGTGGAGGTGGAGGGGGGTAGGAATGGGAGCTGAGGGCAGGGAATGGGAGGGGAATCGAGGGAAGGGGAGGGGTTTGGGGAGGGGAATGGGGTGAATCGAGTGAAGGGGAATGAACTGGGAGTGGAGCATATAGTGTCAACATTTTGACATGCACGCCAAAATTAATGTTGCATGTTTCTACTTCAAATATTTCCAAAGTTAAAAAGCTACTTCAATGTAAATTGTAATGATCAACCAAATATATGTAATGGGGCTGTCACATTAGGGTTTTTTGCGGGAGCGTATGGCGGCGTAAGCGCGTTACGTCATATACGTCGGCATACGCCGTATACGCTACTCATACGCTACGCATACGCTACTCATACGCTACTCATACGCCGCCAGATGCCGGCGTATGTGAAGCGTATGAGGCATACGCCGCCATAAGCTTTCATAAATCCGTCCGTCCAAATTTGTTTGTGCATGCTAAAAAAAAAAAACCGACCTATGAGGGCGTATGGCCCATACTGTCAAAAAATGTCACAGCACGCTCCCATACGCTCCCATACGCTCCTCATACGCTCCTCGTACGCTCCTCGTAGGTTCCACATCCGCTCAAAACCACCCGAAAGGTCACCAAATGTCATCATAGGCCGGCACGCGCAGGACCTACGTAGGTTTTCAATACGCTCCCGCCATACGCCGTAATGTGTCAGGGCCTTAAGCAAATCCAAACTAAATCATAGATTATACAGATAGTAGATTATAACGATCAACTGAATATATATAGTAGACTATTTTAGCTACTTCAAATTATAGAAAGCTACATTATAACGACCAACCTACAATATGTAAGCAAATTCAAACTAAATCAATGTAGATTATAACGAGTAACTGAATATATATCTAACATCATGTAGACTAAGCTGATTCAAACTAACCAAAGGTAGATAATAATGATCAACCGAAAATATGGAAGCAAATTCAAACTAAATCAATGTAGATTATAACGATCAACTGAATATATATCTAACATCATGGAGACTAAGCTAATTCAAACTAACCAAAGGTAGATAATAATGATCAACCGAAAATATGGAAGCAAATTCAAACTAAATCAAGGTAGATTATAATATAATGATCAACGGAATATATATATATCATGTAGACTAAGCTAATTCAAACAAAAGAAAGGTAGATTATAACGATCAACCGAAAATATGGACGAAAATTCAAATTAAATCAAGGTAGATTATAACGATCAACTGAATATATATGTAGATTAACCTAATTCAAACTAAACAAAGGTAGATTTATAACGATCAACCGAAAATATGTAAGTTAATGCAAACTAAACAAAGTAGATTGCAACGATCGAATATCTGTACATGAAAATTATGATAACAACTCAAAAACCAACGGATTGTGCAACTTTAAATAATGAAATAATGACACAAAGGAGGGTTTTGCGCCAAGAACAGACAACGTCTGTGACCATTGGAGCAAAGGAAGTATGTGTGTGGGTATGTGTGTGTGGGTATGTGTGGGAGGGTGTGTGTGGGTGGTGGGTGAAGAGGTGGGACCTGCCGCTCATCGCCTCATCACTCATAATGTGTCAGTTGCTACCTCCTGGAGGAGGTGTTACCGCCCCCGCCCCCACATCTCCCCCCCCCCCGCCGGCAGTGAAAAAGCGCGGGAAAACGGAGAGGGTGACGCGAAGCGGTGGTTACTGGGCGGCGATATGCAACTCAGCCTATATAATATATAATTAAATATGTATGTGTGGGCTCTCTCCTCTCCCTATGTACATACACTATATTATAAGTGTGTGTGTGTATATATATATATATATATATGTGATGTATAACGCATTATGCGAGTATAAAGGCGTGGAAGGGAATTAACCCCTCGTTATTATTATTATTATGTCCTATATATATATATGTATATGAGGTGGGTTATAGTTATACATAACAGACGCTCGGTTTATTGATATACACATAGGTTTGAAAGTAGCAGAAGGTGCTTAGTTGACAGTGTATATGTATATATATATATATATATATATATATATATATATATATAAAATGGGTTATATATGCATATAGTCAATATTGAGTCTGCTAATAATATATATATATATATACATATATTAATAATAATATATTATATATATATATATATATATATACACACAGTGTATATTAGTGAAAATCAAGGGTCTCCCCCCTTACTGCCGTTTGTGGATTGTCAGCAAGGTTGCTTATGTTATAATGGACAGCTCTGGATATAGATGAATAAGCATGCAGAGACATACATAGATAAACAGATAAACGGACAGAATGACGGACAGTGCCCGGACAGACTGATGGATGAACACTCTCCCACCCACCACACACATAGACTCATTCACTCGTCTCTCTCTGTCTCTATCTGTCTCTCGCTGTCTCTCTGTCTCTCTCTGTGCCTCGGTCTCTCCCTGTCTCTCTCGCGCCCTCTCTTTTGCTACCTCTCCCGATTTGGAGGGAAATGTCCTTAAAATATAGCACACCAACCCCAATTCCCCATATCTCCCTAAAAATACAGCAACAACAAAAAACAATCTCCCAATTTCCGCTTTTGATTTACAATCTCCCACCAAAGACTGATCTTGTTCTTTTGGTTTGTTTACTTTTCTTTAAAGGTACGCATATTTTTCAAGACCATTCATCAGAATATACCATTTCTGTATCATTTTCTTTCAAAGATTTTACCAGGAGAAAACAACTACTTACTGACACAGAAAAATTACACCTGCCCCTGATCGCAGTCACTGCTTGCTGTGTACTGGCACTAAAAGCAAAAGACAGGCCAGAGAAAATGCTAGCTATTAAAAATAGGACAATTAGGTATCCTGAGTGCAAAGGAAATCAGGAAAGCTATCACCACATGGCGTAGTCTATGTGGGTATGTGTAATGGCACAAACCAACACAGAAATGGAACAGGCCATGGTCATGCATCTGATCCACCCTGAAATACAAAATTGCTAAGTAAACAACACAACCATCCCACATGGTCACAGTCCTATAGGGTCCGAGTGTATTCTGGCACACTGGAGCACTATTCTAAGGACAGGGCTTGGGTGAAAGGATGCTGTAACAAATCAAAATGGGACAGGATCCTCTCCCACAAGCCTGCATGACACCCAAGTAGACGTACATAGTAGGCTAAGGTATCATACTCAGATGAGACAAAACTCTAGGAAAATACAAAAAAAACTAACATAGGCTACTAACACCCAAAATCGCAAAAGGGTGGCATGAGCAGCAACAGGTAAACACTCCTGGGCGAGGGACCAGACCAAGACAACACCACAGCTGTCCAGCATCGAAAACAAGCACCCTTGCGGGAGCTTCTACATTATGGGCAGAGTAAATACCTTGTCAATAAAAAAAAAGAATAACAAAAAGTAGAGACCCCCCACGCGACCCTGCCCTAACTCTAGGCAGCCCCCTCCCCCCCCCCCCCCACACACCTCCCACACCCTCCTGCCTTCACTCGCAGCCAAACTATTTCTCCCTAGTTACACTTTGTGTATTACTATTAGGTCGATCACACAATCGTATCTACTTGGCACCTCTGCACACACACGCACACGCACGCACGCACACGCACGCATGCACACACACCAGCCTCACCACCTCCCAGCCCCAGCTCCAGGCCGCGGCTACAAAGTATAAGCGGATGTAAATAAAGTGTGTGGAGCAGCTCGGGCCGGGCTGTAAACGTGAGCAGCTCGGACTGAGGGCTCCGGTCGGCCCTTGACTGGAGGGCGTGTTTGTGTTGGCGGCACGGGGCGGAGCGGGCGCCCGCGTGGCCAGCCTGACCGCGGCTAACTTACGAGGTGAGGATACGGGAGGTGTGGGTGTGGGTGTTTGTGTGTTTGTGTGTGTGTGTGGGGGGGGGGGGGGCGAGCGGCGCGTGGGGAGCGATTGTTTGCATTGCATCTCCATGTGTAGAGGTCATTTATGTTATAGCCAGTGTCGGTTCTAGCTGCATAGTCAGCCATGTTTGTATTTGTTTTGAGAAATATTCCTCCTATTACTTAGTAATATCCTAATCAGTTATATCATGTATATATAATATATATATGATATATATATGAGATAACTGTATAGGAGGAATATGTATATATATAAGATATAACTGATATCATATGTGATGTATAAACTATAATAAATACATTATGCAAGTATAAAGATACGTAAGGGAATTAGTATTATTGTTATACCATATAATACCCAGCACTATACCGGTGGCGCCACCTGCCGCCTCCTCGCCTCCACCGGATGTTTATGTATGTATATATATATAGTTTGTTTGTTGTTTTACATACTAGCAACATCTAAGGTCATATCAGGACAGCTACCAACTTGTGGCAGTGTGCACTCACACTGATAGTGATAGCGACTTTATAGTGCTGCCCCACTGCGAGACATACTTCCCAAATTAATCCCTTCAGATAAAAGTTACGCAAAGTAGAATATAATGATTAACTTAATAATCTAATCATCTTAAAAAAGACTACAAGATGGCATGGCAGCAAAGCTATCGGATTACGTCACTTTACTCCCGCTTCCGGTGTTGGGCTGTTACGTCATACCATAAACAACATTGGAGCAGGTTCTTCTGTTCAAACTCCAGGCAGGTGGTCCAAAATGCTACTTTCCAAATATGCTTTCTAATCCTGCTGCCCCCCCCCCCCCACAAAAAAAAAACACATAAAAAACAAAACACACTATCACATGCACCTGCCTCATCATTGATACCGTAGTTATGCTAATGCGCACCTGGACACATGACTCCCAGTAGTTTATTACAGGTGGGGGGGCGGGGGAGAGGGGTGAGAGGGGGAGGTGGGGGGGGGGGGGGAAGCGTAGCGGTAGGAGAGGGAGCGGGAGGGGGATGAGGGAGGTAGGGGGATGAGAGGGGAAGGGGAAGAGAGGGAGCGGAAAGGGAGGGGGGAGAGGGGGAGAGGGGAATGGGATCAAGGGGAGGGAGGGGGAGGGGATTTATCGGGAGGAACGAGGGAGGGGTGGGGGGAAGTCGCAAGTCTAGTTGTATTGCGTTCTGAAAACATGTAGGAATGCAATTAGGTCGGACGAACGCCCTGCCCTGCCCCTCCTCCGCCCCCCCCCCCCCCACACACACATTCTCACTTCTACCTTCCCCTCGACGCCCATAGACTCCCTCCCCACCTCTCGCTCCGCCTCCACACACACACACATGATATACCTACCTACAGACGGATCGGCGGTTTGCAGTCAGGTCATAAAGATCTGGTCCGCATTAACGGCCCGAGATGCACCTCTCCTCCAGTTCTACTTCTACCATTACAAAAAGGCGGGGTGACGGGAGAGGGGTGATACTGATAGTGGAGAGAAGAGGGGTGATGGGTGGTGGGTGGTGGGCGGTGGGTGGTGGGTGAGGGGTGGGGGTAGAGAGAGGAGGGCTGAGGGGGTGCAGGCTTGGTAATTCAGTGGTATGTTGCTCGCTGATAATGCTAATTGGCCGAATTAGCTGTCTGTGTAGTAGGATTGACAAAGTGATGGGGCTACAGCACTGACTACTTATTCACTCTATAGGTAGAGGGGTAACAGTCCTGATGATTCTGTTGTTTTTCTTTTTTGGGGAGTTTTCAGTCGCGTTGTCGAGTTGGCTTCCCGGTGGGTAGTGTTTGTGCCCACTAGTGGTAAGAGCTTGGCGTTATGAGGTCAGGACAGGGACTGGGCGCACAGTGTCAGGATAATGTGACTGTGTGGGACATCAGGTCATGGTGCCGCTGGCCTGATTTCCCAGTGGGGCAGCACTATATAGTCACCATGAGTGCGCGCTGTCACAAGTTGGTGCACAATGATATATTGACATATCCTAATCAATAGATTAGGATATGTATAGGTACTTGGGACAGGATGTGTCACAAGTTGGTGCACATCCTGGTATGGCCTAGGGTCTTACTGGGGCATAAAACTACACCAACCACCCAGCCTCCCCCAGCCCTCTCAGAGGACTGTGGTTCGGCTCTTGGGCTGCCTTTTACCTCCCCCCCCCCCACCAATTTTTATGACCACTACCCAATTGGAAGCCAACTGTCGACCACATGGGACTGCTTTCAGCGGTGCCCATACAGTGCTGTAGATTTGCAGCCTTCAGCGCACCAATGCGACTGAGAACTCTGCAAAAACAAATAGTGGTAAGAGAAATCAGGGGGAATGGGGGATGGACTGGACTGCGCAGGGGTGGGGGTGGGGGGGGTGTGGATAGAAAAAGGTTGTCTAGAGCCCTGTTTACACGGGCGATTTAAAACGCCTCATATAAAATGCCTTGCCTAGATCGACTCACATTTGCCGTGTAGACGCGATGCTGTGGCGTTTTAGGGCTGAATCGATTCATATGAAACGGTACATCTATACCACCTCGCCTTAGCGATTCAGCTGGTTCCCGGGTGGCAATAGTGTAAAATAGTGGTGCTCGCCGGCTACAGATGCAGCTGTAACTAATCGCTGGTGCCTGGCAGTGTTAGGGCCCGATTAGGCCGAAATCTAGTGAATGCGATCATATTTAACAGAATTACATACTCAAATAATGAAATTTAATTAAATTAACCTTAAATTCCAAGCAATATTAAGGTAGCAGCTAGATCTGCGTCAAATCGACTTGTGTAAACTAAACAAATAGCAGTGCTTGCCGGCTACAGGCGGACCTAAGGCTGCTGGTTCCCGGCGCCAAAACACTTTCAAACTCTGTCCGTGTAAACGCGCCTCTAAAACGCTTCATATAAATCGCTTTGTCTAGATCGTTTCACAATTCCCCGTGTAAACACGGCTTAGGAGCCCAACCCCAGTCCTCTAAGAAGGCCGGGGAAGGTTGGTTGGTTGGTGTAGTTTTACGCCCAGCAAGACCCTAGATCATACCAGGACGGGCAGCGACTTGTGAGTGTAACAGTTCGCACTGTCACAAGTCGGTACCTGTCCTGTGTATGGCGCTGAGGGTATTGGTGGGGAGCAGGGGTGGGGGCCGGTGATGGAGGATGTAAGAAGTAACTTGGGTGTCCACCAGAACTTTATCAAAGTGGAAGGCCGAATCGGTAAGACTAAGACTAAGACTAAGACTAAGACTAAAGGCTTAGTCACACCTTACCGGCTTGGGGTACCAGATAGAAAACGGACACTGGCCGGTGAAATATGGCAATGTACGGTTTATATACGGTAGGCATCCGGCGTTTCCGTTCTCTGTCCGGTAGCAAGTTTTGAACATGCACAAACCTTGTCCCTGACACTGCTGGACTGAAGTGTACGGTTGGTGTCCGGTTTAAGTCCGTTTAGTCTGTTTCATGTCCAGTACCCATCCGTTACGTCGCCGGTTTGCTTCCTGAATAGTCTGTTGACAGTGTTGCGGGAGTTCAGTCCGTCAGTTTTTTTTATATGTTTTCGGCGCATTCGTTAACACTAACAGTCCGATACGTGTCAGTTTGACATTCAGCTCGTCCATTTGACATCCGGTTTTTGCCCGTGGGTTCACCATTGCTTGTCTGGTTACATACGGCGTCGTCCGGTTATCGTCCAGTGGCTACTCGTTAATGTACCTTCCTTGTCCATTTAGCGTCCATTTCGTCCGGCAGCCATTGCAACATTTTGACACATTTCGGTACATTTTGATACCGAACACCACCGGACTAGAAAATTCTTTGTCCGGTTGTGTCCCGTACCCAATCCGGTAAGGCGTGACAGGCACTTAAGACTAACACTAAGAGCGCTGGCTGGCTTCACGTGTGGGAGGTCGTGGGTTCGAACACCACCCAAATTAACATAGTACTCTTTAAATGGTTACTCGGCGACATGTCCGTATACATACATATATATATATATATATATATATACACATGTGTAGTAGGCTGCACTGACCTCTCAGGCAAGTAACCACATAGACAGGTAGGCATGAGTAGTGTGTTGATATCAGGGAGCCTAGGTGGTGTAATGGTTAGCACACTGGCCCGGAATGCAAAGAGATGTGGGTTCCAGTCCCGCTCTAGGCACAATATTTCCCATTTTCATCACCCCCACGACACATGTATATGCAGACACACAGAGTAAGTATCCCTACAATGGTTACAATGCGAACATGTCTGTATATATATATATATATATATATATATATATAACAATTCCCTTCGTATTTTTATACTCGCATAATACGTTATACACCACCTGCTGTATAAGCCATTATACACACAGAGTATCCTTACAATGGTTACATGTCCGAATTAAACGCTGGTAAGCGGAGCCTGGATGCGTATATAGACTGCACATTCTGTGCCACATTCAATTACGCATGTATATCCATCAAGTATCGTCCACGAAACCGTCCTACTTCACCCCGCCCCCCCCCCCCCCCACACACACCCACACGCCCTCCCCCACCCACCCCTTGACAGGTCCACATCTCCGGCCGCGTTCTGTCGCCGCTGGGCGGCCCCTTCTCTGAACCCCCCCTCCCTCGTCCTTCCCTCTTCCTCCCTTTCCTCTCCTGGTCTCTGACCCTCCCCCTGTCCCCTTCCCCCTCCTTCCCCCCTTCCTGCCTGCCCCTTTCCTCTCCTGGTATCTGACCCTCCCCCGGCTCACTCCCCCACCGCCCCCATCCCCACCTACCCTCTCCACCGCCCCTCCGCCAGCTCCCCGCGCCCCGTGACGCCGGGCCCGGCTGTCAGTGGCCGGGACCTTGTCCCTACCTCCCGGTAGGACTTATTATGCCATGTTGGCGGTGGCTATATACCGCGCTGTCATGTCGGGAGGGGCACCCCACTGGGGGCCCGACCAGATGCTCCGTGACCTCTCGGACCCATGTTATGCGGCCATGTCTACGTCGCCCTGCTCCCCCATGCCCCTTGCCCTCTTGCCCTCCTTGCCCCCTAACCACCCCTGGCTTCGTAACCGCCAACTGTCAGAGCCTCAAACTCCGAACCTTAACCCAAACTGTGCTTGGCCAGCAGTGTTCACACTCCAAGCAGAGGCTTGTGAATGTGATTTTTTTTTAAAAGTACTTCTTAAAGCTGCATAGTCCGATGAAATATCAAATTTTCAAAACCAAACCAATTATCTAGATTTGATTTGACATTTCAAACTTAGATAATGATGCACTGATGAAGCATTTGTTTCTGCATAGGAGGCAATACTGAGTCAATTTAACAGAACCTGTTACTGCAGAAGTCTATGGTGTCAGAGTTTTGGCAAGCTTGTCAAAACTAATTTTCCATGATTGCACTCAAAATATCTCAAAAGTTTACCATTTAAAATAAAAGTAACTTTGAACTAATGTAAAGTAGATACTAGTGATCAATCTAATATATTTATCTCAGAAAGAATACAGAAATTCAAAACCATCGGACTGTGCAACTTTAAGTCTTACCCTGAATAGAATCCATGTTGATTTTTTTTTTTAAACACCATTATTTCACACTCTCAATACAAAACATGTTGATTTGAAGCAACTGTCACTGCCTTGTGTTTTCAAGTGTACATTTTTATATAGCTGTTTTGCGTCAATTGTTATATGGACAAAGAAATTAGTTATCAGCTTTTGAGACAGTCTCATGTATATAAATTAGACACTTCATACAATAAAGTCTCGTGTATATAAATCATGCACTTCATTCCATGAACGAAGACTTCTTCATGACGCTGATACTGAGTTTTACTAGTCATTCAGCAAGCACTGAACCTGAGGCCCATGTGGGGACATGTGTGGTTCTGGGTCTGGGCGGGGGCAAAATACACACAAGCCATGATACAGGAAGTGTGTTTTTTTTATGTCATAAAATATTTGCTGGGATAATTTCACTGCAATCTACATTAGAAACAATCTGTGGCAAAGAACCCGCCCAAGTTTGGTTACCAGGAGATGCAGAGTTTCAAGAATAGGGTTTATGTTAACGCCTGGTCACGTAGCCGTTAATGGACGTAGTGATCCGTAGGATAGAGTAACGTCAGTTAAACGTGGTGTAAGTACCTTAAACTAAGTTGAAATACGTTAAGGTACGGTAGGCTTTGATACGAATAAATACGTTATGGTATGGATAAATACGCTATGTATGGATACTGGTACGTTCAACTACGTTCAACTACATTAGCTTCCACTATGTCCAACCACGTTCAACTACGTTAGCCTCCAATACGTTCACGCCAAGTATGCTAGAGTATGCTAGAGTACACTAGAGTATGTTAGCATCACGGATGCAAATTCAGCCTCTAACGTACCGCTCTTTTGAACGTGTCCAAAAATTTAATCGGAGATCATGGCTCACCCACATTATTACCAAGTTAATATCATGAACATGTATGGATGCTGGTACGTTCAATTACGCTCAACTACTTTCAATTACATTAGCCTCCACTACGTTCAACCATATTCAACTACGTTAGCCTCCACTATGTTCCCCTATGTCCATTAATGGCTATGTGATCAGGGCTTCGGCGAAGTATGCCAGAGTATGCTAGAGCATGCTAGAGTATGTTAACATCACGGATGCAAATTCAGCCTCTAACGTACCGTACTGCTCTTTTGAACATGTCCAAAATTTAAATCGGAGATCACGGCTCACCCACGTTATTACCAAGTTAACATCATGGACATGTATGGATGCTGGTACACTCAATTACGTTCAACTACGTTCAACTACTTTCAACTACGCTAGCCTCCACTACGTTCAACTACGTCCACTAACGCTATGTGGCCCCAGGGCTTTAGTCGCTAACCATGGCCGCAGATTCAGTCCTTCTTAGTTATATTTCTGTTTTATTGTGTATTTACCAACAGCAGCCAAAAGGTGTGTGTTGTTGTTTTACATCCTAGCAACATCTAAGGTCATATCAGGATGGATACCGACTTGGGACGGTGCACACTCATGGCACCTTTATAGTGCTGACCTACTGGGAAACCAGGCCACCGGCACCATGATCCAATATCCCACAGTCACATTATCCTGATACTCTGTTAACCAGTCCTTGTCCTATCCTATTAATGTCGAGCGCCTGGCTAGGTTGCAAAAAGTATCAATTCGGCTGGGATTCGAACTCCCCATCTTCGGACCGCATGGGAATCCTGCGCTCTACCGATTCAGCTATCGCGTCCGATGCTGCTACCCAAAGGAATATCTCTTTCAATGAATCTATTTGCTACCTAAATTATAATTGTGTTTTATACATATTCACAAATTGGCTTGTTTCTTTATACAGAACGAAGTAATTCCCAGTGGGAAAACACTATAAAGTCGCCATGTGTGTGCAGTCAGTCATAAGTCAGTACCCGTCCTGATATTACCTCAGATGTTGCTAGGATGCACTTAACCCTACTGCTTACCACTAACTATGTTGTTCTTTTTGGGGGAGTTTTCAGTCGTGTTGGCCCCCTGAAGGCTGCAAATCTGCAGCACTGTATGGGCACCACTAATACTATAGTAATAGTGGTTCCATGTGGTCGGGAGTAGGTTTCTGAAGGGCAGTGGTCAGAGAAATGTGTGTGTGTGTGGGCGGGGGGGGGAGGAAAAAGGCAGCTCAAGAGCCCAACCACAGTCCCATGAGAGGGCTGGGGGAGGCTGGATGGTTGGTGTAGTTTTACGCCCCTGCGAGACCCTAGGCCATACCAGGAGCCGCACCGACTTGTGAGAGCACAGATTCTTGGTGACTATATAGTGCTGCCTCACAGGGAAACTAGTCCGTCGGCACCATGACCTACTGTCTCCCACAGTCACCTTATCCTCACACTGTGTGTGCGTTATGGTATATAGTTGTGGGGTGGGGCGGGGGAGAAGATTGATGGAAGGTTGTTACTGACATATCCATCCCCCGATGGTGATCGGCCGGACCCCCCGCCCCCCCCACACACACTCCTTGTCCAACTCCCCCACCCCCACCCCACCCCCCGTCGCTGTAATTACCCCCTAATGACTACCAGTAGGCGGCGGGGCGGGAGGCCTGCGTCCGACCAGCTGACCATTGTGTGGCCGTGCTCGGCGCCGGACCCTACCGGCCACGGGCGGACCGAGACTGGTCACCTCCCCCCCCCGCCCCCCCCCCCCCCCCCCCCCCTTCCCCTTCACACTCCCCCCCCTCCCTTTGTTAAGCCCTTGTGCCCACCAGCAGGGCGTACGGCCATTAGCACGCCGGGGGACGCCCCACACCCGCCATTACCCCACGGTGGTCAAGCTGGTGGACGCTGGTCAGTAGCGGGTCGGCCTGCCGGCTCACTGCCCACTGCCCACGTGACCAAGTGACTACAACCAATCCCCCCTCTCGCTGCCCCCCCCCCAATCATCCTCCCCCACCCGCCCACCAACCCTCAATTTGCCCGCGTGCCACTATCATTCTGAAAGCAACTGTAGGACAGCCCCCCCCCCCCCCACCACACACCGCTCCCCCCACCCACACACCCCTCCCCACCCACACCGCTCCCCCCCACACACACACACATCGCCCCCCCACACACCCACACACACCCCACACACCACGCCATCATCCTTCCCGCCGCGCGACGTTTCAATCAAGTTTATCTTAACGGAGTGAAACTCATTGATGAGGGTAATGGGATTAAGTGGGGGGTGTCCACAGATAAGGGGCATTATCCCTCCCCACCTACCCCCTCCCCCCATCCCCCACATCAACCCGGAAACCACCAATCTACCCTCGTATCAAAATTGACCACTAGGTGGCGCCCGATAACCTGAGGGCGCAATGGAGGGCGAGAAGGGGTTAGGGTTAGGGACTGGTGTGTGTGGGTGGTGTGGGGGGGGGGGTATAGGGCTGTCATATTGAGGTTGGAGTATCGGATGAGTAATTCGGCTCTCATATTGAAGATACTCGCATGTGGGGTTGTGGGTGGGGGTGTCGGGGGGGGGGGGGCGAGAATGCGCTGGAGGCGTGAGGTGTGAGGCGTGAGGTGATGTATGGGGCGATTGAGGCGGGGGGTGTTAGGGTAGAGGGGGTCATGTTAATTCACGGACCATCCATTTAAGTGGTCATGTGGCGGAGTGGTTAGAGTGTCTGACTTTTTTCTAGGTCGGACTCCTAATCTGAAGGTCAGTGGTTCGATTCCCCGTGCCTCCACCTCTGCCAATTTGGATTTCCACTGCTGTGTATAACTTACAGCGTCATCAAAGGCTGGTTGCTCTCATACCATGTCTATGTGGTGTGGGAGGTTAAAAATCCCTTGGGTTGGTAAAGGTGTAGGCTCGGGCTTTCTATCGACAAACTGTCTAATGGTGAAAACAAGTCTATTCAGACTTATCCATGATATGCAGTATAAATCTTCAATCAAAAATCAATCAATCATGTTAATCATCCCTTTAAGTTTTAACCCCGTCCCTGAGCGTAGATGTTGCCAGGACATAAAACTCCCAACAACCAACCCCTTAAACCAGGCGTGTGTGTGGTGTGTGTGTGTGTGTGTGTGGTGTCTGTATGGGGGGGGGGGCTACTTAAGGATCAGAGTCAGTGTGAGGATGGAATTAAAGGTGAGTGAGGATGAAACTGAGGGCGAGGATGACATCGCGGGTGAGAGTGAGGATGGAGTTGACCGGGTGAGTGAGGATGGAGTTGACCGGGTGAGAGTGAGGATGGAGTTGACCGGGTGAGAGTGAGGATGGAGTTGACCGGGTGAGAGTGAGGATGGAGCTGACCGGGTGAGAGTGAGGATGGAGCTGACCGGGTGAGAGTGAGGATGGAGTTGAGGGTCAGGATAATGTGACTGTGTGGGATATTGGGTCATGCTACTGGCGGCCTGGTCTCCCAGTGGGGAAGCACTATAAAGTTGACATGAGTTCACACTGCCCTGATATGACCATGGATGCTGTTAGGATGTAAAACCCCAACAGCCAACTAAACCAGGATGCGCCCCACTCCCTTCACACATCTCACACACATATCCTCCCCATCCCATCTTAACCCGTCTCGCAGTTTGAAAGGGTACCCGGTTTAAAATGGGGCTTTTCGCAATGTGCATGTATCAAAGTCGAAGGGCAAGCCTGAAAGCTTGTGCACTAACATTAACAACTTAACAAGCACTTAACAAGTTATTAAACATGGTTACAATCTCAATTAGACCGAAATGCATGCACATTGTGAAAAACCCCATTTTAAACCAGGTACCCTTTCAAACTGTGACACCACACTAGTTAATCACAATGTTCAGGATCTGACCACACACACACACACACCCACACACACACACGGAGAGCCACGAAGTGAGTTGCAGCAGCAGGCCGCGTTGATTGGGTGTCACGGCGGGGGTGGACAGGTTGGTGGGGAGATGAAAGGCAAGGTGTACACATACATTAC
Organism: Branchipolynoe longqiensis; assembly: GCA_030323885.1. NCBI lineage: Eukaryota > Metazoa > Annelida > Polychaeta > Phyllodocida > Polynoidae > Branchipolynoe > Branchipolynoe longqiensis. Next base: position 8,637,783 of record CM059186.1, on the reverse strand, counting down.
CGGACACACAGAAAACTGCAACATCCTTGCCAGGGAAATACACCTGTTATCAAGGCTCGGCCTGGCATTATGACGACTAGCTCAGTGACTGGTGGTGCTCGGCCTGCCATTATGACGACTAGCTCGGTGACTGGTGGTGCTCGGCCTGCTATTATGATGACTAGCTCGGTGAATGTTGGTGCTTGGCCTGCCATTATGATGACTAGCTCGGTGACTGGTGGTGCTCGGCCTGCTATTATGACGACTAGCTCAGTGACTGGTGGTGCTCAGCCTGGCCATCTAAGACTGAATGTGTGTATGTGAGTGTGAGTGTGTGTGAGTGAATGTGTGTATGTGTGTTTGAGTGTGTGTATGTGTGTATATGTGTATGTGTGTATCATCTTCTCTGTGTGTATGTATTTATGTATGTGTGTATGTTTGTATGCGTATATCTATGTAGGTACGTATACGAGTATAAAGATATATGCAAGGGAATATTAATTATTATTATTATTAGCGTTATCCTCCGTAAGATACAACAGTTTAGCAGTGGCGCCATCTCGGCCACCTCAACTTCCCCGGATGTTGGCCGGTGTCAGTCGCACCGGAGGATTTTGTGCTTACGATGGACAGGTGATGGTAGAGATGCCGACAGAGTGGCGACTCTCAGGTGTGAAAACAGGAACAGTAAGTGTATGTTCGAGGACCACAGTATGTTTTGTGGAGGATCAGGAGCAGGAAATGTGGAATTGTACAGGTATGGCATATGGAGCGGCGGCACTTGGGAGGAGGAGGGGGTGGAGGGGTGGGGGTGGGGGGAGGGGGGAGGGAGTGAGTGGGAGAAGACACAGGTGAGTTGGAGGTGAGTGAGGTGAGAGAGATGGCTACACCTGGTTGTATGTGAGCACGACTGTGGCAGCCATTGTTATTACACCCCACACACACACACACCATACCCACCACACCTCCCCTCCTTCTTCTACACACACACATCTACCGGACGTAGTGGTCGAATGGGTAGAGCGCAGGCATACAGTACAGAAGGTCGGGAGTTCAATTCCCGGTCGAGTTAAACCAATGTCTTACAAAATTGATACTTGCCGCTTCCTAGCTTGGTGCTCGTCATTACTAGGATATGGCAAGGACTCGTTAGCTTGATATCAGGATAATGTGAGTGAGTGGGAAATTGGGTCAAGGTGCCACCCGGTGGCTTGATTTCTCAGTGGGGCATCACTATGAAGTCACCATGAGTGCACAATGTCAGTGTCACAAGTCGGTACCAGTCCTGATATTAGATGTACCTTAGATGTTGCATAGGACGTAAAACTCCAATAACCAACCAAGCAATCTACACACGCAGGAGGAGTATATCACGACCCCCTCCCCCCATCCCATATCCCCTGGAAAATTATCCGCCCATCAAACGCAGCTTCAGAGGGTGGCTCGGCGGGTGGTCCGTGTAGGCTGGAGAAGGCAGGTCACTGGAGGCGGGTCCGGGCGCCTGGAGGGGCGGCCAACCTCCCGGGGTGGTCAAGGTGGGGGCGGCGTGTACAGGTGTACAGGCCGCCTCCAGGTGAGGTGGGGTTACCGGCGAACAGGTGGGCGAGTCATTATGCGGGTATTAATATCAGGCCACCATGCTGGTCGTGAGCACCGGGCTGTAGTAAGTAAATAGGGAGGGAAGGAAGATGGGGTGTAAGTAGGCAAGTTTATATGGGAAGTAAGTGGGTAAGTAAATAGGGAAGTAAGTTTGGGAAGTAAGTAAGTAGGAAGGAAGATGAGGTGTCAGTAAGTAGGGAGGTAACTAAGGTGTGATGTAAGTAAGTAGGGAGGTAAGTCAGATGGGGTGTCAGTAAGTAGGGAGGTAAGTAAGATGGGGGTGTAAGTAAGATGGGGTTTAAGTAAGTAGGGTTTATGTCAGATGGGGTGTACGTAACTAGGAGTGTAAGTAAGTAGGGAGGTCAATAGGATGGGGTGTAAGTAAGTAAGATGGGGTGTAAATAAGTAGAGGTAAGTAAGATGGGGGTGTAAGTAAGTAGGTAGGTAAGTAAGATAGGGTGTAAGTAAGTAGGGCTGTAAGTAAGTAGGGAGGTAAGTAAGATAGGGTGTAAGTAAGTAGGGGTGTAAGTAAGTAGGGAGGTAAGTAAGATGGGGTGTCAGTAAGTAGGGAGCTAAGTCAGATGGGGTGAACGTAGGTAGGGATGTAAGTAAGTAGGGAGGTAAGTAAGAGGGGGTGTAAGTAAGTAGGGAGGTAAATCAGATTGGGTGTACGTAAGTCGGGGTGTAAGTAAGGAGGGAGCTAAGTAAGATGGGGTGTAAGTAAGTAGGGGTGTAAGTAAGTAGGCATGGAAGTAAGTAGGGAGGTAATTATCTGTGGTGTAAGTAAGTAGGGTGGTAAGTAAGATGGCGTGTAAGTAAGTAGGGGTGTAAGTAAGTAGGGATGTAAGTAAGATGGCGTGTAAGTAAGTAGGGATGTAAGTAAGTAGGGGTGTAAGTAAGTAAGATGGGGTGTAAGTAAGTAGGGAGGTAAGTAAGATGGTGTGTAAGTAAGTAGGGGTGTAAGTAAGTAGGGAGGTAAGTAAGATGGTGTAAGTAAATATGGAGGTAAGTCAGGTGCGATGTAAGTAGGGAAGCAAATATATATATGGGGGGGGTCGTAGGGGGGGGGGGGGCTGCATATGCAAACGAAGGGAAACATTTCGCCTACAGCAGGACTCAAACACACAATCCTACCATTCCGGGGCTATCGTCCAAATAATTAGGTTCAACCTAACCACGCCTACCTGGTCACGTGATACTTCACCTGGTGGGATCAGTGTGCCTCACTAACATATATGTATACACGTAACGACTTGAACAAGAAATACAGTTTAAAATAAATGGACTGAGTAGGTGTGCGTGTGTGAGTGGGGGTGGGGGTGGGGGTGGGGGTGGGGGTGGGGGTGGGGGTGGGGGTGGGGGTGGGGGTGGAGAGGAGAACGCCTGAGGTCATGACCTTTGCGCACCTATCTCATAAGCCCCGATCAGTATCAGTATCAGTATCAGTATAGGCTGAGGTGGGTCGGCCTAAATGCAGGGCAATGCACACCGCATCCAGTATAACTATAAGTAGAAACACACGTGCTAGATGAGCTGCGACAGATCATCCATTTCACATCCACACTCAGCACCGAACACGTGACCGGTAGTTAAAGTTGCATATAGTCCGATCGGTTTTGAGTTTCTGTCATTTTCTGAGATAAACATATTAGGGTGATTGTTATAATCTACCCTACTTTCACTTGAAGTAACTTTCATTTTAAATAGCTAACTTTTAAGATATTTGAAGTGCAAACAAGCTAAATTAATTGTGGCAAGCTTGCCAAAACTATGACCCCATAGGTTTCTGCAGTAATATGTTCTATTAAATTGCCTCAGCATTCCCTTCTATTTTTTATTTATTTTTTGGTCCATTAGTTGTTTAAGCAAGGGAAATTTCAGTCATAGACGACTGGTCTTCCTCATTCCACTGCTGGTCGATAGAAAGCCCGAGCCTACACTTTTACCGATCCAAGGGATTTTTAACCTCCCACACCACATAGACATGGTATGAGAGCAACCAGCCTTTGATGACGCTGCAAGTTATACACAGCGGTGGAAATCCAAATTGGCAGAGCTGGGGGCATGGGGAATCGAACCGCCGACCCTCAGATTAGGAGAGTCTGACCTAGAAAAAAGTCAGACACTCTAAGCACTCCGCCACAGAGAAGGCCAATGTGGTGACAAATGCTTAACAAGTGCACCAATATTTAAATTAGATACGCAGAATCAAATTGAGATACTTGTTTTTGGTTTTGAAAATGTTATGCTTCATCGGACTATGCAGCTTTACTCCCTGATGTCCATCCTTCTCAATGTAGCTGGCCCGAGGGTGCCGCTTTGTGTAGGTGAGAGAGATATAGGAGAGAGAGGGAGAGAGGAGAGAGACAGGAGCGAGAAAGAGAGGGGGAGAGGGAGAGAGGGGAGAGAGAGGAGAGAGAGGGAGGGAGGGAGAGGGAGGAGGGCGGGGAGAGGAGAGAGGATAGAGAGCGAGAGAAGGAGAAATGGGAAAGAGAGGGAGGAGAGAGCGAGAGAAAGAGAGGAGAGCGAGAGAAAGAGGGAGATGGAGAGAGGGAGAGAGGGGGAGAGAGAGAGGAGAGAGACAGAAGGAGACAGAGAGGGAGAGAGAGAGGAAGCGAGATGGAGAGAGAGAGAGGGAGGAGAGAGAGAAAGAGGGAGAGAGGGGAAGAGAGAGGAGAGAGAAAGAGAGAGAGAGAAAGAGGGGTGGGACAGGTAGGAGGTAATAACGGGGGGGAAATCCTTTTTTAGGTCTGTTCTTTGTGTGTATGGCTTTTGGGGATTTTTTTAATATATTTGTGTGAAGGGCTAAATAAAACCAGTTTGCACTGCTATGTAATCTGCGATGGTATCATCAGCTGATTGATTGCTTCGATTTTGTTTACAAGAATAATTCGTTTTGCAGGTGTGACAGCAGCAGCCGGTGCGATGTATCTACCCGCCCACCCCCACCCACCCCCGCCCACCTTACCCCGCCCGCCCGCCCGCCCGCCCGCCCGCCCGCCCGCCCGCCCGCCCGCCCGCCCGCCCGGCGGGGGCGGGTTCAGTCGGCAAGTGCGGGATTAAAATGACACAGTCCTGATGGTTTTGAGTTTCTCTCATTTTTCTGATATAAATAGATTAGGTTGATTGCTATAATCAAATTTATTTCAGTCTGAAGTAATTTATATTTTAAAGGACTTTTTGAGGTTTAGACAAGCGCAATTAATTTTGATTTGATTGTGAAAACTATGACCCCCGCCCCCCTCCCCCCGCCAATACAGTATAGTAAATGGACTTTGCATTCCGTTCTATCTAGAAATGATATGCTCACTGAGTGCACCTGTATCTAGGTTAGATAGGTAGGTTAAAATGTAGATAATTTATTTCCTTTTGAAAATGTTATGATTTTATAGGGTTATGTAACTTTAAGAACTGCACCAGTATCAAGGTTAGACATGTACGTTCAAACCTAAATCAGTGTTTGTTTTTGAAAATTGCATGATTTTTTTTACTAAGAAGTGCACCAGTATCAAGGTTAGATAGACATGTACGTTCAAACCTAAATCAGTGTTTTGTTTTTGAAAATTGCATGATTTTTTTTACTAAGAAGTGCACCATTATCAAGGTTAGACATGTACGTTCAAACCTAAATCAGTGTTTTGTTTTTTGAAAATTACATGATTTTATTTTACTAAGAAGTGCACCATTATCAAGGTTAGATAGACATGTACGTTCAAACCTAAATCAGTGTTTTGTTTTTGAAAATTGCATGATTTTTTTTACTAAGAAGTGCACCATTATCAAGGTTAGACATGTACGTTCAAACCTAAATCAGTGCTTGTTTTTGTTAAATTACATGATTTTATTTTACTAAGAAGTGCACCATTATCAAGGTTAGACATGTACGTTCAAACCTAAATCAGTGTTTGTTTTTGTTAAATTACATGATTTTATTTTACTAAGAAGTGCACCATTATCAAGGTTAGACATGTACGTTCAAACCTAAATCAGTGCTTGTTTTTGTTAAATTACATGATTTTATTTTACTAAGAAGTGCACCATTATCAAGGTTAGACATGTACGTTCAAACCTAAATCAGTGCTTGTTTTTTTTAAATTACATGATTTTATTTTACTAAGAAGTGCACCATTATCAAGGTTAGACATGTACGTTCAAACCTAAATCAGTGTTTGTTTTTTGAAAATTACATGATTTTATTTTACTAAGAAGTGCACCATTATCAAGGTTAGACATGTATGTTCAAACCTAAATCAGTGTTTGTTTTTTGAAAATTACATGATTTTATTTTACTAAGAAGTGCACCATTATCAAGGTTAGATAGACATGTACGTTCAAACCTAAATCAGTGTTTGTTTTTTGAAAATTACATGATTTTATTTTACTAAGAAGTGCACCATTATCAAGGTTAGACATGTACGTTCAAACCTAAATCAGTGCTTGTTTTTTTTAAATTACATGATTTTATTTTACTAAGAAGTGCACCATTATCAAGGTTAGACATGTACGTTCAAACCTAAATCCGTGCTTGTTTTTTTTAAATTACATGATTTTATTTTACTAAGAAGTGCACCATTATCAAGGTTAGACATGTACGTTCAAACCTAAATCAGTGCTTGTTTTTGTTAAATTACATGATTTTATTTTACTAAGAAGTGCACCATTATCAAGGTTAGACATGTACGTTCAAACCTAAATCAGTGCTTGTTTTTTTTAAATTACATGATTTTATTTTACTAAGAAGTGCACCATTATCAAGGTTAGACATGTATGTTCAAACCTAAATCAGTGTTTGTTTTTTGAAAATTGCATGATTTTATTTTACTAAGAAGTGCACCATTATCAAGGTTAGATAGACATGTACGTTCAAACCTAAATCAGTGTTTGTATTTTGAAAATTACATGATTCTATTTTACTAAGAACTGCACCATTATCAAGGTTAGACATGTACGTTCAAACCTAAATCAGTGTTTGTTTTTTGAAAATTACATGATTCTATTTTACTAAGAACTGCACCATTATCAAGGTTAGACATGTACGTTCAAACCTAAATCAGTGTTTGTTTTTGTTAAATTACATGATTTTATTTTACTAAGAACTGCACCATTATCAAGGTTAGACATGTACGTTCAAACCTAAATCAGTGTTTGGTTTTTGAAAATTGCATGATTTTATTAGACTAAGAAGTGCACCAGTATCAAGGTTAGATATGTACTTTCAAAATGTAGATATGTTTTTTGTGGGTGCTTTTTCTTTAAATGTATGCTTTTGTCGGACTATGCACATTTACTGTGAGACAGTGAGTGACACACTGACACTGACAGAATTCTCCAGGCTGGGAGAGGCGGGGTGGAGTGGGCGGGGCGGGGCGGGGCGGGGCGGGGCGGGGCGGGGAGGCGGGGCGGGGCGGGGCGGGGAGGGCGGGGCGCGGCGGGGAGGGTGCGGCTGGGGGGCGGGGCGGGGAGGAGAGGGGTGCGGCTGGGCGGGGCGGGGCGGGGAGGAGAGGGGTGCGGCTGGGCGGGGCGGGGCGGGGCGGGGAGGAGAGGGGTGCGGCTGGGCGGGGCGCGGCGGGGAGGGGTGCGGCTGGGCGGGGCGGGGCGGGGAGGAGAGGGGTGCGGCTGGGCGGGGCGTGTGTCGATGTCACTCAGACAGGTGTGTTTGTGTGAGTCAGCGATTTTTGATGGCCGTGGTCAGATGATCCTTGATCCCCCCTCTCTGTCCCCCCCCCCCCCCCACCCCCATCCCACCGCTCCTTGATCTCCTCCAGGCCTTGATCCACCACGGCCCGGCGCCAATCACGCCGTGTGCAGTGGAGCGGAACGAACCTCGTTCTGCTTCCTCCACGAGCTATGATTTGCAACACAGCAGTGCACGTACGTCTTCAGCACACTCTATGGTTAATTGATTGGTTGTTGGAGGTTTGACATCATGGCAACATCTAAGGTCATATCAGGACGGGAACCGACTTGTTACAATGCACACTCAAGATGACTTTATAGTGCTGCCCTACTGGGATACCAATCCACCAGCACCCGATACAGTAAAACCTCTCTAGATCGACCTACCATGGGACCGACGTTGAGTGGTCCATTTAGGGAGGTGGTCCGTTTAGGGAGTTGGAATACCCTTACAATGGTATTTTTGGGACCCAAATAAAGCGATCGATATGGGGGAGTGGTTGATCTGTGGAGGTGGTCGGTTAGAGAGGTTTCACACTATCCTGACACTGAGCAAACCAGTCCTCGCCCTATCCTATTAATGCCGAGTGCCAGGCTAGGAAACGACAAGTATCAATTTTGAAAGTCATTGGATTGACTCGGCTGGGACTCGAACTCCCGACTTTATGCATGAGTGCGCACAGTCACATGCTGGTAACCGCCCTAATATGAACTTAGATGTTGCCAGGACGCAAAACAACAAATGGTCATCCACACCACCTCGCGATGAGGCAGAGGTGCGGGGGGGGGGGGGGTGGCGGTGGGAGTGACCTAGACCGGTTATGTGTTACCATGGATTCGGTTCACAGCCATTGCAGTCTCCCGCCACCAACAGAAGGACATTGCACCAACACGCCGCTAGGGCCACAGATGGCGCTACCAGCGAACAATCAACAATACAGGGGGAACATCCGTGCCGTTATTCACAAGGCGCCGACTGGCCACGTGCATAGGGGACCAGTCTGACTAAGCGGGACCCTGGTGGCGCCGACTGGCATTAGCCTCCTTTGAGCATTTGTTATTTTTGTTAAATATTTGTGCATTGACATCATTAATTGTTTTAATCACTATAGGAAATTAAGCAGCAACGTGGTGGTGCTAATATACTTCTGGAATAAAAGAAACAAAAGTCAATGCATGGAGTACAGTGTATTACTCTCGAAACCGACCACCTCCCTAAATTGACCACTTAAAGACGGCCCCATGTTAGGTCGATTTAGAGAAGTTTTACTATATATATATTATATATGTTATATGTGTCTGATTATTGTGTTAATACAGAGTCCTCTGGCCCTGGCTCACCCACACACCCACACACACACACACCACGCGGTGGGCAGCGGGCTGTGTGGCAGGCTGAGGTCGGCCTGTGTTGGGCACTGCAGGGTGGCGTCACGGATCATGGACACCCACTTAGTGAATGGATCAATCAAAGTGAGCACGGAGAGCGGGTCTGTTCGAGCACCAGCAACAACAACAACAAACCCGCCATAGCAAGACCAGCCAGACAACGGCATTCACAGAACACCAGCAACAACAACAACAAACCCACCATATCAAGACCAGCCACACAATGGCATTCACAGAACACCAGCAACAACAACAACAAACCTGCCATAGCAAGACCAGCTACACAACAGCATTCACATAACACCAGGCACAATAACAACAAACCCGCCAGAGCAAGACCAGCCAGACAACATCATTCACATAACACCAGCAACAACAAGAAACCTGCCATAGCAAGACCAGCCACACAGTGGCATTCACAGAACACCAGCAACAACAACAACAACCCCACCATAGCAAGACCAGCCACACAACAGCATGCACAGAACACCAGCAACAACAACAAACCAGCCATAGCAAGACCAGCCATACAACGGCATTCAAAGAACACCAGCAACAACAACAAACCCACCATAGCAATACCAGCCACACAACGGCATTCACAGAACAGCAGCAACAATAACAACAAACCTGCCATAGCAAGACCAGCCACACAACGGCCTTCACAGAACACAAGCAACAACAACACCAAACCCGCCATAGCAAGACCAGCCAAACAACAGCATTACAGAAGACCAGCAACAACAACAACAAACCCGCCATAGCAAGACCAGCCACACAACGTCATTCAAAGAACACCAGCAACAACAACAAACATGCCATATCAAGACCAGCCACACAACAGCAGTCACAGAACACCAGCAACAACAACAACAAACCCACCAAGACCAGCCACACAACGGCATTCACAGAACACCAGCAACAACAACAACAAACCCGCACTAGCAAGACCAGCCAAACAACGGCATTCACAGAACACCAGCATATATGTTGCCAGAATGTAAAACACCAACAACCAACATCCAGTGGGACAGCACTATAAAGTCGCCATGAGTGCGCATTGTCACAAACCAGTACCCGTCCTGATATGACCTTAGATATTGCCAGGACGTAAAACTCCAACACCCAACCAAGCAACCAACCAACCAACCTTCCCTGTGTCACCGCAGATGACACGACCCCCGGACTTGCCAAACACCCCCGGCCGTGCTCTCACATCACAGTCATAATGCGCGTCCATTTTCCGGCGAACCAATATGGATATCGCCGGGCATGCCCTGCCCTGCACCCGGCACCCGGCACAAGTCGGGGTCCATTATTATGGGCTGGCCACAAAAGATGGCGCTAGCCATAAAACATTCACCTGTCCACCATTGCCAGGGGGCTCGGACACGCCTCACCCTGTGTCCGCTCCCCGGGCGTGTTGTTCCAGGCGGTACAGCGCGGGCGTCGCGAGCGGAAGGTCGGGAGTTCGGTTCCCGATCGAGTCAAACCATTGGCATTAAACTTTATATTTGTCACTTTTTAGCATTGATAGGGTCGTGCATGGACTGGATAGGTCAGTGTCAGGATAATGTGCCTGAGTGGGATAATGGGGCATGGGGCCAGCGGCCTGATTTTCCCAGTGGGGCAGCACTATAAAGTCGCCATGAGTGTGCCCTGTCACAAGTTGGTAGCCGTCCTGATATGACCTTCGATGATGCCAGGACGTAAAACTCCAACAACCAACCAAACCTGTGCCCGCTCAATGCTGTGGTGTGTGCGTGTAGTGTGTGTAGTGTGTGTGTAGTGTGTGTGTGTGTGGGCGCAATAGCGTGTAGTTTGCCCGAGTGGCCAATAGATAGTGATCCACAGCCATTGACCAGGAGTGGCCCCCAACAATGGCCGTCGGGCCGGGCGCTGACCAAAAGCACAGCGGTCCATAACGGACTGGACCCCGGCGCCCCCGGCCTCTCGCCCCGCCGCCCCTGAATCGGTGAATAGGCACCGCCGACGCCGTTGCGCCTGCGCGCCGCCGAGCAGTAACGAGCAATAAATCGGCGCCCCGACGCGCCCTCTATTGGTCAGCGGCGGGGGCTCAATCTGACCAATCTGCTCAGGGCCGCCCGGGCCGCTGACCACCTGATAAATAAATGTTCGCCAAGTGCCCGCCGGCCAAAGTGACCATTAGGGTGTGGCGGGAAGCTGGGGTTCCGGGGTGGGTGTGGGTGTGAGTGTGGGTGTGAGGGGAGTGGGGGTTGGGGGTGGGGGTGGTGTTGGTGGTGGCTGCGCGGAGGCTGCATCAATGGGAGGTGGGGGTGGAGGGGGATGGGAGGGGAAAGGGGTGGGTGGAGAGGGACGGGGGAAGGAGAGTGTGTCAATGGGCGGTGTGAGGGGGATGGGAGGGAAAGGGGGATGGGAGGAGAGGGAAGGGGGGAAGGGGAGGGAAAGCATTGTGGAGGTCAGGGGATGGTGTAAGGGGATGGTGGGCCGGGAGAAGTGAGGGGAGAAGGGGGACAGAGGACATGATACTGACAGAGGAGGGAGGAGAGTGGAGAGAGATGGGATAGAGGAGAGATGAGAGGGGAAGGGGAGAGGGAAGGGGGAGAGAGGACATACTACTTAGAGAGGAGGCAGGAGAATGGATAGAGAGAGGGCGATAGAGGAGAGCGGAGAGAGGAAGGGGAGGGCGAAGGGGAAGAGTGGATATGAGACTGAGAGAGGAGGCAGGAGAGTGTAAGGGAAGAGGGGAGGGGAGGGAGATGGTGGTGGCAGAAGGGTGGGGAGTGGGATTGGAAGGGGGTGGGATTGGAAGGTAACAGGTGAGACAGGAAGGGCGAGCCGAAGGGTGGAAGGGGGGTTCGGTTGGAGGGGGTAGGGGGTGGAAAGGGGAGAGAGGTGGTGGAATGGGGAGGAGAAGCTGACAAATTGAACACGCGCCAACAGGTAACTAGCCTAAAACACCGCCCACTTCACGGCACCACGTGACCACTCGGCGACGGGCAGCGCCATCTGGGGAGAGCGCCCCCCCCCCCCCCACACACACAACCCTAACACACGGCAGTGCAGTAGAAACCAAGCAACAGACAGACACTTTGAAAGGTGATGTACTTTACAAGCAATGTCCAAGTTAGGTTGGATTTCTGTTATCGTGATGTTGGTTTGTTTGTTGTTGTTTTACGTCCTAACAGCATCTAAGGTCATATCAGGACAGGTACCGATTTGTGACAGTATGTACTCATGGCGATTTAATAGTGCTGCCCAACTAGGAAATCAGGCCGCCGGCACCATGACCTGATATCCCACTCAGTCACATTATCCTGACACCGAGCTAACCAGCCATTGCCCTATCCTAATAATGCCAAGCACCAGGCTAGGAAGCTACCGGTATCAGTTTTTGGTTTGACTCGACCGGGAACCGAACTCGCGAACTCCCGGTCTTCCGCACGCGAGGTCTGTGCTCTACCGATTCGGCCACCGGTCCGTGATGTTGGTGAATTACTGTCATCATTGTCATCATGATCATCATCACCATCCTCACTACTAAAGCAATGTTCTTTCAGGCTGAAGCAAGGGAGATTATAAAGATCAACGTAATATATTTATCTCACAAAATGACAGAAACGTAAAGTTAAAGTAATTGAACTGTGCACCTTTTATTAGCGGAAGCTATATATATATCAGTTGGATATGTAGTTGAGCATGGCTCAATAGGCGCTAAGCAATATGGGACAACACTTTGTCCATTGTAACGATCAACATACTATCTGCTGATGCATTTGATCAGGATAAACTGATTTGTTTCTTTTACATGGTGTTTTATAATCCCAACAGAATACATATTGATTTGAAGTAAATGTCCTTGGGTTTTCAGTGTAACCATTTCTGTGCTGTTTGGTGTCAATCGGTACGTCGGACAAAACAAATCAAATTAGTTAGCACCTTTTGAGACAGGCTCATTTACTAAGTGCAGACACTATGTCAGCTGGATATGCATCTAACACTAACACATGCATCACTATATCACTATATCACTATAGCACTATAGCACTATATCACTATAGAGGGTATTCCCGTGACGTCATCAACCGGTAGCGAGGCCATTGTGACGATATCAACCAGTAAACAACCTGCCAGTTGCAGTAACATAGTAGATCATTCTTTCAGTTTTATTCCAAATTAATAGAAATGCAGAACCCTAACCATATAAATTTAATATAACCTTTTCGGTGAATATGTTTTCTATATCTGTTCCAAGCGGTTTGTTTCTAGGTGGTGTAATTTTAGAGATATTTCACATTTTATGTATCAAGATTGCTCACTGCCATTGACAATACATTGAGTTTCTTGGGTTTGTTATTGTGGCCACAATGGCCACACTTCCGTTTAGCGTGACGTCAGTCCATACGCTCTATATCACTATATTACTTATCAGTTGGATATGTATTCAATAAGTGCAGCGATATCTGAGGTGCATATGAATGAATATATCTACATAAGTATTTTGGTTTCGAAAATGTGGTGAGGCCTTCGTCGGACGCAGCTTTAACTAAGAGCAAGACGTGTGCGTGAGCAGTGTGTGTGTGGGTCGGTGGGAGGGTGTCTGTGGGTGGGTGGAAGGGTGTGTGTGGATGGGTGGGGGCGTGTGGAGGGTGGGTGGGTGGTTGGTGAACGGCCGATTACGTGCGGACAGGATGTCGTGGGCAGGCAAGCATCATGTCGTCAAATTGACCACGCGGGTCTCCCCCCCCCACCCCCCCACCCCCCCCCCCCCTCTCCCCTCACATCCGCTATCAAAGGTGGTCGGGTGAACATGGGCGTGTATTGACCACAGTTACAACCCCTCAATCCGCACGCCCTCCTCCCGCCCCCCCCCCACCCACTTCCTCTCCACCCCACCCACTCCCACCCCCCACAATCGTTCCGTGGTCAGTGCCACCTCCCGGCTGTGCCTTTCCCGCCTCAACCGCCTCCTCCTCGTCCTCCTCCCACACAAACCGGAAGTGTTCGCGTGTGCGCACGTCACCCCCGCGCACGTCGTAGGGACCCGCACGGACCGATCTGGCGGGGGGGGGGCCCCCCCCCCCCCACACACACACACTGCACCCACCCGCCCACCACCCACCCCCACTCACCCACCGTGGAGGAGACTCGGGGCGTGGCCAATCCTGATGTCCACCATTCATCTACAGAAGCAAAGATCAGAGCCCCCCCCCCCCCCCCACACACACACACTGCTCATGCCAGAGACCAGACGGGACGGCTGAATGAGTTGAGCGTCCGTCTCCCGTTTTGGTAGATCGTGGGTTCGAACGCACCGGTTCGAACCCTGGTTGAGTCAAACCAATGAATTAAATTTTATACTGGTTTCTTCCTAGCCAGGCATTATTAACATTAGGATAGGGCAAGGGCTGGTTGCCTCAGTCTCATGATAATGTGTCTCAGTGGGATATCAGGTCATGGTGCTGGCAGTCTGGTATCCCAGTCGGGCAGCACTATAAAGTCGCCATGAGTGTTCATTGTCATAAGTCAGTACCCGTCCTTATGTTACCTTAGATGTTGCTAGGATGTAAAACTCCCAAGAACCAGCTCAGATGTTGCGCGATGTGTCTTCTTGTCTGTGTCACGCTGACTGACTCCTGCCCTGATGTCACCAGTATATCAGACAGTAAGGGTTGGTGTCACTAACTACACCTGCCCTGATCTCACCTGTATATCAGACAGTAAGGGTTTGTGTCACTTACTACACCTGCCCTGATGTTACCTGTATATCAGCCAGTAAGGGTTGGTGTCACTAACTACACCTGCCTGATGTCACCTGTATATCAGCCAGTAACTACACCTGCCCTGATGTCACCTGTATATCAGACAGTAAAGGTTGGTGTCACTAACTACACCTGCCTGATGTGACCTGTATATCAGACAGTAAGGGTCGGTGTCACTAACTACACCTGCCCTGATGTCACCTGTATATCAGACAGTAAAGGTTTGTGTCACTAACTACACCTGCCCTGATGTCACCTATATATCAGACATTAAGGGTATGTGTCACTAACTACACCTGTCCGGATGTCACCTGTATATCAAACATTGAGGGTATGTGTCAGTAACTACACCTGCCCTGATGTCACCTGTATATCAGAATGTAAGTGTCGGTGTCACTAACTACACCTGCCCTGATGTCACCTGTATATCAGACATTAAGGGTATGTGTCACTAACTACACCTGTCCGGATGTCACCTGTATATCAAACATTGAGGGTATGTGTCAGTAACTACACCTGCCCTGATGTCACCTGTATATCAGAATGTAAGTGTTGGTGTCACTAACTACACATGCCCTGATGTCACCTGTATATCAGACATTAAGGGTATGTGTCACTAACTACACCTGTCCGGATGTCACCTGTATATCAAACATTGAGGGTATGTGTCAGTAACTACACCTGCCCTGATGTCACCTGTATATCAGAATGTAAGTGTCGGTGTCACTAACTACACCTGCCCTGATGTCACCTATATATCAGACATTAAGGGTATGTGTCACTAATTACACCTGTCCGGATGTCACCTGTATATTAAGGGTACGTGTCAGTAACTACACCTGCCCTGATGTCACCTGTATATCAGAATGTAAGTGTCGGTGTCAATAACTACACCTGCCCTGATGTCACCTGTATATCAGAAGGTAAGGGTCGCTGTCACTAACTACACCTGCCCTGATGTCACCTGTATATCAGACAGTAAAGGTATGTGTCACTAACCACACCTGCCTGATGTCACCTGTATATCAGACAGTAAGGGCCTGCGTCACTAACTAGCCGACTTGCTGCTATCATAACTGGTCAGCGAGGAGTTGGCAAATCGCCCCCCTCCTACTCCTGCCCTCCACGACCCCTAGCGGCGAGTCCCTCAGATGTTGGGATCAAGCCCGGTGCTGATTGGTTGATTTGCGTTGGGCGCGGCGGAGCGCGTGAGGGAGCGGCGAGGGTGTGGGTGTGGGTGTGGGTGTGGGTGTGGGTGTGAGGGGGTGGGGTAGGGTAAGGAAAAGAGAGGTGAGGGTGTGTGTGTGTGTGGTGCGACGAGGAGGGTGTAGTTGAGCGCATGTAGGGTGAGGGTATGTGTGTGGTGAGGGTATGTGTGTGGTGAGGGTATGTGTGTGGTGAGGGTGTGTGGTGAAGGTGTGTGAGAGGTTAGTGTAGGGTGTTGGGTGAGGGTGTGTGGTGAAGGTGTTGACAGGTTAGGGTGTGTGTTGGGTGAGGGTGTGTGTGGGGTGAGGGTGTGGGTGGGTGAGGACTGAGGGTTAAAGGGAGTGGTGATGTTCGGTGAGTGTGTGTGGTGAAGGTGTGTATGTGGTGAGGGTATGTGTGTGTGGAGATGGTGTGTGTAGTGTGATGGTGTGTGTGGGTGAAGACTGAGGGTTAAAGGGAGTAGTGATGTTCGGTGAGTGTGTGTGGTGAAGGTGTGTATGTGGTGAGGGTATGTGTGTGTGGAGATGGGGTGTGTAGTGTGAGGGTGTGTGTGGGTGAAGACTGAGGATTGAAGGGAGTGGTGATGTTCGGTGAGTGTGTGTGGTGAAGGTGTGTATGTGGGGAGGATATGTGTGTGTGGAGATGGTGTGTGTAGTGTGAGGGTGTATGTGGGTGAAGACTGAGGGTTGAAGGGAGTGGTGATGTTCGGTGAGTGTGTGGTGGAGATGTGTATATAGTGAGGGTATATGTGAAGGTGTGTATACAGTGAGGGTATGTGTATGTGGAGATGGTGTGTGTAGTGTGAGGGTGTATGTGGGTGATGCAAAGGGCTGGGCGGCGGTTTGATACCAGATGACACTGATACTATTAGATATTAGTAACATGATACCTATGCATGTGCCTGTGCGGAGAACGGGGGTGAGAGGAAGGGAAGGGGGAGGGGGAGGAGGGGGCGGAGAAAGAGGAGATATAATAGGAAATAAAATTGTGGGGTGGGTGCTGGTCACACACACTGAAGCAGCTAGTCACATACGGTGTCAGCAACAGCTAGTCACACATTGTGCCAGCAACAGCTAGGCACACATTGTGCCAGAAACAGCTCATCACACATTGTGCCAGCAACAGCTAGGCACACATTGTGCCAGTAACAGCTAGTCACACATTGTGCCAGCTACAGTTAGTCACATATTGTGCCAGCTACAGCTAGTCACACACAGTGTCAGCTACAGTTAGTCACACATTGTGCCAGCAACAGCTATTCACACATTGTGCCAGCAACAGATAGTCACACATTGTGCCAGCTACAGTTAGTCACACATTGTGCCAGCTACAGCTAGGCACACATTGTGCCAGCAACAGATAGTCACACATTGTGCCAGCTACAGTTAGTCACACATTGTGCCAGCTACAGCTAGTTACACATTGTGCCAGAAACAGATAGTCACACATGGTGTCAGCTACAGCTAGTCAGACACGGTGTCAGCAACAGCTAGTCACACATTGTGCCAGCAACAGCTAGTCACACACACCCTACCAACAGCTATAGTCACACACAGTGCCAGCAATAGCCACCCACACACACTGCCAACGGCCACCCACAAATTGTTGTCATCAACAGCCAGCTTCACACAGTGTCAGCAACAGCTCCACAAGTCTCGTCCACTGAGCTAATCCGAACCCGGTACATGTAACATGCCAAGGTGTCTAAGACTAGTAAGAGCTAGTCCCGACCTGGGGGAAACAGACGGCCCGGCCCCACTGTACTGGGCGGGCGGGCGAGGCGGGGGGTTGAGGGGGTAGGGTGAGGGGTGGGGGTGAGGATGGGGAGGGTGTGTGGCGCCGGTGTGGCGCTGTGGACGGTGGACCATGACCAGCCCATGTGAGGTAGTCGAGGGATCGATCTCGGCTTTAGATGACCCACTTTTCTATCGATCCCAACTTGGATTGACCCCCCCCCACTCCACAACCCCCCACCCCCCCCCCCACACACACACACACACCACATCCGACACACGTCATCTAATCCCACTACACAAATCCCACCCCACCCGCCACGCACCTCATACACCCCCACACACCCTCACATCCTATCAGAGCCCATCAGCACACCACCACATTACCACACCACCACTCTACAGCCCCCCACCCCACCTCCCACTGGGCCCACTCTACAGCCCCCCACCCACCTCCCACTGGGCCCACTCTACATTCCTCCCACCCACCTCCAACACACCTCATCCACCGCCACTACACAACCCGCACCCCACTCCCCACATCCCTCATCCACTCCCACACATCCTATCAGAGCCCATCCCCCCATCACCACACACCAACATCACCACACTCCCACTCTACAGCCCCCCCCCCCCACCTTATCCACCGCTACAGTATCCCACCCCACACATCATCTCAGAGCCCATCCACCACCACATTACCTCACTGCAACCTCCGTCCTGTTCCTTCCTCCTCTCCACTACCAATAACACACACATACCTACCAACACACCCACCTATCTACCTACTCATCGACTTACTCACTAATTATCCAGTTGGGTCCAGTACTATAACACACTGATATTATTCATGCTAAAGAGGCTTTTTGTATGTGTGTGTGTGTGTGTGGGGGGGGGGGGTTATATACTACACCATAAACATTCCAATACCCCTCCAACACACAGTGTGATTGATATTCCTCCAACACCTCACACAATCCACGCCTACTTCTACCAACCTCCATCCCTCCCTATGGAAATATATATATATACACGAGCACCCAAACCCAACCCTCACCACCTCTTCTATACACAATTGCCGACTACAATCACCCCACACACACCACCACACACCACACACACACCCAGTCACCCACCCACACACAGCTCCTAGCGGGGGTCGATATAGCTCAGCTTCTGCCCATTACCCATTTCATGTGCCGACCGGGGTGGTATTGATATATCCATAATCCCCCCACACCCCCACGCCCCCAGACTCACCCCACCCCCACCCTCCACCACCCCTCACCCACACACACACACACACCGTCCCACGGACCGGCCATCCAGGTGGAGACGCAGCGAGCACTGATACAGGTGTGTGGGTTTAGTCAGGGGCTGGTGGGAGGGTGTGGGGGGAGAGGGGAGGTGGGAGAGGGGGTGGCGGTTTGCATAGCTGGATGGCGACTGACCACTCTGAGTTGACCTTAGGTTGGGGTCAGCCGGTCAGTCGGGGATACGTCTGAGCTCACCTCAGCACATATAATATATATGTCAGGGTGGAGCGTGGGATGTGGTAAAATCTCCCTTTCTACCAGTAGAAACCTCGATTGAGGACTACTGGTAGAATCCCAGATCGGGTCCCCGATCGGAGACTCTACTGGTAGATACTTCAATCGGGGTTTCTACTGGTATAATCTGTGATTCTACCAGATCGAAGTATCTACCCTGACATATATATATAGATTAGGATAACAAAAGGACTTGTTGATTCAGTGTCGGGATAATGTGACTGAGTGGAACATCAGGTCATGGTGCTGGCGGCCTGGTCTCCCAAAGGGACACCACTTTAAAGTTGCCATTAGTGCACACGTCGGTAGCCGTCCTGATATGACCTTATATGTTGCTAGGGCGTGAAACTCCAACATTCAACCATGTATACATATTCATATATATATAATATATATATAATATATATTATTATACAGACAGCTGGGAGAGAGGCGCTCATCAGGAAGACTCTCTGGATAGATCCCTCACTTTGACTGACACATGTCCACCCCTTGCACATCACGTGATTAACCTCCTCCCGTCACGTGACGCCATCCAGCAATGCGCATGCGCAAACCCCCAAACCCCACCAAACGGACATGTGCAGATACCCCAGTTACACATCACTAAAAATCCACACACAAACAACACAAGGTTTATAACATAACCCAAACTTGCATCTCCTTAGCATTTGACCTAAACCCAGCTCTCCCTACATAGTTTGTTGTTTTACGTCCTAGCAACATCTAGGGTCATATCAATAGTATCAGGATCTGTCCCTACGCGGAAAAGCACCCAAACACATATGTATAATCGGTTGGTTGTTGGAGTTTTAGGTCCTGGCAACATATAAGGCCATACCAGGGCAGCCACCTGAAATGTTTGATCTTGACTAGATACACAACATAGGTAGTAGTTAGCTAAATTTAATGGCAATATCTGGCGTTCAATTCTCTTTCATAATTTGTTTCATGTAAATAAATAGCACAAATAACCAGTGATGGACGCAGCCGATAGCCAAGCGCCTTGGAAACACAGAAAGACTGTATTCAGACGATTAACAAAAAAAAGTGTATTCCCCCCCCCCCTTTTCATATTTTTTATTAAAAATAATTATGAACACCAATTTCATTTGATGAAATCGACAGTGGCACATGTATTCCACTATAGAGACCCAGGTAAATATATTAATATATAATATTTGAACAAATCTGGACAGCATTGAATTGGTGGTTGACCCCTATTAGAACCACTTCACTGCAGGTTGACCTTTGTGGTAAGCCACAGACAGGGCCTTTCCATCTTTCACCAACGTATTGAACCCCCCCCCCCCCCCCCACCCCCACCGCGTACCCTACCCCCTTCCCATTCCGCGCTCCGCCACTCACCCATCCAACCGGTTCAAACCCTGGTCGAGTCAAACCAATGACTTCAAAATTGATACTTGACTCTCCCGAGCCAGGAGCTCGACATTAAAAGGACAGGGCAAGGACTGGTTGGCTCAGTGTTAGGATAATGTGACTGAATGGGATATCAGGTCATTATGCTGGCAATCTGGTTTCACAGTGGGACAGCACTATGAAGTTGCCATCAGTGTGCACTGTCACAAGTCGGTGCCCGTCCTGATATGACCGTAGATGTTACCAGGTCGTAAAACTCCAAACTGCCAAAATTCCAAACTCCCACAGTACCTCTCCTCACTACTAGTACTACTATACTAAACTTGCAACCTACCACAAAACATACGAGGATTAATCAATCAATCAATTAAGCAATCAATCAATCGACACGTCACATGTACTCAATAGCGTACACAGCTACCAGGGCCTATCTCACTCACGTAATGCAGGCAACTATTGAGCACTGCTCACAAAGGTTGGCTGTTTATTGCTGGTGGCCGTTACTTACTTACTTACTCACTTACTTACTTACTTACTTATTGAACAGCCGTATATTACCGCTAGGCGTCGTGCCTTTGTACTCACCTGTGCAAAAAGAACAAACAGAAAGAGAGGTCAGTTAAAGAGCCAGTAACATGAACAACAGCCACTAACTTGGTCAACAGTTAAAGAGGCACTAACATGTTCAACAGATAAAGAGGCACTAACATGGTCAACAGTTAACGAGCCACTAACATGATCAGCAGTTAAAGAGGCACTAACATGGTCAACAGTTAAAGAGGCACTAACATGATCTACAGGAAACGAGGCACTAACATGATCAGTAGTTAAAGAGGCACTACCATGGTCAACAGTTAAAGAGCCACTAACATGAACAGCAGTTAAAGAGGCACTAACATGGCCAACAGTTGAAGAGCCACTAACATGATCAGCAGTTAAAGAGGCACTAACATGGTCAACAGTTAAAGAGGCACTAAGATGATCTACAGGAAAAGATGCACTAACATGATCAGCAGTTAAAGAGGCACTAGCATGGTCAACAGTTAAAGAGTCACTAACATGATCAGCAGTTAAAGAGGCAATAACATGGTCAACAGTTAAAGAGCCACTAACATGATCAGCTGTTAAAGAGCTACTAACATGGTCAACATTTAAAGAGCTACTAACATGATCATCAGTTAAAGAGCTACTAACATGGTCAACATTTAAAGAGCTACTAACATGATCACCAGTTAAAGAGCTACTAACATGGTCAACATTTAAAGAGCTACTAACATGGTAAACACAACTTTACAGAGTCATAATTATCATAATTAATATCATAGTTTGTATATCATGAAACAATATATTCTCTGCGAGTTATTCAGAGCCCCATCAAGGCTGTGGGCCACTGCAGTCAAGCGGTGACTATTAGCATAACTCAGCTCTACTGATCCTTCGCGCCTCTTAGAGCACATTCCTGGTACAGGTAGTCCAAGTGAAATGCCATAGTTAATATTTCCAGAATTCAACTATTTAAAAAAACATATATCTAGCGAAAAAACCCTGTTAAAATACGGATTACTTACTGAATTGTGTAGACTTTAATTTCAGAATTTACATCACATTTCAAGTTATCATATAAACCATTAGAAATGTTAGTGTAAAATACCTATATACTTGTAACTCAGAAGACCAGTGCTACAAGAGTGACAAAAGATTCCTATGAATAAACTTCATTTGCAAAAAAAAGGACCAAAAACAAAGACCAAAAACAAAGACCGAAGATAAGGATGGTCTGAAGACCAGTGCCTCGGCGCCTGAAAAAAAGACAGTATTTAGGTGAATAAAAATGTTTACCCCCAAAACATTAAAAAAAAGACTGTATTTAGATGAATAAAAATGTTTACCCCAACAAAATCAACAATAAAGATTAGGTGACCAGATTCTTAATCCAGCGTTATGGCCGGATATGGGGCTTAAAAGTCAGAGATGATTTGAAATGTTGGCCCTCGGGGAGCCGATATTGGGTAATAACTGATCAATAGACTGCTGGTTTGATTCTGTAGATACAGTTGTAATGACAAATTTCTCCAAGATAACCCCCCCCCCCTTTCAAGTCTACTGTAGACGCAGATATCTCAGTAGGCGATATATTTATATATATGAGACTGTCTCAAAAGGTGCTAAGCAATATGGGACAAAACTTTGTCCATTGTAACGATCAACATACTATCTGCTTATGCATTTGCTCAGGATAAACTGATTTGTTTTTTTACATGGTGTTTCATAATCCCAATAAGAATACATATTGATTTGAAGCAAATGTCCTTGTGTTTTCAGTGGAACCGTTTCTGTGCTGTTTTGTGTCAATCATTTTAATGGACAAAAACAAAAGAGTTATCACCTTTTGAGACAGGCTCATATACATATTGATATGTGCGCCAGTGTGCGCGTCAGTATGTGGAGGGTGGGGGGGGGGGGGGGTGCGGGTGGAGGTGTTGGTGTGGAGTAACTACGCACAGACCCGGTACAAAGCGATAACTCATCGAAGTCGCCATAGATCATCATTGTTTGTTTTGTTTGTTTGTTGTTTTACGTCCTAGCAACATCTAAGGTCATATCAGGACGGGTACTGACTGGTGACAGTGCACACTCATGGCGACTTTATAGTGCTGCCAAACTGGGAAAAGAGGCCACCGGCACCATGACCCGATATCCCACTAAGTCACATTATCCTGACACTGAGCTAACCAGTCCTTGACCTATCCTATTAATGCCGAGCACCAGGCTAGGAAGCGACAAGTATCAATTTTAAAGTCCTTGGTTTGATTCGACCAGGGTTCGAACCCACAAACCTATGGGTTAGAATCCTCCGATCTCCCAAAACAGGAGACGGACGCTCAACTCATGCGGCCACCCCGTCTGGTCCCTAGACTAGGTCATTATACAGACCAGTTCACGAGAACGCAGGGCCCGACCATTACGGTGTACAGTTTGTTTTGTTTGTTTGTTGTTGTTTTACGTCCGAGGAACATCTAAGGTCATATCAGGACGGGGACCGACTTGTGACAGTGCGCACTCATGGCAACTTTATAGTGCTGTCCCACTGGGAAACCAGGCCACTGGCACCCTGACCTGGTATCCCACTCAGTCACATTATCCTGACACTGAGCACACCAGTCCTTGCCCTGTCCTAATAATGCCGAGCGCTTGGCTAGGAAGCGACAAGTATCAGTTTGTAAGTCATTGGTTTGACTCAACCAGGGTTCGACCCCACGACCCCACGATCTACCAGCATGGGAGATGGACGCTCTAACTCATTCGGCCATCCCATCTGGTTTACAGTGTACATGTACATGTATATGAACAAATGTCCTCCAATGTGTGACGCGAGGTTGGCGCCCGAAGGCAGGGAGGAAATAAAGGATGTACATGTTACCCTTGCATTTATACTCGCATAATGCGTTATACATCACATTTATCAAATCCTCCACGGCGACTCACACTGGTCAACATCCAGTTGAGGAGAGGTGAGCCGAGATGGCGCCACTGGTACAGTGTTGTGTCTTACGGAGTATAACAATAATAATAATAATAAGTAATATGCCATTCCGTATCTTTATACTCGTATAATATGTTATACATCACATAACCCCCGCCCCCCCCGGCGCCCCCCGCTGCATACTTGATGACCGCTCCGCGTACACTATGCCTCACAGGTCGGTTACACCACGGCCGGCCGGGCCGATCACCGCCCGACATAATGGTCATCCATCAACGCCGACAGGTGGCGCGCCGGACTGGTCAGCCCCCACCCCCAGCCCCCACCCCCAACTCCCACCCCCAGCTACCAGACATTTCTACCCTGGTCCGCAGTCCCAGCAACCAACCCGAGCTACCAGACCCAGCAACCAGCCCCATCAACCAGCCCCAGCAACCAGCCCCAGCCACCAGCCCCAGCAACCAGCCCCAGCAACCAGCCCCAGCCACCAGCCCCAGCCACCAGCCCCAGCAACTAGCCCCAGCAACCAGCCCAAGCTACCAG
This sequence comes from Branchipolynoe longqiensis, assembly GCA_030323885.1. NCBI lineage: Eukaryota > Metazoa > Annelida > Polychaeta > Phyllodocida > Polynoidae > Branchipolynoe > Branchipolynoe longqiensis. Next base: position 8,613,500 of record CM059186.1, on the reverse strand, counting down.
CCCCAGCAACCAGCCCCAGCAACCAGCCCCAGCAACCAGCCCCAGCAACCAGCCCCAACAACCAGCCCCAACAACCAGCCTCAGCAACCAACCCTAGCAATCAGCCCCAGCAACCAGCCCCAGCTTAGCCATACACTGCCGGAGCACAATACTAGCCCTTCCACAGCCCTGCCCTACCCCTTCCCTAGCCTTACCCTAGCCATTCCCTAGCCCTGCACTAGCCTGTCCTAGCCCTACCATATCGCTGTCATGCGTAGCCCTGCCATAGCCCTGCCTAGCCCTTCTATAGATTTTCCCTAGCCTGCCCTAGGCCTGCACTATCCCTTCCCTAGCCCTGTCCTAGCCTTGCCCTACCCGAGCCCTTCCCTAGCCTTGCCATAGTCCTGCCCTATCCATGCCCTAGCCTTACACTAGCCTGCCCTAGCCATACCATGTCACTGTCCTGCTTAGCCCTTCTATAGCCTTGCCCTAGCCTTCCGTAGGCCTGCGGTGTCCCTTCCCTATCCCTGTCCTAGCTTTCCCTAGCCCTACCCGAGCCCTTTCCAACCTTGCCATAGTCCCTTAGCCATGCGCTAGCCATGCCCTAGCCTGCCCTAGCCGTACCATATCCCTGTCCTGCCTAGCCGTTCTATAGCTTTGCCCTAGCCTTCCCTAGGCCTGCGCTATCACTTCCCTAGCCCTGTCCTAGCTTTCCCTAGCCCTACCCGAGGCCTTCCCTAGCCTTGCCATAGTCCTGCCCTAGCCCTGCCCTGATCTGCACTCCTACCTATAACTCCACCCCCAGCCACCCTCTGCCAGCCCCCCCCCCCCCCGCCGCCCCGCCCTGACAGCTCACCTCAGAGTGCCCAGGTATACATAGTTAATAAGTGGCCAGCAACCCGATCCCCCTACCGGCCAGGTGAGCTCCCGATAGATAGAATCCCCCCTTCTGGTTTCGGGGGGGGGGGGGGGATCCCCCAATGGACCATTTCTTCAGGGCATGCACGGTGAGCCACTGCACACAACACTACCCACTTCCACTGCCATCAGAAGGTGGGCCTGTGTTCGAAATCCTCTATAACTATATAATAGTATTAATACCTTTTTTTACCGAGCATGTTGCACACTGAGCCACTACGCACGTTAGTTCCCCCAGTGGTGGATATACTCTATTGGAGCCATTCCCTATGGCACTGCTTATCACCGTGTGGTGCGTGTGTGTGTGTGGGGGGGGGGGTGCGTGATGGCGATACCCTATATATATATATATACCCTGATATATATATACATGTGACGATACCATTGCACTTGTTCAGAATAACTTATCAGACGATTATGGTAGAGGAGAGGCGTGGCCATATTGACCTATGGCTACCGGTACTGGGTTTTATAATGTTATATTATTTACGCCCCCCCCCCTCGCCGTGAATATGACCTATACTGCCAACACGGCGTAAAGCAACCACCAATCAATCAATCAATCAATTCTCCATCCCTCCTCCTCTCCTCTGACAAACAGTTGGATGATTGGTTGATTGTTGGAGTTTTATAACCTGATCATCTAAGGTCATATCAGGATGGGTACCGACTTGTGACATTTCACAATCCTAGCAACTTCATAGGGCTGCCCACTGGAAGACCAAGCCACCAGCACCATGACCTGATATCCCAGTCAGTCACCGTATCCTGACACTGACCCCCCCCCCCCCCCCAGTTCTTGCCCTGTCCTAATAACGCCAAGCGTATGGCTAGGAAGCAACAATTTTTAAGTCATTCCTTTGACTCAACCAGGGTTGCAACCCATGGTATCAATTCCCACGATATACCAAAGCGAGAGACGGACGCTCAACTCATTCGGCCATCCCGTCTGGTCCCGGTCCCTACATAACCACGAGTGCAAACTTAGATCTTTCACTCCCAAACAAACATTGCTTGTCTGATTTGGGGGTTTTACATCCCAGCAACATCTATACCTCAGTTATAGTGTTATTATGTGACACCCCCACTTCTCCACCCCCCCCCCCCGCCTCCCCTCCTCTGTCACACAGTTGGGAGATGATGCGTTAGTATCCGTGCTCATAACGTAACCCACCCTGACATGACCCCACCCCAAGGTCAACTCTGAGTGGTCAGCCACCCTCTCCTACCTCCCCTCTCCCCTCCACCCTCACTCCAGCAAGTCGCAAGTCTGTACCTGCCCTGATATGACCTTAGCTATTGCCAGGACGTAAAACTCCAACAACCAACTAACCCCCCCCCCTCCACACACACACACACACACACACACACAACACGCACGCGCGCGCATGCGCACTGGGTTGTATACGCGCTGATATCGCCATGTATATTTAGGTCCTGGCTGAAGCGTGGATCACATTGCCCGACGGACGTTGGTTGCCCACCTGGGGGGGGGGGGGGGGGGGGGGGTGCACGCTGTCTCACTAAAGCATCAACGACTAAACCCATTTAATATAAACAAAGGTCACCTGTATGTTTCTATATATATATATATATCTTTATATATATACAGTAAAAGCTCTCTAAATCGACCGACCATGGGATCGACTTTAAATGGTCCATTTAGGGAGGTGGTCGGTTTAGAGAGGTAGCATATCCTTACAATGGTACTGTTGGTACCCAAGTAAAGCGATCTATATAGGGGAGTGGTTGATCTGTGGAGGGGTGGGTATAAATAGGTTTTACTGTATATACATACAGTGAAACCTCTCTACATCGACCGACCATGGGGCCGACTTTAGAGCAATCGATATAGAGAAGTGGTCGATCTGTGGAGGTGGACAGTTAGAAAGGTTCTATCGCATATACATACATGTATATTACATATATACATGTATGTATATATGTAATATATCCATGTATGTATATATTACATATATATACATACATGTATATATCTAATGATATATAAATAGATACCGTGTGTTATTTGTGATTTCCAGTTTGTTTGTTGTTTTATGTCCTAGCAACAATTAAGGTAACTTTCCGGGCGGTTACTGACTTGCGACATCGTACACTCACGGAGACCAAGCCACTGGCACCACGGTAATGGTGGAAATGAGCGGCGAACTGTTTGAGACCGACTCAGGTGCGGCTGGCCAGACGGGACGGGGACGGCCAGCCGGGGGGGGGGGCGTGTAGAGGGGGTAGGAGGGGGGTTGTAGGGGAGGTGGCCGGTTCCCCCAGGAGAACTAACTATAGACGGCCCACGTGGCTACCTCCTCCCCCCCCCCCACGCCCCCCACGCCGCGCCACTCCTCCACACACACATATATACACACACCCGACTCCTGACGCATATTCCGTCCCAGGTTGAGTAGATAGCGCGATAACATCTCCTCATAGCTGCTGCCAACCTTCCAGCCTGCCTACCTATTAACCTGCCCGCCTCCCAGCCTACCAGCGTGCCTGCCTACCAGCCTGCCTCTATTCTTGCATGCGATTGAACCACACAGCTAACCTGAGTGCCAACACATTCTGCCTATCAACCTGCCTGCTTGCCTGCGAGTCTATGAGTATGAGTATCAAACAGCCAACCTGCCAGCCTGCCTGCTTTTTAGACAAACATCTTGGTTGCTAACAAGTCTGCCAGTCAGTGCTTGCCTGCGAGTCTATCACTAGATCAGACAGGCACCCTGCCTGACAGCCAGCCTGCTTCCCGGCCAATCTGCCTGTAGCTACAGCCTGCCGGCCTGCCGGCCTGCTAGCATGCCTGACACTGTGGCAGCCTCTATACCTGTCTGGGAACCTGCATGCCTCTCTGGTAGCCAACCGGCCAGCTTACTAAGCTGCCAGCCCACAGAACCATCATGTACTGGTATCAAACCCGAGCTGTCCACTGAATAGATGTGGAGATGAGCGTGGGGGTGGGGGTAGGGGTTGGGGGTTGGGGGTTGGGGGTTGGGGGTTGGGGGGTCGGGGGCAGCAAGCAGGGATATATGTTTGGTAATGCCTCGTCAGAAATGCCTTGTGACGTGCTTGCGGTGACCATAAGTCACCGCATCGGCCAGTTACGGTCTCCACAAGGTGACCGTATGGTTTTTTGCTCACCCGCAAGGGGTTATGTTTTTTTTTAAGTTGAAGTTATCTTAACTTTGTGAAATCACAACGCAGCAGGCTGCCACAAGGATGCCACAACACTGTACATTCACCCTTTTCTTACGTCAATGAAAGCGGCTTAAAATGAATATCAATATGGTACAATATTCATGTTTGTGTGATCACTATTAAGAAAGTTACAACGTTTTTATATATTAAATACGTGTTTAAAGTTAAATACAAACTCCAAGGTGCTTTGCAGTGACCGTACGATTAGTGAATAGCTAAACCGCAGACCGTAACGCTGTAACATTAGCATAAACCGCAAGCCACACCGCAGACCGCAGCACCGTACGGCGCCCGCAGCATTTGTGACCTAAGCATAAGTAAGTGATGGATGCGAATGTGTGTATGTTTGTGTGAGTATGTGTGCATGTGTGAGTGTGTGTATATGTGTATGGGTAGGTGTGTTAGTGTGTGTTGCTGGTGGAGGGGTTGTGGAGTGTGTTGTAGAAGATTGGTTGTGATGAGGGAGGGCGCCCGATGTCTAAATGTATAAATATATACATGTATAAATGTATAAATATATAAATGTACACAAGTATAAATGTATACATGTATAAATGAAGGTTGAAGTCGGGTTGGATCTTTGTGTGTGTGTGAGGTTTATGTGTGTGTGGGAGGTATGTGTGACAGCGGTGTGTGTGTGTAGGGTGGACAGTGTGTGTGTGTGGATGTGGGGGAGCAGCGCGGTCAGGGTTTATCGGCCTGATACATCAGAGTGCGGCCTTATGACAAGAAAATTACAGGTAAACCGATCGCACCCATCACCCCGGGTGGGCGCGTCTGTATCTGAGCTGGTCGGGCAGGATCAAGAGTGCACCTTTCACAAAGTAAGAACCGGCACGTGGGGCTGTGACAATGTGAGGCGAGGCGCGCGCGTCGGCAGCGGTGGCTTGTGGGAATGGGGGGGGGGGGGGGAGGAGATGGGGATGGGGTGGGGTGGGGGGTGGTAGGAGTAGGATGGGTTATATATAGGGGGATCTGACTGAAGGAATGGGGAGTGGTGGTTATAGGGGATCTGATGGAAGGAATGGGAAGTAACGGTTATAGGGGATCTGACTGAAGGAATGGGGAGTGGCAATTATAGGGGATCTGACTGAAGGAATGGGGAGTGGTGGTTATAGGGGATCTGACTGAAGGAATGGGGAGTGACTGTTATAGGGGATCTGACTGAAGGAATGGGGAGTGGCTGTTATAGGGGATCTGACTGAAGGAATGGTGAGTGGCAGTTATAGCGGATCTGACTGAAGGAATGGGGAGTGGCAGTTATAGGGGATCTGACTGAAGGAATGTGGAGTGGCGGTTATAGGGGATCTGACTGAAGGAATGGGAAGTGGCAGTTATAGGGGATCTGACTGAAGGAATGGGGAGTGGCAGTTATAGGGGATCTGACTGAAGGAATGGGGAGTGGTGGCTATAGGGGATCTGACTGAAGGAATGGGGAGTGGTGGTTATAGGGGATCTGACTGAAGGAATGGGGAGTGGTGGTTATAGGGGATCTGACTGAAGGAATGGGGAGTGGTGGTTATAGGGCATCTGACTGAAGGAATGGGGAGTGGTGGTTATAGGGATCTGACTGAAGGAATGGGGAGTGGTGGTTATAGGGGATCTGACTGAAGAAATGGGGAGTGGCGGTTATAGGGATCTGACTGAAGGAATGGGGAGTGGTGGTTATAGGGGATCTGACTGAATGAATGGGGAGTGGCGGTTATAGGGGATCTGACTGAAGGAATGGGGAGTGGTGGTTATAGGGGATCTGACAGAAGGAATGGGGAGTGGCAGTTATAGGGGATCTGACTGAAGAATGGGGAGTGGCAGTTATAGGGGATCTGACTGAAGGAATGTGGAGTGGCAACTATAGGGGCTCTGACTGAAAGAATTTGGAGTAGTGGTTATAGGGGATCTGACTGAAGAATGGGGAGTGGTTGTTATAGGGGATTTGACTGAAGGAATGGGGAGTGGTGGGTATAGGGGATCTGACTGAAGAATGGGGAGTGGTGGTTATTGGGATCTGACTGAAAGAATGGGGAGTGGCGGTTATAGGGGATCTGACTGAATGAATGGGGAGTGGTGGTTATAGGGGATCTGATGGAAGGAATGGGGAGTGGTGGTTATAGGGGATCTGACTGAAGGAATGGGGATTGGCGGTTATAGGGATCTGACTGAAGAATGGGGAGTAGCAGTTATAGGGATCTGACTGAAGGAATGGGGAGTGGCGGTTATAGGGATCTGACTGGAGGAATGGGGAGTGGCAGTTATAGGGGATCTGACTGAAGGAATGGGGCGTAGTGGTTATAGGGGATCTGACTGAATAATGGGGAGTGGCTGTTATAGGGGATCTGACTGAAGGAATGGGGAGTGGCTGTTATAGGGGATCTGACTGAAGGAATGGGGAGTGGTGGTTATAGGGGATCTGACTGAACGAATGGGGAGTAGTGGTTATAGGGATCGGACTGAAGAATGGGGAGTGGCTGTTATAGGGGATCTGACTGAAGGAATGGGGAGTGGTGGTTATAGGGGATCTGACTGAAGGAATGGGGAGTAGTGGTTATAGGGATCTGACTGAAGAATGGGGAGTGGCGGTTATAGGGGATCTGACTGAAGGAATGGGGAGTGGTGGTTATAGGGGATCTGACTGAAGAATGGGGAGTGGCTGTTATAGGGGACCTGATTGAAGGAATGGGGAGTGGTGGTTATAGGGGATCTGACTGAAGAATGGGGACTGGCGGTTATAGGGGATCTGACTGAAGGAATGGGGAGAGGCAGCTATAGGGGATCTGACTGAAGGAATGGGGAGAGGCGGTTATAGGGGATCTGACTGAAGGAATGGGGAGTGGTGGTTATAGGGGATCTGACTGAAGGAATGGGGAGTGGCAGTTATAGGGGATCTGACTGAAGGAATGGGGAGAGGTGGCTATAAGGGATCTGACTGAAGGAATGGGGAGTAGTGGTTATAGGGGATCTGACTGAAGAATGGGGAGTGGCTGTTATAGGGGATCTGACTGAAGGAATGGGGAGTGATGGCTATAGGGGATCTGACTGAATAATGGGGAGTGGCTGTTATAGGGGATCTGACTGAAGGAATGGGGAGTGGTGGTTATAGGGGATCTGACTGAAGAATGGGGATTGGCGGTTATAGGGGATCTGACTGAAGGAATGGGGAGAGGCGGTTATAGGTGATCTGACTGAAGGAATGGGGAGAGGCGGTTATATGGGATCTGACTGAAGGAATGGAGAGTGGTGGTTATAGTGGATCTGACTGAAGGAATGGGGAGTGGCAGTTATAGGGGATCTGACTGAAGGAATGGGGAGAGGCGGTTATAGGGGATCTGACTGAACGAAGATGTTGTGGTGATAGGGGAGACAGGCATGAGGGGCGGGGATGGTAGGATTATAGGGCTACATGAGTGATGGGATGAGTAGGAGAGGGCGTGGTGTGAAACATATGTGCAATATAGAGGGGACAGTAATGGAGGAATGAGTCAGAGGGAGACCATACATGCTGTGTAAGGGGGCATGCGTGAATGGATGTTGTTAAGGTGATAGGGGGGCATGGGTGAAGGAAGGGTAGGAGGATGGTAATAGGGGGACAGGGTGAAGGGAGGGTTATACTATATAGCGGCGGGACAGGAGTGAACGGAGGGTATGAGGACGGTAATAGGGGGACAGGGGTGAAGGGTGGCTGGGAGCAGGGTTATTGGGGGACATGGGTGAAGGAAGGGTATGACGAGGATAATAGGGGGACATGGGGTAAAGGGAGGGGTAGGAGCAGGGTTATGGGGGGAGAGGAGTGAGGGATAGCTTTGAGGGCGGTGATACTGGTGAGGGAGAGGCGGGAAGGTGTGCAGGTGTGTGGGGGTGTGGTGGGTAGGTAGTGGGGGGTTATGGGGGCGGGGAGGGGATCCCGACAATGGTTGACCGATCGTCCCAGGCTGGCGTTTCACCAGGGTGAAGTAAGGTCATAGGCAAGGGCAGGTCAAAGGTCAGCGACCTGGCGACCTCTCCCCTACTGGCCGCTGGCTGACCACTGGATCCCCGCCGCTCCACACACACTGGACCCCCTCAGGAGCACCTTCAAGATGGCCCATACAAAAGTCCCCCCCCCGCCACCTTCCCTCTCTCCTCCTCTCACCCCCCGCCGCGTGGTGAGGGGTTGAGCAGGACGAGAGGTGGGGTGGGTTCTAAGGCCCTCAGCAGGGCCCTGTCACCCAGCTACTAAACCAGCCAGGATGTGTTACCGGTCCACTGGTTATTGGTGTGACTCGGTGACCTTAGTGGTATTACCTTCAGGGCTAGGTCTCTATTAGTATTACCTGCACTGCCCCCTCCCCCCTATCCACACATCCCTCACACACACACACCTCCAGGTGCCCCCTGAGGGGGGTGAGTGTCTGCACCAATTACAGGCTCTGACTGACCACCAGATCCCAGCCTCAGGTCAGTTTACACAGGCCTGCCTCTGTCGCAAACTCCAGAGGTAGCCACAGGTCTGACACTGTGTCTGTGTATATATATATATATACAGTATAACCCCGTTAAACCAAACTTGAAGTGACCCTAACAATTTGTTTGGATTAACCGATCATTGGTTTAACCGAGCTTTGACTTTCACTTGGCTTTGGCAAAAACGGGGGTGCATTATGAATGTACAATGTATGTGGAGACTATGATTAGTGTTTTTTTTATGTATATACAGTTTAACCCCATTAAACCAACCTCGGTTAAATCAAATGATTGGTTAATCCCAACTTTTCTGGGCGAGCTGGCAAAAACTACCATTTATCATATAAAAATGTCTCAGATGACCTTAAAACCACACGAAAGTTTGGTTTAACTGTACCGGAAGTGGCCTGGGGGCGACAATTTAACCGACTTTGGCTTAACCAACTATTTTATATGATAAATGGTAGTATTTTGCCGGGCCACCGAAAAAAGTTTGGATTAACCGATCGTTTGGTTTAACCGAGCTTGGTTTAACGGGGTTGTACTGTATATACATATATGGAGAGAGAGTAAACCCTCTCTAATTAAGTAGGAGGACTAGGAGTACAGGCATTCATTTCCCCGTTCGTGGCTTTATTTCCCGTGTAGGTTGGTTGGTTGTTTTACATCCTAGTAACATCTAAGTTCATATCACCTGAAGAATACGGTGTCAGAGTTTGGGCACGCTTGCCAAAACTAATTTGACATGTTTGTACTTCAAATGTCTCAAAACATAACCATTTAAAATAAAAGTTACTTCAAACTAAAGTGAAGTGGATTATTATAGCAAATCCATTTAATATATTATCTCAGAAAATAATAACAAATATTCAAAACACTCTGACTGTGCAATTGGAACTCGCACAGCATCGGGTTTGAACTTGAAGAGCAAACAGATCATCATTATTACAGCATGGTGTGCGCTCATTGTGCGCATTGTGCGCACTGGCCGCGGCAGTCGCAGCTCGGTATTGAGGTGAGTGTGCACTTTGATGGGCGCACAAAGAGCGCACACGGGCGGGAGTGGGGCTGGCTTTGGGGAGCCGGGTGACGGGCGGGGTGAGGGGGGCCGGGCACAGTCAGACCCAGCCATGGGTGGCCGGGCGACGCGAGCTACCCCCCGGTCACGTGAAAATGGCCGGCTTTTATAACTGTACATAATTGAATATTGACGTCATCTACCACAGAGCGGGCCAGTCATACACATGAACATACACACGGGGGTGGGGAGGTGGTGGGGTACTGGTGTGGTGGTGCTGGTGGTGGTGTGGTGGTGGGGGGGGGGGGGGGGGGGGAGAGTCCAGAGTGGAGTGTATGAGGGGTTGGTCATTGTGGGGGTAATGTATATGTGAGGTTCATTGTGGGAGTGTAGGTGTGTGTGTGGGGTGATGGTCAATGTGGGGATATAGGTGTGTGTGTGGGGGGGGGGGTCAATGTGGGGGTATAGGTGTGTGTGTGTGGTGGGGGGGGGGGGGGGGGGGGGGGGGGGGGGGGGGGGGAGGGGGGGATATGTGGGGGTCAGTATGTGGGTGGGGTCAATGTGGGGGGGGGGTGTGGGGGTTGGGTTGTGTGTGGGGGAGTCAATGTGGGGGTAAGTTGATGTGGGGGTTGTGTGGGGGGGGGGCAATGTGGGGGTATAGGTGTGTGAGGGGTCAATGTGAGGTCATTGTGGGAGTGTATGTGATTGGTCATTATGGGAGTGTAGGTGGCATGGTCATGGTGCGAGTGTAGATGAAGGGTCATTGTGAGCGTGTAGGTGGGGGTCATTGTGTGAGTGTAGGTGGGGTGGTCATTGTGCAAGTGTAGATGAAGGGTCATTGTGAGCGTGTAGGTGGGATGGTCATTGTGCGAGTGTAGATGAAGGGTCATTGTGAGCGTGTAGGTGGGAGGGTCATTGTGCGAGGGTAGATGAAGGGTCATTGTGAGCGTGTAGGTGGGAGGGTCATTGTGTGAGTGTAGGTGGGGGTGTCACTCTGTGAGTGTAGGTGGGGTGGTCATTGTGCGAGTGTAGGTGGGGTGGTCATTGTGCGAGTGTATATATAAGCGGAGGGGTCATTATGGGAGTGTATGTGGGATGGTCATTGTGGGAGTGTAGGTAGGAATGGTTATTGTGGTACTGTATATGGGGGTCATTGTGGGAGTGTAGATGGGGCTGGGATTGGGGTCATTGTTGGAGTGCAGCTAGGGCGGTCATTGTGAGTGTGGAGTCGGGGGGAGCAGGTCAGTGTGTGTGCAGGATACTGGAGGTTAGGGTATTATAGATGAGGGTTGGTCATTGTGAGTGTGTAGTGTGGGAGTGGGGTGGGAGCGAAGGCCGGTCATTCATTGTATGAGTGGGTGGGGTAATGTGTGGAAGCTAGGTGGGGAGAGGTAGATGGTGGCAGGGAGTGCGCGAGTGGGAGGGAGGGGTAGAGGGGGGGGGGGCTTTGTGGGGGTCTCCGGGGCGGTGTGCCTTGACTGGGTCAGTCAGCCCCGGGCCACCAATGTCCAGTCGCATGTTGCCACATGGCTTCCCCCCTCCCCCCCCCCTCGCCTCCCCCTCCATGATCCATCACCCCGCAGTGACGCTGTAACACTAACCATCCACGTAGGCCTCACCGATATCTTATATCAGGCGCCTGTTGCAAAGTCCTACACCCCCCAGCACCTCCACTACCCACCACCGCCATTACTACCAACAGCCCCCCCCCCCACACACACACATACACACACTCCCCTGCCTGCCAGCCCTCCTGTCACACACACGCACACACACGCACTGTCACACGGTTAGGGACTCACTGTCATTCACTCCCACTCCACTCATATTCACTCACATTTACAATTACATTCACTCACACTCATTCACAAACACACTTTCAGCAAGACAGCACCTCACACACTTACACACGCTGAGGCAAACCCACACACACGCACACTGGATCACACACACGTTGACACACGCTGGCACACACTCACACACACTCACACGCACTAACAGACAATGACAAACGCACACACACGATGACACATACGCTCACACACACTCACACGCCGACACACACCCTCACACATACTGACAAACACCCACACACGATCACACACAAGCTGACACACCCTCACACGCAATCAGACACACTGACAAACGCCCGCACACGATCACACACATGATCACACACTCACACACTCACACACTCACACACTCTGACACACACACACTCACACAAACTCACACACGCACCCATACATTCACATATGCTGACACACGCTGACACACACTCACACACGTCCACACACGCCGATACACACCCTCACACGCAATCCCACACACTCACAAACGCCCACACACGATCACACACGATCACACTCACACAGGCTGACACACTCACACACTCACACAAACTCACACACGCACTCATACATTCACATACGCTGACACATGCTGACACACACTCACACGCTGACACATGCTCACACGCTGACACACACTCACTTCTACCCTCTGAGCTGCTCCGCTCTCGACTGAACCAACACTCACAGCCACACTGGCCATGCCATGTCGATATTCATCAAAGGTTGGTCAGTTATTAATCGATACCTGCAGGCACAACTGACCCACCCACCACCTCCCTCCCCCTACGTTCCCACCTTAACCCCCCCCCCCCTATCCCAAACTCCCCCCCCCCCCACACTCATCGGAAATAATACCGTCACAGTGCTAGAGATCTGCAACTTACACCACTTACCGAACCCACACACCCTCCCCAACACACACACACCACACACATATACACACACTGCACATGGGTTGGCTGCATGTCTAAACATAGCTTGCATATTCTAGACAGCCATTTCTTTCTCTACGTTCCTTTTCCCTTTCAAGTCCTGATATGACATTAGATGTTGCTAGTACGTAAAACAGCAACAAACAAACAAACTAACCAACACCCACTTCTCTAACTCACTCTCCTCACTCACCTCCTCCAACACTCACTTCTCTAACTCACTCCCCTCACTCACCTCCTCCAACACTCACTTCTCTAACTCACTCCCCTCACTCACCTCCTCCAACACTCACTTCTCTAACTCACTCCCCTCACTCACCTCCTCCAACACTCACTTCTCTAACTCACTCCCCTCACTCACCTCCTCCAACACTCACTTCCCTAACTCACTCCCCTCACTCCCCTCCTCCAACACCCACTTCTCTAACTCACTCCCCTCACCCAACACCCACTTCTCTAACTCACTCCCCTCACTCCCCTCCCTTTCTCATTCATCCTTACTCAGCCCTCCTATTCTTAATCTATCGTCTTCGACCCTCTCGCCCTGGTCCCCGTCACTCACCCCCCCCCCCCCCACCACTACCCCCCACAACACCACTAACACTAACACCATCACCCTCACAAGTCACAACTCACACAAGTGGACACTCGAACTGACCAGTGTCCATTCCGGAATTCCTTGTCTGGTGACCCAGGCGAACTAACACTCAAGTGGGCGCCCGAAGACAGAGGACTGACCTGGTGGTGGGGATGTGGGGGTGAACGGTTGGGGTGTGGGGGTGTCGAGGAGAGGGGAGTGGGCGCAAACTAAACACTTTGCCATGTTGACACTTCAGCAGCCGGGTAGACTCTGGTCATGGGCAGGAGTGAGGGCGGGGGCGCAGTTTGGTAAGGCCATTGTGGCTGGTGTATGTATGTGTGTCTGTGTGTGTGTATGTGTGTACATGTGTATGTGTGTATGTGTGTATGTGTGTATGTGTCTATATGTGTATGTGTGTATGTGCGTGTGTGTATGTGTGTGTATGTGTGTATGTGTGTATGTGCGTGTATTTGTGCATATGTGTATGTGTGTTTATATGGGTATGGGGGTGCATGTGTGTATGTGTGTATGTGTGTATGTGTATGTGTGTATGTGTGTATATGTGTGTATGTGTGTCTGTATTTGTGCATATGTGTATGTGTGTTTATATGGGTGTGTGGGTGCATGTGTGTCGGTGTGTTTGTGTGTGTATGTGTGTGTCTGTGTGTGTATGTGTGTATGTGTGTATGTGCGTGTCTGTGTGTATGTGTTGTTTGTTTGTTTGTTGTTGTTTTACGTCCTAGCAACATCTAAGGTCATATCAGGACGGTACCGACTTGTGACAGTGCGCATCCTGGCGACTTTATAGTGCTGTCTCACTGGGAAACCAGGCCGCCGGGACCATGACCTGGTATCCCACTCAGTCACATTATCCTGACACTGAGCACACCAGTCCTTGCCCTGTCCTAGTAATGCCGAGCGCCTGGCTAGGAAGTGACAAGCACCAATTTTCAAGTCATTGGTTTGACTCGACCATGGCCCGAACCCACGTGTGTGCATGTGTGTACATGTGTGTACATGTGTGTATATGTGTTTTGTGTGTATGTGTGTGCATGTGTGTCTGTGTGTTTTGTGCGTAAGTGTGTGTATGTGTTTATTCATGTGAATATGACACCATGGGTATTAACTGCCATTCAGCTTTAAAAGTTTAATACCATTTTCAAAGTCCACTCACTGGTGAGAGACGCCAGACCCAGACATGTTCCTCCCCCCCCCCCCTCCCCCATCCCCCCTCCGACTCTGCTCTTCTCCTTACATCGCAAACCCCCTACCACCCCACACCACCCTTCATCATCCCACTATCTAACCTCCCCCTCCCCTCCCCCTCCCTCCTCCCACTCCGCTCTTCTTCTTACATCGCCAGTCCCCTTCCACCCTCCCCCTTCCCCTCCCTCCTCCCACTCTCTGACCTTCCCCGCCCCTCCCCCCTCCCTCCTCCCACTCCGGTGTAGCAGGAAATCGCAAACCCTGTAAATCGGAAACCCCCACTTGTGATTTCCTAGGAAATCACAAACCCCCATGCCATCGATGGGCATGGGGAGTTTGCGATTTCCTGGGAAATCACATATCCCCCTGGACATCGCAAACCCCCCATGTTTGGCAGTCTTAAAGCAAGCACATGTGCTTTGTGCAGGTTTGTTCTGCTATTAAAATTCCCACAATGCACCATGATGCTGGAATTATGAACTGGGCTATTGTAAAAATTGTATTTATGTAAGCATGATTAAGCCACATTTATTTGTATATAAGGGGGATCCATCAAAAGATGGATTAATTGATTATTTTTAATTTCATGCCTGTCACAGCAAGGGCCATATTCACTGCGATCACTCACAAGAAGGATAGGGGAACAGGTCAATTTGTGTCAAAGATACTAGACTATATAATTAAGAAAAGCCAGTACAACTATCTGTATCATTACCGTTTTCAGCGCAGTGTGGTCAGACTTACAAACTGGACTATCGCAAAGATGTTTTCATTAGGATTAATCCATCTTGATCCACCTTGAATACATTGTATCCCCCCAGATCTAGTACTAGTAGTAGAAGTTCAAAATCAAACATATAGCTGCCATGCTTGGGGTGATAAATGCTACAAAGCATGAGGGGGTTTGCGATTTCCAAGGGGGGTTTGTGATTTCCTAGTAAATCGCAAACCCAGGGGTGTGCAATTTCCAGGGGTTTGCGATTTCCTGCCACACCGGTCTTCTCTATCTCTGACAATACTCAGCCCCCGGCTCACCGGCCCGTGACGGCCGACTGTCCCGGCCGAGGACACGCCAGCGCCCGTCACAAGGCTGCCTTTATGCCGGTCTCCCCGGGTCCTCAGAAACCCAAACCCCTCCTCATAACGCCCAGCGCGCGCCACGCACACACCCGCACACATACGCACACACTGACACACACCCGCACACACACGCACATACAATCACACTCACTGCATACACAGACACACACCACACTCACAGGAATACACCCACACACTCCCTACATACACACCACACACACTCACACACAATTTCACTCACTCACTACATGCACACAAACTCACACACTCACGCACACACCACACTGTGCCATACAATATACACAATCCACACACACACGCACACACACTGACACACACCCGCACCCACGCACATACAATCACACTCACTGCATACACAGACACACACCACACTCACAGGAATACTCCCACACACACTCACTACATACACACCACACACACTCACACACAATTTCACTCACTCACTACATGCACACACCACACACACACTCATGCGCACACCACACTGTGCCACACAATATACACAATCCACACATACACGCCACACGTATACATACATACACTCATACATACACTCACCACGTATACACACTAGGCATTCACACAACCACAATACATCCTCATATATTCACTCACTGACACACCACACACTCAGTCACACAAACCATGTACAAACCACGCCCATACCAACACACACCCATACACACATAGCAATGGGGGTGGTTTGGCATGGGTGTGTATGTACTACTGTATCTATAGCCCAATAAATATAGATACTACTGTATCTATATATATTGGGGTATGCTGGTATGCAGGTATTGCAATACCTCAGGGAGTTTGACGCCCCTGCCCTACAGAGTTATAAACCACTGCCTTGTGGTACAGGTTCACAGAACCGAAGGCTAAGGGAGCAAACCCTGAACAGAAAACCATGTCACTGTGGCAGCATCAAGGGCGGTTGATGTATGGAACTCCCAACATCTCCTGACCAGCTACTGCAGGGACAAATAGTTTTGCGCCTGTCTTGACATGTTCTTGCTGGTGTGAAACCTCTATTTGCTCCCCGAGAGAGTGCCGCTGCAAAAGCCAGCAGCACTTCAACACTTTTGCAGGCAGCTTTCATGAAATGTACAACCGTACACAAAACTGGAGAGCGGCAGTCAAGTAATGAAAGCAGTCTTTGTCACATCGCGACCGACAGCATGATGATGATGATGATCTATAGCACATACACACCACACCCTACCCATTGGACCCACGATATCTGTTTGAAGAGTCCCGTGCATTTCTGTGGGTGTTGTCCCCATTTGGAAGCATAACATCGCGAATCTCAGTCTGAGTGTATGTGGAAGGGGGAGGGGGTGAGTGTATGCAGGAGGGGCTGGGAGTGGGGAGTGTGAAGTGGGTGGGGTGGGTATGGGATGTAGGTGTGTGAAGGTGTGGCTGAGGGTGTGAGGATGTGAGTAGGGGCAAGGTGGTGAGTGGGGGAATGGTTGGATTGGAGGGTGTGAGGATGGGATGGATTGAGCTGAGTGGTGTTGGGGTGAGGGTGGGTTGGATTGGAGTGGGAATGGCTGTGGAGGTGTGGGGTGCTGGGGTGTATGGGGACGCATATGTCGGCAAGTAGGATGAGTGTGTTAGTGTGTGTGAGTGTGAGTGAGTGTGTATGAGTGTGGAATTGTGTGAGTGGGTGTGTGTGTGTGAGTGAGTGCGTGAGTGCGTGAGTGTGTAAGTGTGTGAGTGGGTGTGTGAGTGGGTGAGTGTGTGAGTGTGTGAGTGTGTGAGTGTGTGAGTGTGTGAGTGTGTGAGTGTGTGAGTGTGTGAGTGTGTGTGTGAGTGTGTGAGTGTGTGAGTGTGTTGTTGGGAGTGTGTTGTGTGTGTGAGTGTGTGAGTGTGTGAGTGTGTGAGTGTGTGAGTGTGTGAGTGTGTGAGTGTGTGAGTGTGTGAGTGTGTGAGTGTGTGAGTGTGTGGCCGGGGGCCAGAGCCCGAGGGCTGAGGGCCGGCACCCGAGGACCCCATTCATTGCATGAAGTTCAGGCGTGCGCAATTTTCCCAGAGATCCACCGACCACCGGCTGGTCACCCCAACCCCAACCCCAACCCCATGCGCATGCGCAGCGGGCCGTCGGCGAACAGGCGTGGTAGGGGGTGACCTTGACCTTGGCCTCTTACCTACAGTGGGTGGGTCGCAGGCAGGGCAGGGCACCCAGCTCTCGTTGGGGTGCGTGTGTATGGGGCTGGGGGGGAGTAGGAGGGGGGGCGGTGTGGATGACTCATGTCCCCACAGGTATTCTCTCAGGTATCACCCCTCCCTGCCCTCACCTGTGATTAAGTAACACCTGGGGGCCATAGACCCTATTGCCCTCCAGCCTTCCAGCGGGCAGAGGCGGGCATGCGCAAAGGTGTCCACTCGCCACGCTGACCACATGCTCCCATGGCAACAATGACCCCCCCCCCCCACACACACACATACACACAATCCTTCCTCACTTTCCTTCCTGGCCCGGGGGCAGAGGTAGAGGAGGGGGAGCTGGGTGGCACTCACTACCAACCACCACCAAACACTGCCATGTGAACTCCTTCTTCTTAGAACCCCCCCTCACACACCCACACACCCACAAACCCGGCTAGCCACATGCACCCACCCATCACACCGCGGAATTCATGAACTTGTGAACCACACTCCACTGACCGCTCAGGCGGTGGGTAGATCGCTAGGTAGGTAGGTAAGCAGGTAAGTAGATAGGTAAGTAGGCAGGTGTCGCTGGTGTCCGGTCAAGACAGTCGATATAGCCAATTGCCCCCATCCCCCCACCCCCACCCACCCACCATTGTGCAGACATCCTTTGATAGACACCGTACCTGGGCTACTCCTGACCTCAGCTTGCTGACCTCAAGGTCATCGGTTTTTTTTTGGGAGGTAGGGTGTGTGTAAAAGGTTGAGGTCAGCAACGCCTGTCCTTCTCACTTGGATCATTCACTGGGTAAAGGCCCTGTCACATTACAATGCATCTCGCAAGTGCACGGCCAATGCGTAAAATCACTTTTTTACGTTGATAATTGTCAAACATTTTGCGTGGGGGCCAAAGTTGAACGTATACATACCATATACATAGCGATAGCCAACGTATGACCAACCTATGGCTAACGTGCCTCCTGGCGAAAAATGCCCGTAAATGTTATATACGTTATTCGATCGCCAGTACTACACCTCATATGTTACATACGTCAATACAACCTGGAGAAGTGCTATTTCCAATGTATGGATAATGTATGTTAAATGTACGTTATCCATACATTGTCAGTACACACACTACGTTCCCAGTTCCTTTAATGTAGGTCACCATAGTGAACAATGTTTGTCAAACATACGTCTAACGTACATCGATGTACACCTAACATATACATAACATACAGCCAACGTAAAATCCACACTGTGTCGAACGTTGTCGTACTTAACTTTGCCGACCCCCTGACTCGCGACACCGTATCTCGCCGAACCTCGAGGTACATTGACATATACCAACGGGCGCCTAACACACGCGTAATGCATAACGACGTATCCCAATGTAGCGGCCAAAAATCACATATGTCGGCATCCATTGGCGCGATGCGTCGTAATGTGACAGCCCCTTTAGGAATAACTCAATACCCTAGTAGAGTGTCCACAGTCCCACAGTCCCACAACCATGTTCCCAACGAGGAAGTCTGCGCGAAGATCCAGCAGGCAATTGGACCACACAAACTTCACAAAGATCTCCTGACAATTGTAAAGAGATGTAAACTGCAGCGGTATAGCCATATTTTCCCCTTCATTGGGTCTGGCCAAAACCATCTCGCAAGGAACAGTGGAAGCCGGATGAAATCGAGGCAGACGAAGAAAGAAAAAGGTGAGAAGAGTACAAGTCCGAGAGGGCAGTGAAGAACAGGGACAACTGGAGAAAACTGGTTGTAAAGGCATCTGTGGTGCCCCAATAACCCTCACGGTTGATGATGCAGCAAGAAATGCTTACTATAAAGTATAATACTAACTCAGAATCTCTACTGGTATCTAAAAATCTGTCTAGGAGTAGACAAGCTGCACCCCACCTAT
Organism: Branchipolynoe longqiensis; assembly: GCA_030323885.1. Lineage (NCBI taxonomy): Eukaryota > Metazoa > Annelida > Polychaeta > Phyllodocida > Polynoidae > Branchipolynoe > Branchipolynoe longqiensis. Next base: position 8,594,198 of record CM059186.1, on the reverse strand, counting down.
GAAATATACAAAAGAACCAAAGTGAAATTACTACAAAATAGGAGAATAATTCATTTGAAAACAGTAGCATATAGCTAGCGTCAAAACAATAAACTCCGAACAAAACCACAAAGGGCTACTAGAGCAAATAAAGCGCCACTACTAAAGCAGACCAGAAGCCAAATAAAAGCTCATGAGAAGCACGCTGGAAATGGCTGCCAAGGTGTGGAATGCCCAAACGGTAAAGGAACGACAAATTCCTGACCTAAAAACTAAGGCTAGGAAACCCCCACTAAGGTGCACTGCAAAGGGGCATGTGATATGTCATGGCCCACCAGCGGGATGCCCAATGGAAGGTAACCATGCCAAGAATAGCCAGATAACACACCACACAGCTATGTACAAGCCTATGATATGTAAATAGGAGTAGGCTAGTCTAGTAATAAGAGTAGAACAAAATAAAATACATATATGCCAAGAAAATCCAAAGAAACTAACATAGGCTACTAACCATACCAACCAACTATCTATCTGCTACTGAAATGCAGGCAATCAAATAACTTATCAGCAGCTACTGTGTGGTAAGATAACACCAACACTACAACTGGCCAGCATTGAAAACAAGCCTGGGTACCCGGGCTTATATGCTATGGACAGTATAAATACAGCCTCAATAAAAAAAAGAAAAAAAAAGAAAGATATGTGAAATCAAATCTAGATATCTGTACTGGTATCAAAGTTAGATAAGTGCAATCAACTCTAGATATCTGTACTAGTATCAAAGTTAGATATGTGCAATCAAATCTAGATATCTGTACTGGTATCTAAGTTAGATAAGTGCAATCAAATCTAGATATCTGTGCTGGTATCAAAGTTAGATATGTGCAATCAAATCTAGATAAGTGTTTTGGTTTCGGAAATGTGACGCTTTCATCGGACTATGCAGCTTTAACTAAGTAATAATTAGTTTTCCGGGTGTGTTGGTGAAGGATTGTGGGAATGTTTGATGGCAGTGTGTTTGTATCATGTGCATGGTCGGTGGTATTTTACAGAATTAATTTACCTAGGACCTCCCCCCCCATCCCCCTACGCACACCCCCACCCACAGCCATATCCATGATTTGCTACAACTAAAGTAAATTTCTAGTCCAACACCATCTGTATGTTAGCATAAATTGCTTCTAACATTAAGTAACAACATTCACTTATGTATTTAATTTGCGTAAATATCCACATTTTACATGACATGCAATCTGACGAAAGGATCAAATTGTCAAAATCAAAACAGTGACTTACAATGGAGCCTATATATTCTACTTGATACTGATACAGTTATTAATTATACAAGTTTTGCTGAATAGAAAGGCATGGCAAGTCAATGTAATAGAACCTCTTTATGCTTACGTCAGAGGCGTCAGAATTTCAACATGCACGCCAAAATCAATTTGGCTTGTTTTCAATTTAAATATCTTCAAAGTTAGCCATTCACAATAAAAGCTACTTCAGACTAAAATAGGGTATGTTCAAACGATCAAGCTAATATATATCAACATTCTTAAAGTGGCAGAAACTCAAAACCATCGGAGTGTGCAGCTTTAAGCAAAGGAAACAAAAAAACATAGCAAGAGTCACCTCATTATGTCCATTAATGCTCACCCTCTCCCCTCCCCCTCTCCTCTCCCTCTCGCCTCCCCCATCTCCCTCTCTCATCCCCTCCCCTTCTCCCCGCCCCCTCTCCTCTCCCTCTCGCCTCCCCCTCTCATCCCCTCTCCCTCTCCCTCTCTCCTCCCCCTCTCCTCTCCCCTCCCCCCTCTCTCATCCCCCCTCCCCTTCCCCCTCTCACCTCCCCCTCTCCCTCTCCCATCCCCTTCTCACCTCCCCCTCTCCTCACCCTCTCCTCTCCCCCCTCTCCCTCCACCTCTCTTCCTCCCTCTCCATCCCCTCCCCCTCTCCCCTCTCCATCGACCAGACGGGATGGCCGAATGAGTCAGAGGGTCCGTCTTCCGTGTTGGTAGATCGTGGGGTCGTGGGTTCGAACCCTGGTCGAGTCAAACCTATGACTTAAAAATTGATACTTGTTGCTTCCTAGCCTGGCACTCGGAATTATTAGGATAGGGCAAGGACTGGTTGGCTCAGTGTCAGGATAATGTAACTGAGTGGGATATCAGGTCATGGTGCTGGTGTCCTGGTCTTCCAGTGGGGCAGCACTATAAAGTCGCCATGAGTGCACACTGGCACAAGTCGTTACCCATCCTGATGTGACCTTATATGTTGCTAGGACGTAAAACAACAACAAACAAACACACAAACCCCTCCCCATCTCCCCCCTCCCTTCAAAAGCTCACTCCATAAGATCAAAGAGCTAATAAGTTACACAGTATTAGTTCATGTACAAGCTCTAGCGACACGTCCTGATACGCCCTTAGATGTTGCTAGGATTTAAAACAACAAACAAACAATTGGTCTGCCGAGTACATGAGCAGCAGACATTTGTTCTGTTCACAATTTCGCTGTGACTTGTCTGTTTAATTGTGCGGGGATAATTTCAATTAGTGACAAATCGGCCTTCCTCATTCCATCGCCCCCTGTCCCATCTTAACAACCAATGCCCGCAGCCAGACACATATAGCTAGCTTCAAGTATGCTGGTTGTTGGAGGGTTACGTCCTAGCATCATCTAATGTCATATCAGAATGGGCACCGACTTGCGGCAGTGCATACTTCCCAGACTGGCACTCTTCATTAATAGGATAGGACAAGGACTTGTTTGCTCAGAATCATGATAATGTGACAGAGTGGGATATCGGGTCATGATGCCGGTGGCGCACTATAAAGTCACAATGAGTGCACACTGTCACAACTCAGTACCTCTCCTGATATGACCTTAGATGTTGCCATGACGCAAAACTCCAACAATGAACCAGGCATGCAGCACTAAAAAGACATCACTTCCAAGTCGACCACTATCAAACTATCAAATCGCCATGAGTGCGCACTGTCACAAATCGGTACCCGTCCTGATGTGACCTTAGATGTTGCTAGGACATAAAACAACAGAAAATCAAACAAACTCCAACAGGCACACGGCTGCGTCGGACTGTAGCATCTATTTAGGGTTGGTGCCTTGTGTCAGCAGGCCGCCATGTTATGACTGGCCTAGAGAGCAGGTCACGTGTGTCCGGTCCCGGGCGCATGCGCGCTGGCTGCCCCTAGCCCCCCCCCCCCCCCCCCCCCCCCCACACACACACACACAGCCTAACCTTTGGCACACGTCGCGCCATCAGAGTTAATAAACAGGACCTCGTGGAATGACGGTACCACTAACACAGCTGTACAGCCAAAGTGACCTCAGCATGTCGGTGCCTGTGTGTGGTTGTGTGTGTGTGGGGGGGGGGGGGGGGTGGCAGTGTGTGTGTGGCGGGGGGGGGGGGGTAGTAGTCCTGGTAATGACCTCTGTGTGTGTGGTACAATTTATCGCCGTACACAGAGGGAACGATCCGGTCCAGCAACATGTCGTTCGTGCGGGTTGTGTGTGTGTGTGTGTGTGTGTGTGTGTGTGTGTGTGTGTGTGTGTGTGTGTGAATATGAGTTGAGTTGAGTTATATTTAAAGTTGCATAGTCCGATGGCTTTCGAGTTTGTGCATACTTTTTTTAGATAAATATATAACTGAAGGTTGACTATTACTATTAGTATTATAACCTACTATTCATTATTCCGGAGTCATTTTGATGGAAAATGGCTAGTTTTGGAGTCATTTGAGGTGAAATAACCCAAATTCATTTCAGCAAGCTTGTCAAAATTCTTTTTGTTGTGGCCCAGATTCACATGTTGCGATTGTCACGTGATGAGGAATAACCTATTAATGTGTAGGTAGTCTGGAACCTGACTAATGCCATATATATGGTACTGGGAATGAGGGTAGGACTAATAAGGTCACAAAATTGACCTAATTGGTTAGTGGTCTCCCTGCCTAATGGCTGTCTCAATGTAGTTGTCCAAATGGGTAGGGTAATAAATTCACTTATTATTCTGTATATGCTGCCCCATCAACATCATCATGCTGTCAGTCGCAATGCGACAAAGACTGCTTTCATTACTCAACCACCTCTCTCCAATTCGTGTGGTTCTGCATTTCATAAAAGGTGTTGAAGTGCTGCTGGCTGTTGCAAGTTACTAGCAGCACTCTCTCGGGGAGCAAATAGAGATCTCACACCAGCAAGAACACATCAAGACAGGCCCAAACTATTTGTCCCTGCAGTGGCTGGTCAGGAGATGTTGAGAGTTCCATTCATCACCACCCTTAATGCTGCCATGGTAACATGGCTTTCTGTTAGGGTTTGCTCCCGTAGCCTTTGGTTCTATCAAGAACCTGTTCCACAAGGCAGTGGTTAACAACTTTGCCAGGCTGGGTGTCAAACTCCCTGAGGTATTTTAGCACCTAAGGTATCCAAGGTACTGCAATACCCGCAGACCCTAGGTGCTGCCCCAAGGCCTTAAAGCTGCATAGTCCGATGAAATATCAAATTTTCAAAACCAAACCAATTATATAGATTTGATTTGACATATCTAACTTAGATACTGATGCACTTATTAAGCATTTGTTTCTGCGGAGAAAGCAGTACTGAGTCAATTTAACAGAACCTGTTACTGCAGAAGTCTATATTTGCAGAGTTTTGGCAAGCTTGCCAAAACTAATTTTCCATGTTTGCACTCAAAATATCTCCAAAGTTTACCATTTGAAATAAAAGTGACTTTGAACTAATGTAAAGTCGATACTAGTGATCGATCTAATATATTTATCTCAGGAAAAATACAGAAATTCAAAACCATCGGACTATGCAACTTTAAGTAATACACCAACATCTAAGTTGGGTATATAGAATCAAATGTAGGTAAGGGTTTTGGTTTTGAATTTTTGTTTTCATCGGACCATGCAAACTTTAACCACAAACATGTAGTAAGATCACTGACTGTATAGCTTCCCCAAGAGGGGGGGGGGGGGGTGATATTCCAGCCAAGCAAGAGATGTTACGTTAAATAGAAGTTTATACTTATTATGCAAAATAAATGCTACCATAAATATGCAACTAAAATCTCTACCTAGAATCAGATATGTTTCTGTACGTATACATATATGTCAACATTTGACCTGCATGTCCATAGAATGATACATGGTGAATGAGATACCGATAACTTATGTTGTTTCTACTTGTATAGTTATTATATATCACATATGTATAGTTATTATATATCACATATGTATATACACATGTGGTATATACAAACTATGCAAGTATACTCATTGCCCATATATCTATCTATAGGACCACTGCTCTAGTGATTATAACATATATATATATATATATTTTGTTTAATAGACATATATATACATATATATATATATATATATATATATATATATATATATTCCTATACCACTTATACTGAACATTGTTTAAATTGAGGTTATAACCAAAATAGTAATAGTAGGTAGGCAGGGAAGATATATGTGATGTATAAAACTTATGCGAGTATAAAGACGCATAAGGGAATATTCCTTATTGGCCACCCTGATGTTGTGTACTAGTTTATGGGCGACCCCCTCTTCACAGTGGGACAGGTGGTGCCACCACCCCCCACTGCTGCCAGTGCGGTGAATACTGTCACTCGCGCACTGCAATTTTTATAGATATATATCAAATATATATATATATATATATATATCCACTGTCCATTAAAAATAGTCACTGTCCATCTAATAATAGTAATATTTACATGTGTACTACCTATAATGTTATATAGTAATACTAGTAATAGTAGTATGTCTAGGATATATATATATGTCCATTTCGCTCACATTGCATATTGTGTATATTATTAGCAAGGTTATACTCGCATTAGACTGACATAATATATAGATTAGTTAGACGAATCGTACCTGGGTATAGATGATGGATAACTATTGTTTTACCGAGGTAGAAGCCTCGGTTAGACGTGGGCGAGGGAGAAGGAAGCACATCCGGGTCCAGCAATCTTTACCTACTAATTCAGGATAAAAATGATTCTAAAAAACAACCTAAGGTCAAGTGACCTCATGCTAAATTGAGTGATTGACTAGACGTGGCAGGGCGTGGTGGGTGGGCCCTCGCCCACGTCTAACCGAGGCTTCTACCTCGGTAAAACAATAGTTATCCATCACCTATACCCAGGTAAGATTCGTCTAACTAATCTATTTTACCTCGGTATGCCGCCTCTGGCTAGCCGTAGGCTAGGGAGACCTTTACGTAATAGCATTTTTATCCTGATATTCCTGTTTGTTATTATTATGTTGTGATCAAATCTTATTTATGTAAATGGAAAAACGATTTGTATGACCAATAAAGAGAAAAAAGTTTGGTTTTTCGTACCTCTTTCTTTTTAGTTGGCGAGTAGCCTCTGTGCTATCGGCTGAGGCTTCTCTAGTCGCTTGTGATAATGTCTAGCAAACGATCTAGCGGTCTTCCATCCGGCGTGAGCTAGGATCCGTTTAACGGAGATGCCTCGTAATCTTGCCTTGGAAACCATTGCACCCCGTGTAGAGTGCGATGAATATCTGTCTGTATTGACTCCAGATAGTTTTAACACATTCATGGTCCATCTGGCGAGGGTATCCCTGGAAATGGCCTTGTGTGGCTTAATAAAGCTCACCAAACGTTGTCTTGAGTTTCTTATTAACCTTGTCTTGGATATATAATTCCGTATCGCGGAGACTACACATAATTTACGATCCTGTGTGAAACTCGTGACACCGATTGTGGAAAGGGGGTCACCTAAACGATTTGATTTTAATAAAGTCGTTAAATCAAATGTAGCTTCCTTGTTATCAATTTCCAGACCATTGAGTGACAGGGCGACTATAGTTTGGCCCCTGTGTCCTGTGACGAGGAGAAGCAACACTGCTACTTTGAAACCTAATAGCTTAACGTCCAGAAATTTATTTTCTGGCCATTTCTTGAAGAGTTGAACACAAGAGAAACATCCCAAAACCTATTATATTTGGGTTTAGGTGGATTCCTCTGATAAATTGATCGTACGATCCAACAAATAACATGGTGTTTACCCATTGTTTGTCCATTAACCCGAGGTAGGATTATTGACAGAGCACATCTGGCAGCATTGATCGCGCCATATCCTAGACCTTCGTCCTCTAAGAAACGTAGGAAGCGTCCTACCTGGGATACTGTGGGATTCATTGGCTTCACCTTCTTAAGCAAGCAATACATACCCCATTTCTTTAAATAGGTAGTATACATTTTAACCGTTCCTTTCCTCCACGCATCATCAACCAAACGCTGTTGTGTAATTTTGTCCAAACCGAATTGTTCCAAGTACTTATTTAGAAAAGGAATGCCACCAACGGAGTTGTCGACACGTTTCCGTGGCGTTCTAGTGGTCCCTGATGCTTCAGGTTGCCTCGGAATCTTGGGAAGCGTAGGCTGCTTTTGGCTGTGGCTAGTAATCTCGGTAGCCACGGTTGAGTGTGCCATTCGGGGACGATGAGGATGGCGTGTGTTCCTTCCATTTGTATCTTTCTGGCGACTTTGCTAATGATAGTAAAGGGGGGGAAAATGTAAACGAAATGATGTTGCCACTTTAGCGAGAAGGCATCGATGTGCCAAGCATTTGGTTTGGGGTGCCACGAAACATATTTCTCGAGTTTAAAGTTATTACGCGAAGCAAATAAATCGATATGAGGCGAGCCCCAAGTGTGACAGATGTGTTTGAATATGGATGGATTTAGTGACCACTCTAAGTGATCATGGAACTGGCGACTCATTCTGTCAGCAAGACAATTCTGCGTGCCTGGAATGTGTGTCACAGTTAACCAAACGTCAAAGGTTTGAGCCCAGTTCCAAATGAGTAGTGCGATTTTATTACACTTGATTGATTTTGTACCTCCCATATTCCTGACATAAGCCATTGCTGTGGTGTTATCCGTGAGGATACGTACATTATTTTTGGGGACTTTAACAAGGCTGGTTAAACCTAAATAAATGGCCCTTAATTCTAAAACGTTAATATGATCGGGTAGTTCCGATTCTAGCCATCTGCCGCCCGTTGTTACATCATTTCGATGTGCCCCCCACCCTTGGAGAGAAGCGTCCGTGGTAACAGTAGTATCGGGCTCCCCCATTCTAATGGGGTTGGGAGATTGATCAAAGTGCTTTAGCCACCAATGAATGTCGGCAAGGCCGTTTGCAGAAATAAACATGGTCTTTTCAAGGTTTCCCTTTGCTCGGGCCAGAGCTAGATTCTTATCAATTTCAAGTGATTTAATGTGTGCCGCTCCGTATAGAATAGCCGGGCTATATGAAACCATGATACCGATAAGGACTGCGACCTGTCTAATCTTTGGCCTAGAAATGTCTAACAGCTGAATCGCTGTGTGGTAAAGCTTATCTTTCTTTTGGCGTGTAAGCGAAACGGTCATAGCCGTGGTGTTTAAAATGAAACCTAGACGCTTAAGCTCCTTTGTAGGAGAAAAGACGGATTTCTTGTCATGTATGAAGAAACCTAAATTTGCAAAAATTTTACACAAATCTTGAACGGTGAGATCACATTGTGTGAAAGATTGGCCCATAATGAAAGAATCATCAATGTATGGAAACATACAATGACCCAGTTTTGCCATGTGTGAAAAAATTGGTTTCAACAGCTTAGTAAAAAGGCATGGTGCACAGGCCAAACCATTTGGTAGGCAGGTAAATTCAAAAAGCTGGCCATTCCAGAGGAACCTTAAAAACTTGCGATCTATGTGGTGAATAGGAACCGTATAGTACGCATCTCTCAAATCCACACTCGCTAGCCAACAATCTGGGGTAATTAAATCACGAGCTGTTTCTAAGGAAAACATTTTGAAATGTTTGTATTCAATGATTTCATTTATTTGGGTTAAATCTAAAATCAATCGAATGGTGCCATCTGGTTTAGGAGTGGAGAAGATATTTGAAATAAATTCACCTTCAGTATGTTCAACTCTGTTGACAATGCCTTTAGCTTCAAAAAGTAAAACTTGTTGATCGAGCTGAAACTTTTCTAGCGAATTAAATTGATAAGGAAAAGGAGCTCTTTCTGGACAGGCAATTGTGTGAAAGGAATGTGAATGCCTTTAACAATACTAATAACCTCTGGGTTAGTGGTTAACTGTTGCCATTGATGTAAATAATTAACAATATTGCCTGCTTGAGAAAAGCTTACTTCAGTTTGTGTTTCCTCCGTGACCATTTCAGGGTCAGGAGGTTGGAAAGTTTGTGTGGCGTTCTCTACTTGTTCCCTGGTTTGGGGAACTGTGGTTTGGGAACGAAGTCTCTCTTGTAGCCGTGGTTGTCGTTCCAGTTTGCGGCTTGTCTGTCGCCTCGACCTCTTCCCCGCTGGCTGAACGGGAAGGACGGTCCGCCCCTGAACGGCCTTCCTCCTCTGCGGAAGCGAAAATCCGTCCTAGCCCGTCTGAACCCGGCTGGGTTTTGGAATTTACGGCCCTTTGCTTCGGTGTTCTTAGCACTCTTGTAGTCTACCTCCACCTGCTTGTAAAGGTAAGCCAGCTGACCCCCAAACATCTTGGATTTATCCAGAGGTTTGCTTTTTATGGGGGTAGGTCCTGAATACACAGTGTATTCTTTGCCGTCATGATCTGTCACTTTCTTTGAGCGTGCGACTTCTTTGCCCGCATCGGTGGTGACCGATTTGAAAACATTTTCAAATCTGCGATGAGTCATGTAGTTACTTGCCGCTGCGAGTAGGGCAATGCCCCGGTCCATAACCCGAGCCAAAGACGAGAACTTGTTCTCGGTTTGCATTCTGTTAGCGACAGGGATAATGGACGTCAAGGCCCCCAAAACTGCCTTATGGATAACGCAGAGGGCAGTTTCGTGCCGGCGACGCTCGTCCGACAAATGGATGCCCGCATCCATCTCCTTAGACACTGTAGCGGGGATACCCTTGACTCCAGAGATCTGTTCAGTCAATTTGTTGATGACTTCCACTGGCTTAAAGGTGGTGAAATGGCCATTCACCGTTTTGCGCATCATAGTAGTGGTATGCACCTTGTTAGCTTTCTTTTTGACAATTTTCTTGCCTACTTTAGCCCCTATTTTGGCGTAAACGCCTGCGCGTTCCGTATCAGAATCAGACTCCGTGGAAGAAGAGTCGTCTGACGAGTCCGAGGACGAGTCTTTCGTTTTCTTTTTCTTTTTCTTGGACTTTTTGGAGCGCTTAGTGTTAGCCTTCTTGGTGAACTCGTCTCCCGAGCTGCTAACCGGGCGACGTTTCTTGCCGCGCGCTTTCGGTTTCGGAACCTCAGGTGCCGAAACCGTGTCTTCCTCATCTTCCGAGAAGTCTTCCCAATCCTCATCAGGGATTTGGGAAGGGTCTGCAAAGGTATGAGCCTGGAATTGGCGCATTTTCTCCTCCACCATAGCCGCCATCTTAGCCTCCCAACCTACAGGTTGAGGGGGCTGATCACTGTCCTGATCAGAGGCATGTGGCCCGGACTGTGGGGACGGCGGAGCCGTAGCCGGTGGTGACGAATCGTAATCCGTAGGAGGGACGCCGACCGCTGTAGCGGGCGTCTTATTCCGGCGAGTGGCCATCGGTTCCTGTAACGAAATAAAGCGTTACTAAACCGGTATCATCTCAACTACACAAGTGTAAGCCAGTAAACTGGGTTGAGGAACAAGGTACAGAGAACGTGTATTCCAACGTGTCAGTACAGGCGTGAAGCTAAATTTTGCCGTAGGTGTGTGGTAATGAAACCAACCAAACGGGGGGTATCGATCGTGAGATCGCCCACTCTCTCTGTTCCGTACACTTCTCCCACCCGTGGCTACAGCGCCAACAAGTTGGAGAAAATATTACGAAACTCGGAGGTTCGCCCTAAACCGGTCTGGGGTGTTTATAAAAAACACCCAGAAGCATCCCCAACATCATCCTCTATTAGGATCCGGGAGACTTTTCTTAGGAAATGAGCAACTCGGGTTGCCATTTCTCCCTGTCTGAAAAACAGGTGTCGATAGAACTGAGTATCGGTTTCGTTTGTGCCAGCGGCACGCAATGTTCTATCCGTAAGTTAAAAAACGTACAAAGTCCAAACAGGACTGAAGAAAGTTCTGAACTTTCATAAAAAGATGCTATAGAGCATGATAAACAAAGTTATCGAAGAAAACAGTACTTACTTTTGGATAAAAGCAGTAGTAGTAGATAAATCCTTTGGAGCAACTCACAAACGTCCTCCCGTTGTGAGTTACTTATGCTAATTGCTGGACCCCCCCTCCCCGTTACTTATGCTAATTGCTGGACCCGGATGTGCTTCCTTCTCCCTAGCCTACGGCTAGCCAGAGGCGGCATACCGAGGTAAAATATATATATATATATATATATATATATATATATATATATATATATATATATGCCTAGATCAGTTATAGTGCATATATGTGTGTGTGCTATAATCACTATTGACATACCAGATGGGCAGTGACTGCGGGGAGGTCATAGGTCAGCAGGATATGCGTTGACCACGGACAAGGATATAACCGTTGAGTTGTCATCTGACCAGGGTGGGTGGGTGGGGTGTGGGGATGACTGGTGGGAAGGGGCGGGCGGGGAGGGGAAAGGGGGAGGAGGGGAGGGGAGGAGAGGGGAGGGAGACAGGGGGCAGGGTGACAGCATGAGGATCCAGTGTTTGACTTGGGCCGGGGTTCCCCTGTTCTGATGCGTAGCCATCGTGAGGTTAGTTGGTTGGTGGTTGGAGTTTTACATCCTAGCAACATCTAAGGTCATATCAGGACGGGTACCGACTGATGACAGTGTGCAATGATGGCGACTTTATAGTGCTGCCCCACTGGACGTCCAGGCCACCAGCAACATGACCTGATATCCCATTCAGTCACATTATCCTGACACTGAGCGAACTAAACCTTGCCCTATATTAATAATGTCAAGCGCCAAGCTAGGAAGTGACAAGTATAACATTTGTGTAAGTCATCGGTTTGACTGAACCAGGGAATTGAACTCCAGACGTTCCGCACGAGTGCCAGTTAGAATAGCTATGCAGATTGGCCGGGATTAAAACTGTTGACGTTCCGCACCGGAAGTCTGCGCTCTGTCGAGTCAGCGACTCAGGCTAGGCGTCCGGGTAGGGGGGTTGGAGGGAGGGTGAGGGTGGAGGTGGGGGAGAGGAGGGGGGGAGTGGGTGTGGGAGTGGCCCTGTTTTTGCAGGCCACTCTCTGCCCTGGAGTACTCAGGTTTTTGGCCTACTGTCAGCGATCACACTCGCCTCAGAGCACCCTGGTCATTCCGTTCTTGGACAGTGTCCATTCGCCTCCCGGTGAACCGGGGGGAAGTGGCCGGAAGTGGCCGGCCTGCCTTCGGGTCCCGGGGAGTGGATGGGTAAAACTAGAAGTGCAATATTACGTTGTTACACACTAGTTTACAGTGACGCACACTCCCCAAGACACATGCTACATCTCTGCACACACTTATACATACTTATCTCACCGGACTTGCTGGTCGAATCAGTAGAGCGCAGGCTTCCCGTGCAGAAGGTCGGGAGTTCCAATCCCAGCCAAGCCAAACCTATAACTTATAAAATTGATACTTGTCGCTACCTAGTCTGGCGCTCGGCATTAATAGGATAGGACAAGGACTGGTTAGCACCGTATGAAGATAACCTTATGGTGTGGGATATCCGGTCATGATGCCGGGAACCTGGTCTCCCAGTGGGGGCAGCACTATAATGCTGCCATGAATGCACAGTCACAAGTCGGTACCCATCCTGATATGACCATATATGTTGCTAGGACGTAAAAGAACAACTAACAAACACGCCAACCTCATACACCATTTTTCCCCTTTCCCCATCACACCTTCCAGTTGTGGACCTGCTACATATCCTAGCGGGCACCAGGCTGTCTCGCTGGTATCCATTCAGCGCGTAGGGCAGACAAAATGGCGGCCATGTAAATAAGGTGCTCATTGTGACTGTAGTTTATCTGTCAACAACCTCACCCCTCCCCTACATCCACATCCACACCCCACCACCCGGCACTGGAATAGGTGCGTCTGTGGCACTAAGTACTTGGTAGTTATAGGACTATGTTAGAACTACCTGGTTGTTGGAGTTTTAGTTTTTACGTCCTGGCAACATCTAAGGTCATCAACATCAAGGAAAGGTACCAAGTTGTGACAGTGCACACTCATGGTGACTTTAATTATAGTGCTGCCCCACTGGCACCATGACCCAATTTCCAACTCAGTCACATTATCCTGACACTGAGCTAACCAGTCCTTGCCCTATCCTCTTAATGCCGAGTGCCAAGCTAGGTAACGACAAGAACCAATTTTGTAGATCACTGGTTTCACTCGACCTGGAACCATACTCACTGACCTTCCACACCAGAAGTCTGTGCTCTACCGATTCTGTCACCACATCCGGTTGTTAGTACTGTGTTAGTACTGTGTTAGTATTGTGTTAGTACTGTATCAGTACTGTGTTAGTACTGCATTAGTAATGTGTTAGTGATGTATCAGTATCGCATTAGTACTGTGTTAGTGATGTGTCAGTATTGTGTTAGTACTGTGTTAGTAATGTGTTAGTACTGTGTTAGTACTGTGTTAGTAATGTGTTAGTACTGTGTTAGTAATGTGTCAGTACTGCGTCAGTACTGTGGTATTACTGTGGTATTAGTGTGTTAGTACTGTGTCAGTACTGTGTTAGTGATGTGTTAGTACTGTGTTAGTAATGTGTTAGTACTGTGTCAGTACTGCGTTAGCACTGTGTTAATACTGTGTTAGTATTGTGTTAGTACTGTGTTAGTGATGTGTCAGTACTGTGTTAGTAATGTGTTAGTACTATGTTAGTACTGTGTTAGTACTGTGTTAGTATTGTGTCAGTACTGCGTTAGTACTGTGTTATTAATGTGTTAGTACTGTGTTAGTAATGTGTCAGTAATGCGTTACTACTGTGTTAGTACTGTGTCAGTACTGTGTTAGTACTGTGTTAGTGGTGTGTCAGTACTATGTTAGTATGGTGTTAGTACTGTGTTAGTACTGTGTTAGTACTGTGTTAGTAATGTGTTAGTACTGTGTCAGTAATGCGTTAGTACTGTGTTAGTACTGTGTTAGTACTGTGTTAGTACTGTGTTAGTACTGTGTTAGTACTGTGTCAGTACTGCATTACTACTGTGTTACTACTGTGTTAGTGATGTGTCAGTACTGCGTTAGTATTGTGTTAGTACTGTGTTAGTGATGTGGTAGTACTGTGTTAGTGATGTGTCAGTACTGCGTTAGTACTATGTTAGGACTAACAGCGGGCAGCAGGATTCGGTCTAGAAGGTGGTACAAGCAGCTTGTGCCAAGACAGCCTGGTCAGGTCAGTGGGCGATTTGGCTACTTTGGTTGGAGTGTATCCCACCGCCTTGGTCACTGTCTGGATAACAGGAGTTGTATCGGAACTACTAAAAGTACTTTAGTACTAGCTTATAGCACATTCTCACACACACGTGTGTGTACATGTATGTATGTATCATCAATATATATGTATATGTATGCATATACAGTCTACTCTGTCTAGTATAATGGACAACCATGGGACTGGAGCAAGATGCCGTCATAGAGAGAGATCCGTTATAGGCAGAGACTGACAGACGGAATGGCTTGAAACCAATGTTTTTCTTTTATACTTGACTGACTAGGACCGTCCTTACAAAGTTATTTCTACAATTTGTCATATGTACAATTAGTCATTTCTACTATTCATCACTTGTACAATTTGTCATTTCTACAATTTGTCATTTCTACAATTTGTCATTTCTACAATTTGTCATTTCTACAATTGGTCATTTCTACAATTAGTCATTTCTACTATATTATAACTATATGGCATGTCATTATTGACAGAGATTATTGATCAAATAGGTGAAAAAATGGCTCGTCGTCTGTATAAGACAGTTGTCCATTCGACAAAGTGGCAATGTTATTAAATTAAAGGGGTGCCGTGACGGGACCAGCACTTTTTGCCGTTATTGACAGAGATTTGTTATTGACAGAGGCTGTTATTGACAGAGTAGACTGTATATATATTAAACGACAGTAAACCTGTGTATATGAATGTTGTATATATACATGAATATATACATTCCATATATGAATATCTATATATACACAGACCCATATATATGTATACATATATATGATGTCAGTGTATAGATCCACCCTATATATAAACAGAGTGAGACAGATATACAGATAGACATGCTGCCATCATATCGCACCACGTGGTCACGCACCTCTCTCCTCACGTGGCCAGCTGCCACCAGCATCCACTGGTCAATACCCACCTGTCCACTCCCCCAGCTACACCTGTGGACAGCCCGCCCCCCCCCCCCCCACACACACACTCACACCGCCATCACTGCACTCTACCCACTCCTACACCCTGCTCCTCCTCATTACGACGCTCTGCAGTGGAGAGCGTGGTCATTTAAAGTCGCATAGTCTGATGAAAACATTAAATTCTCAAAACCAAAGGGGAAGGCGAAAGGAGAAGGTCAGGGGATGGGGCATACAAAAGGGCAAGGCCAGGCAGTGCACGGCTGGGATGGAGGAGGCGGGGAAGGGATTGGACTCACATCCACGTTGACCTAAGGCCAGCTTGGCACTGCCCAGGCCAGGCTGTGGACAGCTAACTGACCAGCTCAGGGTTGGGGGTGTGGGGTTACCTGGCACCAGGTAAGAGGATGAGTGGTGGGTGGGGATGGGTAAGGGGTGGGGGGTAAGGGTGATGGGAGTAAGGTGGTGGTAGCCACCACACAATCCGCCCACCTGGGTGTGTGTATTGGTGCGTCTGTGAGTGTATTTACATGAGTGTACTTGACTTAATCGGTTGACTTGTTTACTGATGGTTTCATATTATCTACTTCCCCACTCTCCCTTCTATAATTTTAGTAAAACCTCTCTAAATCGACCGACTTTGGGACCACCTTTAAATGGTCCATTTAGGGAGGTGATCGGTTTAGGGAGTTTTTTTAATCGTTACAATGGTATTGTATGGGCGATTGTGTGGGACCCAAATAGAGCGACCAATATAGGGGAGCGGTCGATCTGTCGAGGTGGTCGGTTAGAGAGGTTTTACTCTACATATATATACAGTAAAACCTCTCTAACCGACCACCTCCACATATCGACCGCTCCCCTATATCGGTCACTTTTTTGGGGCCCCAACAATACCATTTGAACCATATTCGAACTCCCGAATCCCACCGCCTCTCTAAATGGACCACTTAAATTCAATCCCAAGGTCGGTCGATTTACAGAAATTTTACTGTAATTATAAAATGGGGAGTAGATGATTTGAAACCATCAAAAGTAAACAAGGCCACCGATGAATATATCAATTTCACAAGGTTACACTGGTTATTAAATACACTCATGTAAATACACTCACAGATGCACCAACACACACACCCAGGAGGTTGGATTGTGTGATGGCTACCACCACCTTACTCCATCACCCTTACCCCCCCCCCCCCCCCACCTACACATACATACACCACGCTCCCGCTGTACAAACACAAAGCCATGTTGCGGTGTGGATCGCACATGTTGGATAACGCAGTCCTCACACATAGACGCTGACCACGCACCGTGAAAAATACGGCGGCGTTCCGTGTGCGCAGACACCGGCAGCGTCCAGTCATAATGGCTGGCTTCCTTTCATGCACCTCCCCACCCACCCACCCATACACTCACACAGGCCGCCCCTGTGACCGTCTGCGTTGGCAGTCACACCTGACATGGTCATTTACCCATTTGGCCAGAGTCCATCTACACCGCCGGTGCTTACGGTCAAATCGTACGCGGCACAAAAGCCCCCGCTGGCCAGCCGACTTGGCAGGCCGGGAGCCCGGTGGGTGCGGCCTGAGGTTTAACGACAACATACTCTCTCTCTCTTTCTCTTGTTTACTTCTCTGACTTACTTCCCTTCCTTCGCCACTGCACCGGCTTTGAAAACTGAAGTGTGTCTTTTGTTTTCCAACCAGGTGACGACACTGCTGACAGGTTTGAAAAAGAGAGATAGTGAGAGAGAAAGAGAGAGAGGGAGGGAGAGAGAGAGAAGGGGAGAAAGGTGGAGGGGGAGAGATGGAGACAGAGAAAGATACAGACAGACAGAGAAAGAGAGAGAAAGAGAGAGACGGAGAGAAAGAGACAGAGAGAGAAAGAGAGAGAGGGAGGGAAAGTGAGGGAGAGAAAGAGGGAGAGAGAGAGGGAGAGAGAGAGGGAGAGAGAAAGGGAGAGAAAGAGACAAAGACAGAGAGAAAGAGAGAGAGGGAGAGAGAAAAATTGAAAGAGAGAGCAGAGTAGAGAGAGGGCGAGAGAGAGAAAGAAAGGGAAGAAGAACAAAAGGGGGGACCTAACAGAAAAAAAACCCTAAACATATCACGTGATTGTAAACAGATTTACATGTCAGATTTCGAGATAACATGTGTGTAATAATATTACTAACATATAGTACCAAATCCAATCATTGGCGTCAAACAACATTGTGCCTCGTCAGCAACTACTGACATGGACGACCACCTGGTAACACTATTAGTATTACTAGGTGCCATAGACACTCTGATATATGCTTATAGCCTACTAAGTCTGTTGTAAATACAAGATGTCATCCATAACTCACTTGAATGCTTACAATGACATACATACATGCACACACACATACATTGTACTAACAATAGTAACATGGAAATAGACAGGGTAGGTTCAACTACCATACAGCATGTAGCTTGTACAGGATCCTGGTCACGGAACCAGTGAAAAGAGGAAATATTGCGCCTCGAACAGGCTTCAAAGCCACACCTCTTGCCATTCCGGAGCTAGTGTTCTAACCATTACACTACCTAGGCTACCTGACACAATCACCATATCCATGTCTACCTGTTTATGTGGCTCCATGCTTGAGAGGTCAGTGCAGGTTACTACACACACACCCCCCCCCCTTGGAAGTGTAAGTCTTTTAAACGGTTTAAGTCCATAAGTCGGTTAATGTTTACAATTACATACATACATTCATACATACATACATACATACAGGCAATGTACTTACATATACACACACAGGATAGGTTCAACAACCATACCGGATGTATCCTGTACATTATCCTGGTCAGGGCACCCAGTGTTGGTGGGGGAGGGGGGTGGGGTGGTGTTGAAAATGGGAAACATTGCGCATAGCAGGATTCGAACCGACACCATTCTGGTGCTAGTGTGCTCACCATTACACTACCTAGACTCCCTGACGCAATCACCCTATCCACCGCTACATGTATATGTGGCTCCTTGTCTGAGATTAGAGACTGAGAGTTCAGTGTGGACTACTTACAACACTTTGATCGGGCGGTGCTGTATAACACCCCCATCACACCAAACTAACTCTCAAAAACGTACGACCCCGTTCTAAAACGGGCTGTGGTCGGGTTAGAATATGTCCGCCAGACAATTATGAGCACGCTCAAAGTTCTGGAGTACCCTTCCATCCTAGCCCGTCCATGCAGTCCGTGTAAAGAGCATAAAAAGTTGCTACTATGTCCACTCTGTTCGGAAAACAGTTTGAGCTCGTTTGGCAACATTTTCAAGAACGTAGTGAGTATTACTTTGGTGTGATGGAGGTGTAAGGCTTGTAACTGTGAGAAGAACCCTTGGGGTAGAACAATCTTCGCGTCGTTAATAATAATGTTCTCTGTGGCGGAGTGGTTAGAATATCTGACTTTTTTCTAGGTCGGACTCCTAATCTGAAGGTTGATGGTTCGATTCCCCATGCCCCCACCTCTGCCAATTTGGATTTCCACCACTGTGTATAACTTACAGCGACATCAAAGGCCAGTTGCTCTCATACCATGTCTATGTGATGTTAGAGGTTAAAAATCCCTTGGATCGGTAAAAGTATAGACTCAGGCTTTCTATTGACAAACTGTCTAATGGTGAAAACAAGTCTATTCAGACTTATCCATGATAGGCAGTATAAATCTTCAAGAGAAAAAAAAACATCATCGCCGAATTCCATGCGTATAGCGTCATCGATGTGAGCAAGCTGAACAATTAACCTGATTCCTTACGTAAAGTTCCATTACTTGAGTGGCTAGCCGTCAATGTTTAATAACCCACCCTGCTCAGCCGATCAGCCAAAACCTAATTATTTGATGGCGTGGTGAAAGGGTTATGTCTTTGTCTTTTAGGGGGTGGGCGGAGGGGGGGGGGGGGGGTCGTCCTATCCAGACGCTTCAGACGCGGAGAGGAGGTAGGAGGACCGTGGATGGAGGAGGGACAGGGAGCTGGTGGGGGGGCGGGGTGGGGGGAGTGGGGAGGGATGAAGGGAGAAGGGAGGGAGGGGGAGGGAGTGAAGGTTCGGAGGAGGGAGGGGGAGGGCGAGGGGAGAAGCAGGAGGGAGGGAGGAGGGGGAGGCGGGAGAAGGAGGGAGAAGGGAGTAGGGAGGGAGGGAGGAATGGAGGGAGGGAGGGGGGAGGAGGGAGGAGGGAGGCAGGGAGAAGGGAAGAGGGAGGGAGGGAGGAGGGAGAAGGGAGACAGGGAGAGGGAGAAGGGAGAAGAGGAGAAGGAGAAGGAGAAGGAGGAAGGAGAAGGGAGAAGGGAGAAGGGAGAAGGGAGAGTGAGAAGGGAGAAGGGAGAAGGGAGAAGGGAGAAGGGAGACAAAGGAGGAGAAGGGAGAAGGGAGAAGGGAGAAGGGAAAGGGGAGAAGGGAGAAGGGAGAAGGGAGAAGGAGAAGAGGGAGAAGGGAGAAGGGAGAAGGGAGAAGGGAGAAGGGAAAGGGAGAGGGAGAAGGGGAGAAGGGAGAAGGAGAAAGAAGGGAGAAGGGAGAAGGGAGAAGGGAGAAGAGAGGGGAGAAGGGAGAAGGGAGAAGGGAGAAGGGAGACGTGGAGAAGGAGAAGGGAGAAGGGAGAAGGGAGAAGGGAGAAGGGAGAAGGGAGAAGGGAGAAGGGAGAAGGGAGAAGGAGAAGGGAGAAGGAGAAGGGAAAGGGAGAAGGGAGAAGGAGAAGGGAGAAGGGAGAAGGGAGAAGGGAGAAGGGAGAAGGGAGAAGGGAGAAGGGAGAAGGGAGAAGGGAGAAGGGAGAAGGGAGAAGGGAGAAGGGAGAAGGGAGAAGGGAGAAGGGAGAAGGGAGAAGGGAAGGGAAAGGGAGAAGGGAGAAGGAGGAAGGGAAAGGGAGAAGGGAGAAGGGAGAAGGGAGAAGGGAGAGAGGGAAAGAGGGGAGAAGGAGAAGGGAGAAGAGAGAAGGGAGAAAGGGAGAAGGGAGAAGGGAGAAGGGAGAAGGAGAAGGAGGAAGGGCCCGTGTCGTCGCCTGAGTGCCGGTCCCGTCAGCCGTGCTCCGTGGCGCCGGTCTCCGGTCTCTATGGTCGCCGGGAGCATGTCGTAGGTAGCCGGGCGTCCGTGTTGCGCCGGTCGCCGTCTCCGTGTGAGCGCCGGGAGCCCTGTGTGCGCCGTGCTCCGGTGAGCCTGTCTCATGTCGCCGGTCGCCTGGCGCCGTGTCGCCTGCGCTGTGCGCCTGTCGTCGCCTGTGTCTCCGGTCTCCTGTCTCCTTTCTCCTTTCTCCGGTCTCCTGTTCGCCTGTGCGCCGGGCGCCGTGGCGCCTTTTCGCCTGTCTCCGTTCTCCTTCTCCGTGGGCTCCTTTCTCCCGTGTCTCGCTTCTCCTGGCTCCTGTTGCGCCACTTTGCCTGTCTCCTGGCGTCGTGCTCTGCTGTCTCCGGATTCTCCTGTGGCGCCGTTTCTCCTGTGCGCTCGGGCGCGCTTGCTCCTCTCTCTACTTGTCGTCATTCGTTCTTGCTTCTTGCTGCTTTATTCTGTTCGGGATCTGGCTCCGTTTCTGCCTTGCGGCCTGATGTGCTCCTGGAGTGCTCCGTGCTCCCTGGCCAGATACGATGCGACCTGAGCTAGGGCCGCCCCCGTACGGCCCGACGGCAGTCTCCCGAGTAATCCGGCGACGGCCTCAGGACCGCCGGCTCGCCTGGTGGCAGACAGCAGGCGGCAGGTGTCCGGTGGCTGGCCAGGCCCGGAGATCCAACTACACAGGTCACCCCACCACTGTCACCTGATGCTCGCCCTGCCCTGCCCTGCCCTGCCCCACCCCCGCCCCTCCTGCCTCGCCACTCCCCGCCCCGCATGCCCGTCCAGGCCCCGCATGCCCCACCCCGCCCCGCCCCGCCCGGCTCCTTCCTGTCCACGTGGAATGGACGAAGCCGCCCGGGTACACTGGTCCCATTGCCTCATTGGGTTTTCCTTTACTGGGTGCCATAGAGCGGAGTTGTTCAGGTGTACCCGCATCCTGCGTGGCGCATGGCCAGTGCCTCCTCACACAGGGTGGGTGAGGGGGGGGGGGGGGGGGGGGTGGAAGGGGAAGACGGACAGGGAGAGAGGGAGGTAGAGGCATGGGGAGTGCAGGGGAGGGGAGGGGAGGGGAAGGAAGAGGGAGGGGAGAGGGAAGGGGAGGGGGAGAGTGGAGGGAGGAGGGGGAGGAGGAGGAGATGAGGACGGGATGAGTAGGGGGAGGAGGAGGGAGGGGTGATGGGGAAGGGAGGGAGGGGGGGCTCCTCCTGTGTGTGTGGGAATACCCTCCCCCCCCCCCCCCACACACCACACCTCTGCACCAACACAACCCAAAACAAGGTTCCCACCACAAACACACCACATATAGACAGACCTCTTGCGTGGCTGTAGTAATAGATAATACTAATAGGGCAAGCACGAGCAACAGACTAGGTTTAGCCACAAACAAGTGTCTATGAATCACCAGAAGCATCACATTATAACGTCCTAGAAAGAATCGATTATGATTCCCCACAACAACAAAAACATACTATACTGTGGCACTATGATTCACCACTATGGAATACTATGCCACAAACTATACACAATGATATACCACAAACAACACATTAGTATTATATGATTCACTACAAACGGTATATTATATTGTACCACAAACAATACACTATGGTTCAACACAGACAGTATAAATACTAGAATGTACTGTATCCTATGCCACAAACAATACCATACGATTCAACACAAACAACACATTGGTAATAATATGTAGCACAAACAATACACTATGGTTCAACACAGACAGTATAAATAATATAATGTACTGTATCCTATGCCACAAACAATACCATACGATTCAACACAAACAACACATTGGTAATAATATGTAGCACAAACAATACACTATGATGCATCACAAGCAAGACACTATATATTACCAAGCCCCTATACACTATGATTCACCACAAACAGGACACTGTACTTAATACACTACACATATTAAAATGTACCTTGAAATACGCTATGGACTCAAACAACCGATGCTCTATGATCTAACACAAAGAACACTATAAATATAATCCACCACCCACAAACAATACACTATTCAGTATCATATACCGTAAACAAAACCCCACAATTACCCTCAAACAACAAACATACTGCCCCCCCCCCAACAACACACCACAACCACATCCACCACACCACAACAACGTCCACCACACCACCATATCCACCATATCCCCCACATCC
Source organism: Branchipolynoe longqiensis (assembly GCA_030323885.1). Taxonomy (NCBI): domain Eukaryota; kingdom Metazoa; phylum Annelida; class Polychaeta; order Phyllodocida; family Polynoidae; genus Branchipolynoe; species Branchipolynoe longqiensis. The sequence goes on along the minus strand of CM059186.1, from coordinate 8,571,604 downwards.
ACCACACCACCACAACACCACACCACCACACCCACCAAACCACCACACAACCACACCACCACACCACCACGCCACCACATCCACCACACCAACACACCTTTCAATATCACACATCCACAAACCCCTACCTACTCTTCACAACTCCCACCTCCTGCCCACCCATGTTGGGTGGGCGCCCTTTTCGAGTGTCGACCTTGACCTTGACCTTACGCGTGTAGTGACACAGTGAAGGCCGTGGCCTATTCGAGCCAGGTAGCTAATTCCCAAATGGATTATTTACGTTCACTTGGCGTTAGAGCTCTTCGTTAAATCAATATAGCCCCATGGCTTTTACAAATTAAGTTCCCGTGTGAGGGACCAGCTCCCCCCCCCCCCTCTCCCCCCAAGTCCGCTGCCAACTCACCGGACGCGGTGGCCGAATCGGTAGAGCGCAGCCCTCCCGTGCGGAAGGTCGAGAGTTCCGTTCCCTTTTTCTTTTTTTGTTTTGTTTGTTTAAGGAGCCCCCGCCCCCCGCCACCCCCAGCACAAAAAGTAGACATCGGCTATTGGGGGTGGAGGAGTTCTGTTTCCAGTCAAACCAATGACTAACAAAATTGATCCATCTCGCTTCCTAGCCAAGAGCTTGGTACTACTAGGATAGGGCAAGGACTGGTTGGCTCAGTGTCAGGATAATATTATTCAGGTGATTGGCACTACCAGGATAGGGCAGGGACTGGTTGGCTCAGTATCATGATAATATTATTCAGGTGCTTGGCACTACCAGGATAGGGCAGGAACTGGTTGGCCCAGTGTCAGGATAATATTATGCAGGTGCTTGGCACTACTAGGATAGGGCAAGGACAGGTTGGCTCAGTGTCAGGATAATATTATCCAGGTGCTTGGCATTACCATGATAGGGCAGGGACTGGTTTGGTTCAGTGTCAGGATAATATTATGCAGGTGCTTGGCACTACTAGGATATGGCAAGGACTGGTTGGCTCAGTGTCAGGATAATATTATTCAGGTGATTGACACTACTAGGATAGGGCAAGGACTGCTTGGCTCAGTGTCAGGATAACATGACTGAGCGGGATATCAGGTCATGGTGTTTGCTGGCAGCCTAGCCTCCAAATGGGCCAGCACTATGAAGTCGACATGAGTGTGCACTGTCACAAGTCGGTGTGTCCTGATATGACCTTAGATGTTGCCAGGACGTAAAACTCCAATAACCAACCGCTGCCAACTCAAGTCCGTGTCGGCCCCGGCCCCGGGTGCATAATGCAGTGACGCTGCACAATCTGCAGTCTGCTCTCGGCGCTCTCGGTGCACGAGGAGAGGCGACTGGAGTTCTGACACGAAGGGTTGTGTCTGCACTGTAATAGTATCGTTATTGTGACGCGCAGGGTTCAATTGTCGGATCGTTGTTAAACAATGTCCAAGGTAATGGACGGCATTAACTCACTCAATGGACCCATATACCGTGTGTATGTGTCTGCATATATATATAAATATATATATATATGTAATATATATATATATATATTCCTATACATGTACCTGTATATCTACCTGTATATCTACCTGTATATCTACATATATGCACATTTATACACAAATATATCTACATATATATTTGCATATATATACACATATATATCTACATATATATATCTAAATATATATCTACATATACATATGCATGAATATCTAATATATATCTACATATATACATATATATTCATATATATCTACCTACATATCTACATATGTATTTACATATATATGTACATATATATCCACATATGTATCTACATATATATACATATATATACATATGTCTACATATATAACTACACAAATATATATCTAAGTATATCTACATATATATATATATAATATATATACATATATCCACCGGTATATCTACATATATATCCACATGTATATATACAGTATATATATATATGTATATATATCAATGTATACATGTACATATGTATTGACATGTTTATCTACATATATATCTACATATATATCTACATATATATATATCTACATATATACCTACATGTATAACTACACAAATATATATATAATTATATACACATATACATGGAAGCATTATAATGTATATGGGCACATTGCATGTCTCTATTATATATATATATATATATATATATATATATATATATATATTTATGTTCATATATAGATACTTAGTACATGTATCTATATAAACTCACCCAATGCCTAGATGAGGTAATGGCCACCCTTTCAATTGTGATGTACATGTCCGTTAACCTTCTAGGTGACCTTCCCGGTGACCTGCCCAGTGACCCTCCTGGTGACCTTCCCGCTGACTTGCTTAGTGACCTGCCCAGTGACCTTCCCGCTGACCTACCAGGTGACCGGGCCGGTGGGATAGAACTAGCAGTAGCACGCTGGTCAGTCAAATGTGACTTCCTGGTTATTTCACTATGACTGGTTCTTTGCAAAACAAAAATAGTACATTTAGTAATGCATGTACTGTAAATAATAATAATATAATAATATAATGTATTATATGCCATACGTATAATATATAATGAGTAATGTGCATACAATGTATAAAATATGCATTAAACAGGTTTGATTGATTGATTAATGGTTGCTTTACGCCGTGTCGGCAGCATAGGCCATATTCACGCGATGTATAAAACATGTAAATGATGTCCACAGTGTATATAATTTAGATAGTGCATAGAGTTTATATAACGTATATATATAACGTAGTGCATATAGTTAATATAACGTATATATAACGTATATATCTGTATATAGTGGAGATACTGGAGATATGAAAATATAGCTACATAATTACATAACATAATATACATAGTGAATAATATATAGTAAATAATATATAGTGAACAATATATAACAATATATTCCAAATTTTCATATCTCACTCCGCTAAGGGCCACAGCCGCGGCTTGTGGAAGTGCATGGCCTGACTGAGATGGTGGCAGAAAGTGTGTATTTACTCAGTGCCGCACTGCACTCCTCGCCCCTGTGTGGGAAAAAACCACGGCCATTGTGCACTGGCCACTCGTGGTGGGTTCTGTCTGCTCAAGGTGTGTGTGGGAGGGGGGGGAGAGGCGGAGGGGGGGGGGGGGTATAACTCAATGGGAGTTGCACACACTTGCTATCCGGACCGCACTTCGTCCACACATCTCTCTATCTCCTCTCTGCTGGCCATGCTCCTCCTTGATATTGTCTGAAAAGAGTTCCAGGAGGGGGAGTCTGCCAGCATTTCACTTTCTATTCTTACTTTGTCCATGTCTTTGGCTCGCCGGCTGGTCACCAGAGAGTAAATAGACACAGTCCTTTGACTCAACTCTCCTCATTTCTCTTTCCTATACCCTACCCTTTTTTTTTCTCCCAGGCTTACTTGTCCCCCTGATCAAGGGAGTTGTTTGCTTGGGTTTGGCCCTTTACCTTATCGTTTCTCTCGCTTTGTTCTTGTTGCTGGAACTGCTGGACCCACCTTTACCCATCCCTTCCTCGTAAACCCTTGTCTGCTGGATACAAGAGCTGTGCTACAGCTGGACTGGAGTGATTCAGGGCCGCCCCAACAACTCGTCGTTTAATCATTGTAAAGACATACCCCAGCTTCTACAACCGTCCCACCAGAAGATTAATCTTCAACCAAAGATTGGACCAATTTATCAGTGCCTCTCTATATTGCTGCAGTTCTGCATCCGGTAACCGTTGTAAGGCTACAAACACCACAGATTTCAAGTCAAAGAGTTGCACACTTTCAGCAGTTGTGGCACTGACAAGAGACACCACTGGGTTATTGGCACAGGTCAAACAGTGCAGGGCATATTATCTTTTATGAACAGGATGAAATTCACACTGGGCGCCACTACTGGACCAGTGGACCAGTGGACCACTGACCACTGACCACATCCCACAAGTACCCTAACTAAGGGCGTGTGTGGGTGTGCTGTGTATGATTCACTGTCCACTCACCAGGTGGAGCGGGCAATTCGAGGACACTCACCCCACCGCTGACCCCACCCCATCCCTATCTCCCCTTAGCAGTGCTGCTGAACCACCCATTAACAAAACCCAGTGTCATGGGGCTGGGTAAGCGAAATAAGTAAATACATTCTTAATTTAAGAAACACAATTTTTTTAAACATACCTATATATATTTACCCGCTATGCTTGAATCGTAAAAACTAAAATTGATGAAATTATCTAGATTATTATATACTTTAAAATCTAATGGACAGCTCTCTCTGGCTGCCATGTTGTTGTTTTGGTGTTTTTGTTGTTGTTGCATTCTCTACCAATTATTCTACTTTACACCAATAGTCGATACATATTGTGCATTGGAACCACTACCACCACAGTTAATTGGCATTATTTAATCAGTGTTTGCTCGTATTTAGACGACGTTTTCCTTGTACCCCTACTCTAGGTAGTTTTGTATCCACCCCGTCAACCATCATCTTGACCCCCCCCCCCTCCCCCAAGAGGTCCCTCCCGAAAACACCAAACCCCACCTTGAACACTACTCCCCCCCCCCTCCACTCCAAACCCCCACCCCCAATGTCACCTCCACCACATTAGCCCCACCCCCCCCACCCACCACATCCACACTAACCCCCCAACCACCACATCCACACTAACCCCCAAACCACCACATCCACACTAACCCCCCAACCACCACATCCACACTAACCCCCAAACCACCACATCCACACTAACCCCCCAACCACCACATCCACACTAACCCCCACCCCGCACCACAGACATACACAAATACCAGAACCCCCAGGTGTGAACATGACCACAGCAGGAGGAGGAGGAGGCCGCGTGTGTGGTGGTGGTGTGGGTGTGTGTGGGTGGGTGTGGGTGGGTGGAGGATTGAGAGGCATGCAATGCATATATTTCAATTTAACTCCTCGGCGTAAAATACACGAGAGCAATTTCGCTCCCACAAACACGACGATTTGCCTCAGAGCGGCCTGCAGGACCGTGAAGTTGATTACACCTGATGTGCTGTACTGTGCAGTTGGCGTGAGTTCAGCAAATTAACTAAGAGATTTGATTTGGAAATTGCACTCCCCTCCTCCCACCCACCCACGCCCCCACCCCCTCCCATCCACGCTCCACCACTACCCAGCTCTCTTAGAGAATTACCCCTTGTGTGTGTGGTGTGTGGTGGGGGTGGTTGGGGGGGCAGGGTGGGATGGGCCTGCCGGGTGGTAATTCTGGTATGGTGATGTGTGTATTTAAAAAAAAAAAAAAAATTAGGGTGGGTGGGACGGAAGAGTGGGTGTTACCTCGGCGTTGCGGTGACGGTGGCACGTACATGTGGTGAAGTGACACGCTGGGGGGGGGACTTGTCTGACCGGGGCCGGGGCCACCTCACCTCAAGCCGCCGGTCAACGGAGCAACCAGGCGTGCAATATGGGCAGGTAGGCGTGCCATATTGCCACAACTCCCCCCGCCTCAACAGTCCACTCTCTCTCCTCACACACCCACCCACACACACACCCGGTACTGAGGGAAGGGGGTCCACCCTCTCCACCTGATCCAACAACACAATTACCCGCCCAAGGTCCGCTACACACTCACATACGGACACACACCTACACCTCTACTTCCACATGTGCTGAGGTCATCGTAGAGTGTGCGTGTGTGTGAGCGTGTGTGTGGGGAGAGAGGTTGGGGAGGAGGGAGAGGGGGGAGAGGGGAGAGGGGGGAGAGGGGGGAGGAGGGAGAGGGGGAGGAGGGAAGGAGACCGAATGGAACTTGGAAGGACATGATTGATTGATTGGTGGTTTCTTTACGGTGGAAGGACAGAGGAGAGGGGTGGAGGTGTGGAGGTACGGGTGGGGATGGGAGAGTGCAGGAGAGGAGGTGGCATAGGAAAGATGGGAAAGGAAGGGGAATGGGCAGGAGTGGGGAAAGTGACAATGAGCATGAAAGGGGGTGCACGTGACATGAGATTGAGACGGAAGGAGGGAATGAGGGAATGAGGGAAGGAGGGAAGGAGGGAAGAAACGAAGGAGGGAAGAAGCAAAGGAGGGAAGAAGGGAAGAAGGAAAGAAGGGAAGAGGGAAAGAAGGGAAAGGGGAAGGAGAGAAGGAGGACGGAGGGAGTGTGAGGAGAGGGAATGAGAAAGGTGAAGGAACGAAGGAAGGCAGGGGGAAGGAAGGGAGGAGGGAAGAAAGGAGGGAATGGGGGGATATAAGTTGGAAGCAAGAGAGATGAGAGTTGTGTTGGAAGAAGTGGAGTGGAATGGAGGAGCGGGGAGGGGGTAGTGTGGGGAGGGAGGAGAGGGGAGGGGGGGGTGTCCGGGGCCGGGTGGAGTTAGCCAGGCGGTGAAGGCTGTACAACATATAATAAAGTACACATGTTCATATATTCACTATATAATAGTGTACACATGCCCACAAATCCAGTGGCGAGGGACCCATCCAAGTGCTGTTCACCTCCCCCACCCCAAAAAAAACACCCACATTATACACTAACCTATAGCTTGAGGCAAATTAATAATAACGACATGGACCGTTTACATCAACGTCGAGGAACAAGAAAAAGCTATATATCAAGCACACGGAGCTCTGCACCCCCTCCCCACCCCAACCCCGCCCTTACCCCATCTTCCCACATTGTCTCCCACGCCCCAATCACTCCTACTCTGTCCCCTGCTCCTTCCTCTCCCAAATTCCCCCCCAATATCACTGATCCTCCCTCTCACCTCCAACCCCCAACCTCTCACCGCCCCCCCCTCCGCCGCCTGTCACCCCCCCCCCCCCACCACAGCACTCTCTCACAATCTCACAAGTTTGTTTGTTGTTTTGCGTCCTAGCGACATCTCAGGTAATATCACGACGGGTACCGACTTGTAAGAGTGCACACTCAATGTGTATGTATAGTGCTGCCCCACTGGGATACCATTCCCATGTAATCAGCACCATAACTCGATATCTCACAGTCACATTATCCTGAAGCTGAGCCAACCAGTCCTTGCCCTATCCTATGAGTAATGCCGAGTGCCAAGCTAGGCAGTGACAAGTATCAATCTTATAAGTCATTATTTTGACTCGACTAGAATTCGAAATCCCGACCGAAGTCGCGCACACAGCCCCCCCCCCCCGCCCCCACACACACATACACACCCCACCCGTCCACCCGTCCTCCGACGCCCGACGGCCGATTTACGACTGCTTTACGCGCGGTGCGATAATCGTTGCCGGGTCGGGTTACATCGCAAACAGGTGGTTCACGTCTCGACGTTTCCGGGACGCTGCAGTCGTAACGGGCTGTACAGCTGTGGGGCGGACTGACCTTAATTTCAGGTCACGTGACCTGTAAGCGGCCCATCTATAACGGTCAGCCTGCCGGTAGGTGGGGTTACAGTGGAGGGTGGGAAAGAGAGTGGAGAGAGAGAAGGAGAACTGGTAATACAAGTGGCCGAACCAGACACTCTATGCCACAACTTGCCAGTTAGTTACCCTGGTGTCAGTAGTGCCGCAGTCACACTACGACGTTTCGGCCCAACGCGGGTCGACACGTGCCGACGTGTTAGGTTTTTGGTCAAAACGTCGGTACACGTCCGGTACATTACCGGCGTGTTACCGGTGCGTTACCGGCGCGTTACCAGCCCGTCGGTACATGTCGACTGATAGCAACATGTGATTCAACACGTTGGCTCCCGTCGGTGCCCGCAGACTCGCGCCGATCGTTTTGTGCTTGCACAAAACTTTCGATGGGGTAGCCAGCATGCTATTGGCGTTGCTCCAGCATTTCTCGGCGCATTGGACGTGTTGCCGGCGCGCCTGGATGCGTTGGCGGCGGGTGTGGACGTGCTTCGGGCGAGTCCTAACGTGTTGCTGGCGGGTATGTACGCGTTGACACGGTGCAAACACGACACCAACACGCCACCCCCATGCCATCAACGCGCCGACAGCACGCCGACAGCACGCCGACAACACGCCGATGGCACGCTGGGAACCCGCTGGTGGGACGTTGACATGTTGTTCCAGTGCACGTCGCAACGCATTGGCCGTGTGCCAAAAACACGCCACTAACACGCTACAACCCGTCAAACTTTCTCCCAAAACGCCGAACACTTGGACGTGTCCCACATGCTAGCAAATATTTCGCCCGTTGGCGGCGCACCGGGGGAAATGTTGTAGTGTGACTACACCATGAATTTAGAGCAACTGTGTGTTTCTTGTATGTATTTACATTTAGATGGTCAGGACTGGCTTCTTCTCTTTTCGGCTCCGCCCCCCTCCCCCCAATGCTCTTGTGGCGTTGTGAATACAAGATGGCGAAACGGTGATGTTGCTGTACAACATTCTGATACCGGGATGTTGATGTACAACATTTTGGTATCGTGTTGTTGATGTAGAACATTCTGTTATTGTGATGTTGCTGTACAACATTCTGGTATCGTGATGTTGCTGTACAATAATCTGGTATTGTGATGTTGATGTACAACATTCTGGTATTGTGATGTTGATGTACAACATTCTGGTATTGTGATGTTGATGTACAACATGTTGTATTGTGATGTTGATGTACAACATTCTGGTATTGTGATGTTGCTGTACAACATTCTGGTATTGTGATGTTGCTGTAAAACATTCTGGTATTGTGATGTTGCTGTACAACATTCTGGTATTGTGATGTTGCTGTACAACATTCTGGTATCGTGATGTTGATGTACAACATTCTGATATTGCGATGTTGATGTACAACATTCTGGTATTGTGATGTTGATGTACAACATTCTGGTATTGCGATGTTGATGTACACCATTATGGTATTGTGATCTTGATGTACAACATTCTGGTATTGTGATGTTGATGTACAACATTCTGGTATTGAGATGTTGATATACAACATTCTGGTATTGCGATGTTGATGTACAGCATTATGGTATGTTGTTGTTGATGTACAACATTCTGGTACAGCAGTGCAGATGTACAACATTCTGGTACCATGATGCTGATATGCAACATTCTGGTACCGCGGTGCATATGTACAACATTATGATATTGTGATGCTGATGTGCAACATTCTGGTACTGTGATGCAGATGTGCAACATTCTGGTACTGTGATGCAGATGTACAACATTCTGGTACCATGATGCAGATGTACAACATTATGGTACCGTGAGGCAGCTATACAACATTCTGGTATCGTGATGCACTGTGATGCTACTGTGCAATACTGGTACCGTGATGCAGCTCTACAATACTGATAGCTGTACATCAGTGTGGTACCGTGATTGAGAATACAACACTGTGGTACCGTGACATCTGCACAACACTGTGGTATCATGATGCACAGCAGCTGTACAACACTTCGGTACCATCTCCACCAACCCGGCCGCCTGTCAATGTCATAAGGTCCTCCCTCCTGTCAAGCACACGTTGACTCACCCACACCCACATACCCCCGCAGTCACCTCCACACAGAGGTCACGGGGTGTACACTGACCACCATGGTCAGGGTGTGGGGGGGGGGGAGGAAATTACGGCCGGAATGGTCAGCGGAATGTGAAGTGAGGTGAAGGTTGCGGTGAGTTGTGTCGACCCGTACCCTTCGACCAGTGGTGACGACAGACGGGGGTAGGGTGAGGGGGGTGAGGAGGGTGAGGAGGGTGAGATGGGGGGGGGGGGGGGGTAGGGTGTGAGTGGGAGAGGACATAGCCAGACATAAAACACCAACGCGTTATTATCAGGTCAAACGACATGTTATTTGGTCAGCTTGTTTGCTCACATGGACCGCCGCCAGCTGGCGTCCAGTCCAGTCGACCCTTTACAAACATTCAGATCAAATACAAAACTAGGACCACTCTCACCTCCACCTCCCCCCGCACCCTGCACACTGCCCGCCACCACAACCACCACCACCACCAGCACCACCACTCCCTTCCCCACCTCCACCACCATCAACTTCAGTAAAACCTCTCTTATGGCTGGCGCACACCTACCGTTTGTGCGCACCCACCTACCGTTTACGATGTAAAACTGCCCGTTTCGCGCACAAAAATTGCTAGGTGTGCGCCCCCCCGCGCACACCTAGCGATTGCGATTCGCGCATAAAACTCAGTTCTTAGTGCTAAAAGCGGACGTTTACGATTGCGATTCGCGATTCGAAAAACGAATCGGCCCGTTTTCAGTTTTAAGCGGGTCGGGTCGGGTCGCGAGTTTTAGTGCGCGAATCGTAAACGGGAGGTGTGCGCCAGCCATAAGTCTAACCGACCACCTTCACAGATCGACCACTCCCCTATATCGAACGCTTTATTTGGGTCCCAAAAATAGACTACATCACGGTTCCGACTGCGCATGTGCTGAAAACGGGGCTGGGAACAAAGCAAAGGTGTACGGCCATTGAGTTTGTCGATACGCGTAGGGCAAAACTGGCATTTTATTCAAAATAAATAGAAATACATAACAATTTGGCACAAACATGGACGGAAGGATGCAATGAATATGTTTAAGACACAACTCTCCATAATTAAGCATTTTGAGCTAAGAATCATATAATCTCAATCACTTTACATGCTGATGTTTACATCACCATTGATTAGTCACAAGTAATTCTTGTTCTAAATATTAAAATGTCAAATGTGTCAACAAAAACTTGTTTCAAAGAAATATATAACCAATATCTGATTAACCCTACTCATTTTCTATTTCTACATATGTCATTAACCATGGAATATAAATAAAAACATGAATAAAATAAATAAAACTGACTCTGGCTATGGCTCTAACACTAGTCTGAGTGCCTAGATTTGTCTAAATCTAAATGCACATGGCATAAGATGTGATGGTTATATTGATGTAAATGCAATGCTGGATAAAAGAGTAATATCTTAATTTATTATATATATATTTTTAGTTGGTATTCTATGTTTCAAACAAGAGCTGAGATGAGCTGAAACTAGCACATTTCATAGATGCACCCAGTGTATTAGCATGTGACATGTGCTTCTCGCAGCTTTGTTTTGCTCTGATGCATCCCACAATGCACTGCGCCGCTGGAACCGTGATGTAGTCTATACCATTGTAACTATATTATAACTCCCTAAACCGACCACCTCCCTAAATGGACTACTTAACGTCGGTCACAAGGTCGGTCGATTTAGAAAGGTTTTACTGTATTCCCCCAACCTGTCCACTACCAAGTAGCATCACCGGGGTTTTGAATCACACAACCGGCCACATGGGAAATGGCCGCTCAACTCATTCAACAATTCTTCTTCTTATTGTTATTATCATTATCACATTATTATTATTATCATCATCATCGTCGTCGTCGTCGTCCCCGTCGTCGTCCGCGTCGTCGTCGTCCCCGTCGTCGTCGTCGTTGTTATTATTATTATTATCATCATCATCATCACCACCATTGTAATGTTAGTTGTACTAATATAATGACTCAGGACAATCGCTGAAATCTTTTAGAGAGGGCAAACATGGTCAGCATTGACTGCATGTTCACGTGGGCATAACTCATACGGGCTGGCCATGTATGATGTAGTCTGCATGCATGAGGATAGAACACTAAAATCTCTCTTATATTGTGAACACAATAAAGCTAAACAAAAGCATACATAATGTTGTCTCTTTCTCCCAGCAGACTCTATGTATGCTATATAAGTGATTATGTGAATACAAATAAAGAATAGTCCCTAAATGTTTTGGTGCTCCTTCTGGGCACCTTCTCGTTTCCCAACACCCCTTATTCTCAGCAGCACCCCCCCCCCCCCTGTAACCGGGCACTCTCTGCTTCCCCTTTCCTGGGAACCGACGCCAATGGTCTCCCTGCACTCACTTCAAATTGTGTGTGGACATTCCGAGCACAAATTGGACTCATCGGTCATCGACAAGTTCACAACAAATGATGAGCTGCTGTCATCAAAGCCACCGATGGACAACCAATAAGAAAACAAGTAGCAGTATTTAGTTTGTGCTTTATCAGTATACACAATATCTCTGGATCATGAAAGAATACATGGCCTTTCATGGTTGTGTATAACTGTGTATGGAGGTGGGGGAGCTGACCCGGGGGCACCCACCACATCCCCTCCTCCCTCCCCTCCTCCCTCCAAACAAGCAAGCCCTGGAGGGACAGCGAGCCACTTCCCCCCGTCCCCTCTCCCGGCCCCTCCCCATCCCCTACCCGTCCCCCGGCCCTTGCCCCGACCCCTACCACGGCCCCTCCCCCGTCCCCTACCCTCTATCTGCGTGGTGACCGGGGCGCACTCACCCCATCCCCTCCTCCATCCCCTCCTCCCTCAAAACAAGCAAGCCCTGGAGGGACAGCGAGCCACTTCCCCCCGTCCCCTCCCCCGGCCTCTCCCCATCCCCTACCCTTCCCCCGGCCCTTGCCCCGGCCCTTTCCCCGGTCCCCTCCCCCGTCCCCTACCCTCTATCTGCGTGGTGACCGGGGCGCACTCACCCCATCCCCTCCTCCCTCCCCTCCTCCCTCCAAACAAGCAAGCCCTGGAGGGACAGCAAACCACTCCCCCCCCCCCCCCCGGCCCCTACCCCGGTCCTCCCCCGGCCCCTCCCCCGTCCCCTACCCTCCATCTGCGCCCGGCGGGCTGCCGAGCCCAGTCGCCGGGGCGGTGGCTTACTTATAGCCGTGGTCAGTTATAGCCGACCGGCCGGCTGTCCCCTCGTGTCGGGGAGTGGTTGGCCTTACGCCGGGGTGGGAGGAAGGGTGGAGGGATGGGTGCTGGGGGGTGGGGGGAGACTGATGGGCGCTTGGCCGTGTTTTCCTCCTGTGTGGCGGCTAGAACTCAGGAGGTGGTGTGGGGAATGTGGCTGGTGGCAAAATGTTGTTGGAATCAACTGAGGGTTTGGGGTTGATGTCATGGGCTATATTGTTTTGTTTGCTGTTTACAAAAAAAAGTTTCGAAAAATGCGCATGCAAAGATGACAGGTGAATTAGTGTCGATTATAATATTGGATTGATTTCATTTTGTTGGTTCTGAGAGTGCATATTAATGTGAATTATTGTCGATTGTGATAGTGGATTGATTTTATTTTGTTGGTTATGAGAGTGCACATTGATGTGAATTATTGTCGATTGTAATAGTGGATTGATTTTATGTTGTTGGTTATGAGAATGCATATTGATGATATGAATATAATCAGCGTCATGGAGACTTGGGTTCGGCACTGCAATATGCAGTGTGCGGTGGCTTGTTTGTTTGCTTGTTGAGGTTTTACGTCCTAGCAACATCTACGGTCATACCAGGACGCCGGTTCTATGGTGTAGGTATACACATATAGAGGAGGTTTGATGCTGCAAAATGTAGTTGGTGTTGGTTCTATGGTGCAACTATACACATACAGGTTCAGTACTGCAACGTGGTATCCACGTATGCGGGTTGCAGGATGCTGTGGATACAAAGGGTAGGTAGTATGGGTAAATTAGCTGGCGGTGTACAGTGGGCGTGTTGGTGGTAGGGCTGGTGGCGGAGGGTGGGTGTGGGGAGGAGGGGAGGAGGTGGGGGCACAGTGGCCAGCGTGACATTTGGGACTGAGCTGTATTGGTGCAGGTAACAGGGTCATCCATGGTGACAGTTATAATAGCTCGGCGTCCCTCACTGACAGCCTGCCAGTACCCATACCACGTGATCTATGGGAGAGGGGCGCCTTCCCACAATGCACCTCCAAACCTACGTGTCGATACTCTCTGCACCTTCATCTCCCCTTCCCTTTCTCCCTATCCTCTTGTCTTTCTCTCCCCTTCCCTTTCTCCCTATCCTCCTGTCTTCCTCTCCCCTTCCCTTTCTCCCTATCCTCCTGTGTTTCTCTCCCCTTCCTTTTCTCCCTATCCTCCTCTCTTCCTCTCCCCTTCCCTTTCTCCGTATCCTCCTGGCTTTCTCTCCCCTTCCTTTCCTCCCTATCCTCCTGTCTTCCTCTCCCCTTCCATTTCTCCCTATCCTTCTGTCTTCCTCTCCTAGTGGGGCAGCAGTATAAAGTCGCCATGAGTGCGCACTGCCTTAGATGTTGCTAGGACGTAAAACAACAACAACAAAACATCATTCCTTCTTTCTTTCTTGTTGTTTTTCTTGAGCTATTTCTTTCTTTTTTAAGTTCTTTCTCCCGCTCCTCTCCATCTCTCTCTGTTAACCTTTCTTTCTCTGCCCTCTCTCTCTCTCTCTCTCAACCTTTCTTTCTCAGCTCTCACCCTCTCTCTCTGTTAACCTTTCTTTCTCTGCCCTCGCCCTATCCCGCTGTTACCCTGTCTTTCTCTGCCCTCTCCCTCTGTTAACCTTTCTTTCTCTGCCCTCTCCCTATATCTCCGTTAAACGTTCTTTCTCTGCCCTCTCTCTCTATTAACGTTTCTTTCTCATACCCTCTCTTTTGCCCCCTCTCCCCTCTCTGCATGTCGCCCCTCCTCCCTTTCTCTCCTACTCTTTCCATTAAATATACTATCCCCACCCGACAACTAATTGCTACAACAGTCAAACATCACAGCCACAAGGCCTTGACGCGAATCCAATCAGCAGAGGCTACAAAGAGAAACAGAAAAGAAGAACAAAAATCCCCCAAAATGTTAATCCCAAAGAAAACTCAAAATGACTAGTGGTTGTGACCGAATCCTTGAGATGTTTAAACAAAAGGGAAAACTAAGCTTGGGGAAGCAGGTAATAGCTCAGACGGATTGGACGCCACCTGGCGACAAGTATACTTTATAGACAGGGATGCGAGTGGTGTCCAGCAAAAATCACGGAAATCAAGCCGAGGATATTACACCGAGAGATTACACCGACAACAAATTTCTGCACAAGCGCGGATTCCCCCCCCCCACCCCCCACACACTTGGGTTAGCACCGCCCGACAATCACAGAAAAATGCCGGAAGTGAGGTTTCAACTATCCTTGTTGTGGCTATATTATCACCCATACCCAACCCATTCCTTGTTTAAATCTTATGTTTTCACAGCACCTAAGGTCATATAAGATTTAAGAATGGGATTCAAATTAACCAAGTGTTCTCTGTGGCGGAGTGGTTAGAGTGTCTGACATTTTTCTAGGTCAGACTCCTAAGCTCTATAGGTGGTTCGATTCCCCTTGCCCCCACCTCTGCCAATTTGGATTTCCACCACTGTGGATAACTTACAGCGTCATCAAAGGCCAGTTGCTCTCATACCATGTCTATGTGGTGTGGGAGGTTAAAGATCCCTTGGGTCGGTAAAAGTGTAGGCTCGGGCTTTCTATTGACAAAATGTCTAATGGTGAAAACAAGTCTATTCAGGCTTATCCATATTAATAGGCAGTATAAATCTTCAAGAAAAATAAAGAAAAAAAAGTGTTGTCATATATAATATATCCTGATTCATCGTCATTTGTTATTTAATGTGAATTGTTGAATATAAACAAAAATCGCGGAAATCTACGAAACCGCGGGAGATTGTCCATCCCTGTATAGAACGGGCGGAAGTCCATTGCAATCAGTGGCCCGCCACCCAGTCGGCCTCCTCCACATTCCCACCTAGGACGTTGACCCCACGAGCTGCTCGCTACGACTCACTTGCTGCTCCGAGGCTTCAGGCTAACTCCAACCGGACGTCGGTTGTTAAGCTGGTCTAATATCCGTCGGCGACACTGCCCACCCTCACCGCTCGCCACAAACCCTCACTGCTCACCGCATCTGTGTTCCTATTAGATTCTAGTGCGCAACCCTCGGTTGGAGAACCAGATTCAGGACAATGGTTGTCAGAGCTCCCCAGTACTCAGTCACCGGAAACTGAACAGTGCGATGTATGCCGCCGATGAACCCAGAGTGGGGTGTGCTGCTACGCGTCACCACACACGCACTGAACTGCTCATCACAGATGCAGACTACGCTGCTCACCACACACCGACCTGCTCACCGCATATAAATCTGCTCACGAGTCTCAGCTGCTCAACACACCGAGCTGCATACGGGGCTGCTCACCACAGCGAGAGCTGCTCACCACAGCGAGAGCTGCTCACCACAGCGAGAGCTGCTCACCACAAATTGAGCTGCTCTCCACACCCTGAGCTGCTCGCCACGCCGAGCTGCCCACCCACCACAAACCGAGCTGTTTACGAGACTGAGCTGCTCACCAACGACTGAGCTGCTCACGACACCGGCAGCTCCTCATCACACACCCAGCTGCTCACCACACACCTCAAACTGCACACGACACACTAAGCTGCTCACCAGACACTAAGCTGCTCACCCCACCGAGCTGCTGCCCACCCCGTGAGCTGCTCACCACACCGATAGCTCCCCAACACAAACTGGACTGTTCACCACACTGAGCTGCTCCCCACACCATGAGCTCCTCATGACACACTGAACTGGTCACCACACTGAGCTGCTCCCCACACCGTGAGCTCCTCACCACACCGTGAGCTCCTCACCACACACTGAACTGGTCACCACACTGAACTGCTCACCACACACTGAACTGCCACTGCACATTGAGCTGCTCACCACACACTGAGCTGCTCACCACACACTGCTCAGGAGGGTAACAAAACAGGTCCTTTGAAGTCAGGAGCAGTGGATCCCTTGGCGCAACTCTCTCACCTGGCCACCTGGGGCCACCGCCCGGAGGTTACAGCAGGTGGGTGGGGTGTGGGGGGTGGGGGGTTGCCAGGTGGGGGGTTGCCAGGTGGGAGCGAGGCAGGAAGGGGACACCTGGCCACATTTAGACGCCACTAACAACAACCACCATCACCAGCTCCCTCCGCCACTAACACCGTGCCTGCGTTATCACAAACACCCCCCCCCCCCACCCACCACACACACGCCTACTGCTACCTGCATGGTGCCTCACACACCACGGCTCAGACCTTCGGGTGTATTACATAACGCTCCAACAAGCAGCTCCAGGACTACGCAGTATACCTGAGCCGCTACTGCAATTGGGATGGGATCGGGGCTTGGGGGGGGGGGGGGGGGGCGTGGAGGAGCTATGAATAGATGTTTTATCCAAGCAGGACAATCTGCGCAGATGAATGCACGTGAGGAATGGGTGGGTTTTTTTTTATGAGAGAAGAATGGATATCAATATTATGAACTCTTTAAACAAACAAAAAAAAGATCGAAGAGGTTAACTATGAATATTTCATTTAAAAGAACAAAGAACGGGTACGAGTATTATATAAAATTATTTCAAAGGAAGAAAAATTAAAGTGATGACTACATCATAAAAAAAATATATATTAACGCGATGGAGTTGAGTAATATAAATATTTATATTTTAAAGAAGAATGTGGGTGATTACTATAAATAATGTTTAATTAAAAAAGATTTGAGGTGATGATTACATACATTTGCCCAAATAGAAAATAGTGATTACTGAAAATATTTGTTTAAAGGAGAGGGAAGGTGATAATACTAATAAAAGTAATAGATATATGCTAGTATTGTAAATGAAACAAACAATTAAACGTGTGAGGAGGAATAAGACATAATTATTTAAATAAAGAAAGGTATAGGTAATGATCATAATTAAATTGAAGAAAATGAAGGAAAACGTGGACTATAAACAATCATCTTTTTAATGAGACTATATGTGATCATGAATACATAAAGAACGAATAAGTACAAGA
Source organism: Branchipolynoe longqiensis (assembly GCA_030323885.1). Taxonomy (NCBI): domain Eukaryota; kingdom Metazoa; phylum Annelida; class Polychaeta; order Phyllodocida; family Polynoidae; genus Branchipolynoe; species Branchipolynoe longqiensis. The sequence continues at coordinate 8,553,995 of CM059186.1, read as the reverse complement.
AGGGAAGTGGAGAATTAAAAAAAAGGTTTTAAAACAAAGAAGAATGCTGGTAATAAATAATTCTTTTAAATACAACTATAGTTGACAACTATAAATAATTACTTTTTATTTAAATAGAAGGAAAGGGAAATTAGTCCCGCTGTTAATGGCTGGACCACTGGCCGCTAGTCCAATTTAAGCCTTCTGTCTTTGAGCTGGTGCGCATGCGCCGGCGCGGTGCAGCAGTGCCTCCTTTCCGGGTGATTAACGCGTCCATTATTTGGTTGTGTTTATTTCCATCACTGACGCTGACAGAGCTGCGTGGCCAACAGGAGGAACCTCCAGGAACCCATCGTCTGGTTTGGACTCGGCTCATGTGGAACCCATCTCTCCGCGCCTGGACCCCCCCCCCCCCCCCCCCCCCCCCCCACACACACACCACTCTCCACTCCTCCCCCCTGCCCCCCCCCCTCCATCCTCCCCCCCTCCCACCACCCCGAGCCCCATATTCACCCCACCCCCCTGCGTCACCATCCCCACAACACACACACACTCCTTCTCCCTCCTTCCCTGCCCCTCCTCCCTTCCCTCCCCCAAACTCACACTTTTTCGCCCCTCCATTTTCCCTCCTCCTTCGCCCATCCCTTCTCCCTCATTCCCTCCCCACTTCCCTGACGCATACTCTTTCGCTTCTCCCCCCTCACCCTCCCGTCCCCCCCCCCCTCTCCCTCCTCCCCCGCAAACACAGACACAGTCTTTGGTTCCTCCCTTCTCCCCTCTCTCTGTCCATCTCTCTTCTCCAATTCCCCTCCAACAGACACACACTCCTTCGTCCCTCCTCCCCCCTTCTCCTCCGACCCTCTCCCCCTTCCCCGCCCCCATCCAACCCCCAACCACACACTCACCCCTCCTCCTCCCACTTCCCCCCCCTCTGCCCCCCCCCCCCTCCTCCCCCATCCTGCTCCACAACACACATTCGCCCCTCCTCCCCCATGCCCTGTCCCTCCTCATTGTCCCCCCTTCCCTCCATGCACCCCCCAACACACACCACCACCCACTCACCCCCTCCTCCTCCTTCTCCCCCGCCCCTCTGGGCCCCCCCACCCTCCGCCCCAATCCTTCTCCACAACACACATTCGCCCCTCCTCCCCCTTCTCCCCCCGTCCCTCCTCCTTTCCCCTTTTCCCCCCGCTCCACCCCCCAACACACACACACACCCTCCCTCCTCCCTCTTCCCCCGCCCCTCTCCCCCCCCCCACCCCCCCCCCCATCCCGCCCTCAACACACACACACACGTTCCGCCCCTCCTCCCCCCCCCTTCTCCCCCGTCCCTCCTCATTTCCCCCCGCCCACCCCCCCCCCCCCAACACACACATTCACCATCCTCCTCCCCCACTTCCCCCCACCCTCTGTCCCCATCCCTGCTCCACAACACACACTCACCCTTCCCCCTCCCCATCCTTCCTCCCCCCCCCCCATCAGCTCAATACCACCCACCCACACACACACACACAAGAACCACCACCAAGCACAATCCCCTTCCAGTTCCACCCAACAGACACAACCAAAATAGCCCTGGTCTTGACTCCGACCGACCGGCTGGCTTTGCGCAGAAAGCTGTGCGCATGCGCAGCAGCAGCCGGCGCGAAACCACGTGGCGTGGGTGACGTCAGTCTTGGACAGGTCATGACGTGAGCTGGCTGGTCGGTGGTGGAGTCAGCTCGTGCCGAACCGACAGGTGGAGATAGCATGCCAGCAAGGTGGTGTGGTGTTTAGTTTCATCCGGGCAATGTATATGTGATATATTTGTATCATATATATATATATATAACATGATATATATTATATATAACATGGTATATGCTCTTGTTACTGTTAGTGTTAGTGGGGATATATTATAGATATACATCGGGTAATTTAACTAGATATATATATATATATATATATATATATATAATAACATATAAAGATGTTAGTATACTATAACATATGAAGACATACATAGAAATAAAATACATCAAAATATCAAATATATAAATATAGAAAAATATCAAATATAAAAAATAATATCAAATATATAAAAACATAAAAGATATAAAAAATATTAAATATTAAATATATACACATATGTGATATATAAATACATCAAAAGTGTATCAAAATACGAAATATTTAAAATGTGTAAAATGATTAATGTATAAAAATGCATCAAATGTGCAAATTGTATTAAATGCACGAAATGTGTAGAATTATCAAATGCATAAAAATGCAATATCGAATATATATATATATATATATATATTTATATAATAGATTATATTGCACATATATTCGATATTGTGATCCTTGAAGGAAATCCATTGGGAGGACATCATCACTGACCCGTTCATACATTCATATGATCAAAGCAAAATATTAAAATATCAATGGTGAATGAACAAATAAGATATCACCCATATCTAAACAAAAATAGGATTAGAAAAGATAACATTGTGGAAGCATACCACTTCAAAATGATGCCTTAGATACAATAAACGCAATGCAAACCACATTATAATATGTATATCGAAAACAAACATCAGGATGTGAAATATCCACAGCCTTCCAAAGGGCAACAAGAATATTCCCAATCGCAAAAAAAAAAAAAAGGTGGTGAGCTGGAAGAATGTCCTGCTCTAATTCGCTTATCGGACCACGTGACCACGGCCCAGATGGGTATAGAGGAGCACAACCCCATCGGGCGCAGCGTCCTGGGCGCCAGTAATGAATGACCAGATTGGTAATGTACTAATTGACACACGCCGAATCTAAGCAGGAACGCTGCTTGTCCCCCCCCCCCCCCGCCCTCCCACACACACACACATACCCCCCCCCCCCCACACACACACACTCCCTCACACACACACACTCTCACACACATTCTCCACACCCCATACGCACACATTCATCCAGCAACCCCCGCCCCACCACAAGCCCCCCCACCACCACCACCACGCACACTCCCACACACGCACATTCTCCCACACACACACCCTCACACATTCACCCCCCCCCCCACTCCACACTGATTGATTACCAATAGATTGATTTAATTTTAGCCCCTATTTTAAACCGGCTCAGCCTGACCCAGTTTGTGGTGGGAAGCACTGTGAACACAGAGACAGAGAGAGAGAGAGATAAAGGGGGGTAGCGGTCGTTATATCACGGGTTGTGGGGAAGGGAGGGAGGTGGGGGCGTTGGGGGAGAGGGGGGAGGGAGGGAGGGAGCGGGGGGGAGAAAGGGGACGGGGAGGGAGGGGGGGGGGGGAAAGGGGGAGGGGTGTAGGAGTAGGTGAGGGCAAGGCGCAGGGGGAGGAGGAAGTGAGGGGGTGCTGGAGGAGGAAGGGGAGGGAGGAAAGGGGCGGGGGGGGGGGGGAGGACAGGGGAAGGGGGAGGGATGGGGAGGAGGAAAGGGGGAGGGGATGGGGGTGTAGGAGTAGGTGAGGGCAAGGCGCAGGGGGAGGAGGAGGGAGGGTGGGTGCTGGAGGAGGAAGGGGAGGGGGAGGTGGGAAGTGGGAGGGGGTGGGTGCGGATAGGGGAAGGGGGGTGTGGGGGCGGGCGCTGTGCCGGTGGACATGACTCGTAATGAGGACGCCCCTCCTGTCCCCCGCCTGATTAAAATGACCCCATTCTCGGACTTCCTCTCCACGGTCCGCCTGGAGGTGAATGAGGTGTGTGTGTGGGGGGGGGGGGGGGGGGCGGCATCGACATCAGATAAAACATTAATAACCACCTTGTTTACTTTTTAATATGATGACGGTGGACACTACCGACCCGGCCCAACCAACAATGTCCCCGCCCCCACCCACACTCGCTCCTCCCTCCTCCATCCTCCAGCCCCAGCAAACCCATTCCTCCAGCAACCCTCCCCTCGCCTCGCCCCCTCCTGCCCCCTCTCATCCAATGCCGGCCAGTGAGTAGTAGTACTAGTACTATGTAGTAGTAGCCCTACTGTCCATATATTGCGCCGAACGTCCGCTCTAGGCAATCATGAGTTGCACCCAATCAATAACCTTAAAGGTACACAGTACGGTGGTTCTGAGTTTCTGTCATTTAAAAAGGATCTATATATTACTTGTTAGGTTGATCGTCGTTATCATCTACCATACATTAGTTCAAATTAATTTTGATTTTAATTTTAAATGATTTTGATTTTAAATGACTACATCCTGAGATGGTTGAAGTGATAGCATGTAACATTAATGTTGGTGTGCATGTCAAAATTCTGATACCAGAGGCTTCTATTAAATTGAGTTATTAACAATTTACTATTCCATTGCATGCATCAAGAAATGCGTAATAATGGCATTAATATCTAAGTTAGGTAGCTGGACTCAGATCGAGATAAATGTGTTTTTGGTTTTCAAAATGTGATGCTTTCATCGGAGTATGCAGCTTTAAATTTATTCCGGAACGACCGAGGTAACATTCATTACCCCTGCCAACAATAAGCACATGGCGGGGTGGGTGGGAATGGCGGTGGGGGTGGGGTAAGTGGGGGTAAGTGGGGGTGGGGGTAAGTGGGGGTTGGGGTGAGAGTAAAAATGTAGTATAGTGAGAGTAGAGGTGGTAAAATGGTGTTATGCCGTGGGGTATTATGGTGTTATGGTGTTGTGCATTATGGTGTTGTGGTGTCATCCAGTATGGTGTTAATAATGTTATGCATTATGATGTTATGGTGTTATCCCTTATGGTATGGTGGGTGTCCTGGTGTTATGCATTATGGTGTTATGGTGATATGCATTATGGTGCTGTGCAGTATGGCGTCATGGTGTTATGCCTTATGGTGTTATGATGTTAAAGGTATGCCTTATGGTGTTATGCATTATGGTGTTATAATGTTATGGTTTTATGCCTTAAGGTGTTAATCTACTGTTATAGTGCTATGTCCTATGGTGTTATGGATTGTGGTGCTATCCTTGATGGTGTTATAGTGTTATGCCTTATGGTATTATGGTGTTATGCCTTATGTTGGTATGCTGGTATGGTGTTATGCCTTATGGTGTTATGGTGTTATGCCTTATGGTGTTATGGTGTTAATGTTATCCCTTATGGTGTTATGGTGTTAATGTTATGCCTTATGGTGTTATGCCTTATGGTGTTATGCCTTGTTGTGGTACAATACTATAATGCCTTATGAAATTATGGTGTTAAGCTTACATTCCTTACACGCGGTATGCGGCATGCGAATGCGAATGCGGCAATAAATGGAAACGCCTAGAAGTCAATGAGGGTCATTCCTTACACACAGTATGTGGCATGCGGCATGCGAATGCGAATGCGAACGCGAACTGAATCGGTCCATGTAGCCATCGGTGCGGCATGCGGCATGCGAATAACATAGACAACAGTGTTAGAGAAACCTGACACTATGTGTGGGTGTGGGTGTGGGTGAAAGGACCCAACCCGTTTGCATACCGCATGCCGCATACCGTGTGTAAGGAATCTAACCTTTAAGGTGTTGATGTTCTTAATCTTAGTAAAGTTGCATGGTTCGATAAAAATTAAAAGCATCAAATACTTCAAAGCTAAGCACGTATAGATCTACATTTGAACCTAAATATCCAACGCACTTCCGGTTCAATTTCGCGAAATGCATCATTTCTAGCCTGGATTAAATAACTAATTTCTAATAAGTAATATGGGTGAGGAAAGGAAGGAACAGTCAGCAAGTCAACAATAATGATCCAGGCTGAGTTGTAAACAACAACCATAATATATCTTACTAAAATATTAAAAAGAATTTTTGAAGAAACCCCCCAAAAACCATCGGACAACGCAGCTTTAAACGAAGGGATCCGATGTCTCTGTGATGCACTATACCGTACCTAGCCGTTGAAGACCTGTCACCCCCCATCCCCCACCTCCCAACACTTGACCTTGACTCGCTGTGTCCGGATGACCTTGACTGTCTGCCGTTAAGATACCGGCCGTGGGTGAGTGTGAGTTTGTGTGTGTGACTGTGAGTGTGTGTGAGTGTGTTTGAATATGAGTGTGTGAATATGTGTAAGTGTATGTGTGAGTGTGACTGTGAGTGTGTGACTCTGATTGTGAGAGTGTGTGTATGTGTGAGTGTGTGAATATGTGATGTGTGTGTGTAGTGTGAGTGCGAGTGCGTGAGTGTGAGTGTGAGAGTGTGTGATAGGAGTGTATGAGTGTGAGTATGTGACTGAGTATGCGACTGTCTGAATGTGTGTGTGGCAGTGTGTGTGTGAGTGTGTGATATGAGTGTGTGAGTGTGATGTGAGTGTGTGAGTGAGTATATGACTGTGAATGTGTGTGAATGTGTGTGAGTGTGTGACTGTGTGTGAGTGTGTGTGAGTGTGGGTGTGTGATGTGATTGTGTGACTGAGTATGTGACTGTCTGAATGTGTCTGACAGTGTGTGAGTGTGAGTGTGTGTGAGTGTGTGATATGAGTGTGTGAGTGTGATGTGAGTGTGTGAGTGAGTATATGACTGTGAATGTGTGTGTGACTGTGTGTGAGTGTGTGTGGAAGTGTTAGTGTGTGATGTGAGTGTGTGAGTGAGTATATGACTGTCTGAATGTGTGTGACTATGTGTGAGTGTGTGTATTAGTATGTGTGAAATCAGTGTGCGAGTGTGTGAGTGGGTATATGACTGTGAATGTGTGTGTGACTGTGTGTGAGTGTGTGTGGAAGTGTTAGTGTGTGATGTGAGTGTGTGAGTGAGTATATGACTGTCTGAATGTGTGTGACTATGTGTGAGTGTGTGTATTAGTATGTGTGAAATCAGTGTGCGAGTGTGTGAGTGGGTATATGACTGTGAATGTGTGTGTGAATGTGTGTGAGTGTGTGCGTAAGTGTTAGTGTGTGATGTGAGTGTGTGAGTGAGTATGTGACTGTGTGAATGTGTGTGTCTGTGTGAGTGTGTGAGTGAGTATGTCTCGGAATGTGTGTGTGACTGTGTGAGTGTGTGAATGTGTGTGAGTGTGTGTGTGAGTGTGTGATGTGAGTGTGTGAGTGAGTATCTGACGGTGAATGTGTGTGAGTGTGTGTGAGTGTGTGTGTGAGTGTGACTGTGTGATGTGAGTGTGTGAGTGAGTATGTGACTCTGTGAATGTATGTGACTGTGTGTGAGTGTGTCTGAGTGTGACTGTGTGATGTGAGTGAGTATGTGACTGTGAATGTGTGTGTGAAGGTGTGATGTGAGTGTGTGAGTGCGTATGTGACTGGGTGAATGTGTGTGTAACTGTGTGTGAGTGTGTGAGTGTGTGAGTGTGTGAGTGTGTGTGAGTGTGATGCGATTGTGTGAGTGAGTATGTGACTGGGTGAATGTGTGAGTGTGTGTCAGTGTGTGTGTCAGTGTGACTGTGTGACGTGAGTGTGTATGTGACTGGGTGAATGTGTGTGTGACTGTGTGATGTGGGTGTGTGAGTGCGTATGTGACTGTGTGTGAGTGTGTGTGAGTGTGATGTGAGTGTGTGAGTGAGTATGTGACTGGGTGAATGTGTGTGTGACTGTGCGTGAGTGTGTGAGGTAAGAGACAGGTGTATTCGGCCCGTTGACTCTGGTCAGGCCGTGGCCCGTGAGAAAGCAGTGGATCACCAGCTCTCACCTGTGCACCTCCAGCCACCATTGTGTGGCCGCCAAAGTGAAAGAAAATGGAGTGAACTGAATGAGGCGTCCATCAGCTGCCCATGCAGGTGTACACGGACCGTTATAGGGGCGAGGGCGGGGTGGGGGAGGGGGTGGGGGTGGGGATGGTGAAGCCTTTGTGTCCCAACAGGTGGCGCAGTGTATGTAGGTATGGATATAGGTGAAGATACTTGTATATGTGTATTGTATATGTATGCATGTACATGTATATTTATATATATATACCTATATGATGACCCTGTCTCAAAAGGTGATAAGTAATATCGGACAAAACTTTGTCTGTTGTAATGATCAACATATTATCTGCTTATGCATTTGCTCAGGATAAACTGATTTATGGTGTTTCATAATCCCAATAGAATACATATTGATTTGAAGCAAATGTCCTTGTGTTTTCAGTGTAACCGTTTCTGCGCTGTTTTGTGTCAATCGATATGCTGACAATTTTTTTTTTATATATATATATCGTGACCTTATTATAAAAAGGTTCTATTTGACAAAGTGACCGAATTGGTGTTTTGGATCTAAAAATGTTCTATCTACAAAAGGCTATCTATCATGCAGTTACACAACTGTTTCTCAACTGGAATTTCTCACTGAGATATATTAAAAATAATATTGTTCTATCTGTTTTGCTATCATGCAGTTAGACAGCTTCAGTCCTCATTATCTTGAAAGCACCATTTTGTCAGATATAATCTTTTTATAGTAAGGTCGCGAATTATTTGTACATCTATGTATTTATATATGCATATGTACATACATATATTTATATGTGAGCCAGCACTATAAAGTCGCCATGAGTGTACCCACCATCACAAGTTGGAACCTATCCTGCTATGAGTATGACTATAGACGATGCGTTGATATAAAAGTCCCAACAAACAATGTGGTATATATAGGGATATGTATATCTCTATATGCATGAGCGCATGCATATATGTATTAAGTATATGTATATATGCATTTATGTGTTATGCTATCTTGTATTATGCCATGTTGTGTTGTGCTATCTTGTATTGTAATGTGATATGTTATTTGTTGTTGAAGATTTATACTGCCTATCATGATCCATGTTATGTTGTGCTATCTTGTATTGTAATGTGTTCTTTTGTGATATATTGTATTGTGATGTGCTGGTGTGTTGTGCTACAAAGTGTGTTGTGTTGTGATATCTTGTGATGTGATGTGTTATGTTATGTTGCGCTACAATGGTTTGTGTTGTGCTACAGTGTGGTGTATGATGTGTTGCGATGTGTTGTGGTGTGTTATCTAGTATTATGCTGTACTGTTGTGCTGTGCTACAATGGGTTGTGCTGTCTTGTGTTGTGCTATCTTGTGTTGTGTTATCTTTTATTGTGATGTGATGTTGTGTTGCACTACAATGTGTTGTGTTGTCTTCTGTTGTGCTATGTTGTGTGGTGATGTGTTGTGATATCTTGTATTGTGCTGTGCGGTTGTGTTGTGCCATGCCGTCTTGTGTTCTGTTATTTTGTGTTGTGATGTGTTGTGTTATCTTGTATGGTGATGTGATGTTGTGTTGTGATGTGTTATGTTGTGCTGTGTTGTGTTATCTTTTGTTGTGTTGTGACGTTTTGCGATACAATGTGCTGTATGATGTGCTGTTGTGTTGTGTTGTACTATGTTGTGTTGTGCTGTGCTGTGTTGTGCTATCTTGTATTGTGTTGTGATGTGTGCTGTGCTGTGCTGTGATAGTAGTTTAAATTGATAGGGATGCGGATTAACCGTTGGTGACATAGGCAGTCACCCCCAGCCCCTCCACACCCTCCCCCCCCCTTCATCCCCTCACCCCCAACTTGCACAAAGGGATGGAGGCCTCTGCTGGATCATGGTCACTTCTCCTCCCCTCCCCACTCCCCTCCTCACCTTTGACCTTCCGCGTAGGTCGGCGCGGGGGGGGGGGGTGCGCGCAGGTGAAACTGGCTGAGTGAGAGGGTGGTGATGGGGTAGTGATGGGGTGGTGAGTGGGTATAGACGGGGGTGGATAGGGAATGGTGTGGGGGTGTTGAATGGGTGGTGAGGGGAGGGTAATGGGGTGGTGGAAGAGTCAATGAGGGGGATGGTGAGGGGTGGTGATGAGGGGTGAGGGTTGACAGGGTGAATGTGGTGGTGGGAGAATCAATGAGGTGGTGCTGAGGGGTGGTGATGAGGGGATGAGGGTTGAGGGGGTAATGTGGTGGTGGGAGAATCAATGAGGGGTGGTGAGGGGTGGTGATGAGGGGGTGAGGGTTGAGGGGGTGGTAATGTGGTGGTGGGAGAATCAATGAGGTGGTGGTGAGGGGTGGTGATGAGGGGATGAGGGTTGAGGGGGTGGTAATGTGGTGGTGGGAGAATCAATGAGGTGGTGCTGAGGGGATGGTGAGGGTTGAGGGGTCGTGAGGGGTCGTGACGGGTGCGTAGGTGGAGAGGGGATGGTGAGGGGTGAGCGATGGAGAGGGGTGATGAGGTGGTGATGGAATGGTGAGGGTGAGGAGGTGTAGGGTTGGTGAGGGGTGAGGGGATGGTGAGCGCCCAGGGATTGGTAGGGGATGGTGAGGGGATGGTGAGGGTAGAGGGGATCGTCAGGGGTGAGGGGATGGTGATCGGTGAGTGGTGGTGACGGGTGAGGAGGTGGTGAGGGGATGTTGAGGGGTGAGGGGTGGTGAGGGGTGAGGGGATGCTGAGGGGTGAGAAGGTAGTGAGGGGTGAGGGGTGGTGAGGAGGTGGGGAAGGGATGGTGAGGGGTGAGGGGTGGTGAGGAATTGGTGAGGGGTGAGGGGTGGTGAGGGGTGAGGGGTGGTGAGGGGTGGTGAGGGGTGAGGAGGTGGTGAGGGGTGGTGAGGAGGTGGTGAGGGGTGAGGAGGTGGTGAGGGAGATGCCCGGTTGGTGAGAGTTGGCGGGGGGCTGTCACCTGTACACGTGCTTATTACACCACCTTACCACCACACAGCACACCTGACCTCACCTGTGTGCTGCCAGTAATTAACACACCCACACACCAACATACCCACACACCCCGACCCTCACCTCCTCACACCACATTACCCACCTACCCTCCCTCCACCTCCACCTCCACGTCCAACCTTCAATCACAGCTCTTCAATATCACATTCCCTGGAAAGCGCATCTAACAGCCATGTGGCGACATTTCTTCAATTCCTTATGCAGAACCCCCACTCCCCCCCTTACCTCATGCCCACCCATATTAAAAGGACCTTAATATTGATACGCCACGTGTCAGTCCGTAGAATTCACAAGTAAAAAGACACAGCGTAACACCAGTAGAAAAATACCAGCACTTCTTAACTAGACCAAAAACATCTAAAAAAAACAACTCGTAGCAGTGTTGTGTGTGGAGGTGGGAAAGGGATCGTGTGTTGTGTGTGTTGTGTATGTGTTGTGTGTGTGGTGTGTGCTTTGTGTGTTGTGTGTGTGGTGTGTGGTGTGTTGTGTGTGGTGTGGGTGGTGTGTGTTGTGCGCATTGTAAGTTGTGTGTGTTGTGTGTGTTGGTGTGTTGTGTGTGTTGTGTATGTGTTGTGTGTGTGGTGTGTGCTTTGTGTGTTGTGTGTGTGGTGTGTGGTGTGTGTGGTGTGTGTGTTGTGCGCATTGTAAGTTGTGTGTGTTGTGTGTGTTGCGTGTGTTGTGTGTTGTGTATGTGTTGCGTGTGTGGTGTGTGGTGTGTGTTGCGTGTGTTGTGTGTGTTGTGTATGTGTTGTGTCCGTGGTGTGTGGTGTGCAGTGTGGGTGGTGTGTGTTGTGTGCTTTGTAAGTTGCGTGTGTTGTGTGTGTTGTGTGTGTTGTGTGTTGCATGTTTTGTATGTGTTGTGTATGTGTTGTGTGCGTGGTGTGTGTTTTGTGTGTTGTGTGTTCGGTGTGTGGTGTGTGTGTTGTGTGTGTTGTGTGTGTTGTAAGTTGTGTCTGTTGAGTGTGCTGTATGTGTTGCGTGTGTTGTGTTTTGTGTATGTGTTGTGTGCGTGGTCTGTGGTGTGCTGTGTGGGTGTGTTGTGTGTGTCCCGGTGTAGCAGGAAATCGCAAACCCTGTAAATCGCAAACCCCCACTTGTGATTTCCTAGGAAATCGCAAACCCCCATGCCATATATGGGCATGGGGGGTTTGCGATTTCCTAGGAAATCGCATATCCCCCCTGGAGATCGCAAACCCCCCATTCTGAGTGTTAGCCTTACCATGATCTGGTAAGGCTAACACTGGCACTGACACTCAGAATATCCCAACTTTCACTATTATCTCTGTTTTTAATACTTTCAGATAAAATTGCTCTTAGGTTAAATTAAATACCTCAGATCTTCCTCTTCAATCGCGCATTGAGATATTTTTAATCGATTCGATGAAAGTTTTTTTATTTATTTTACAAAAATAAATGCTCCCCATAGACATAGCATTGCCGCAGCACACATCACGGCGTATTTTACCCTTCGTGGGCTAGTTTCCGGGGTTGTGACGTCATGCCGACATCGAGAATAAATCTAAACTAATATCTCCACCGTTACGGCGGTAGCCTTAATAACGCTTCGAATTTAGGGTTAATTTAATGAAATTTCACGATTTGAGTATGTAATTCTGTTAAATATGGTCGCATTGAATAGATTTGGCCCGAATCAGTCCCAAAACACAGGGGGGTTTGCGATTTCCAGGGGGGGTTTGTGATTTCCTAGTAAATCGCAAACCCCGGGGTGTGCAATTTCCAGGGGTTTGCGATTTACTGCCACACCGGCAGGCCATGGTTGTGGGCTCCATTACAGTGTCCAGGGTCCTAATTACACCTCGAGGCCGACAGAGGGAGACACTGGTCATCACACTGGTGTGCGTGGGGGCGGGAGATGTGGGGGGGGGGGCGGTGAAGGGGGGGGGGGGATATCATAGAGGATGGACGCATGAGGGGAGGCGGAAGTGGAACCAACACATCAGCGATGGTATATATATATGTCCATCGAATATATTTATCCAACGATGTAATTTCATTGGAAATATATATTATATATATATTTATATATATATATATATACATAGGTAAGTATTTCTCAACTCAATGCAGGTGAGAGAATCACGATTGAACTTCAAGTGAGTACAATTGTGGACAGCTGCCTGTTGTCGTGAGGGAGATGGCAGAGTTGTGGGGGTGGGGCTAGGGGCGAGAGTAGTGTTCGGTCAGTGGGCGGGGCGGGGCGGGCTGGGCGGGGCGGGTGTTGTTCCCCGGATCATATCACCTGCTCCCGACATGACGAAAGGCGCCGTGGAGGAGAGGAATACTGTCATCATCTGGGCATCTTCCGGCCTGACCCCCCCCCCCCCCCCCCCCCCCCCCACCCGCCCGCCCACCCCAATTCCCATTCCACCCACCCACAATCCCTCCACGGTCACGCCGCGTGTGTGTGTGTGTGTGTGGGGGGGGGTGATGTAGGGAGAATGAAGGGGAGATAGCGAGCGGTGGGTGTGTGTGAGTGGAGAGGAAATTTTCTGTGTGTGTATGTGTGTGTGCGGGGGGGGGGGAGGTTCTGGGAGGCTAGCAGTGCGATCAGATAACACCACGTGATCACTACACACACATTGGCGCACACACGCACACACCTGTATTTGTGGCTATCCCACCGGCTCTCCAGACCAGCATGTTATCTGTATAGATGTATATATATAGACACTCCCATGCAAACATATATATATATATATATATATATATATATTCAAACATTTAACTCAGGCTACTTTGATATTCACTGTCATCCACCCTCGTTACATTACAGCCCCCACACCCCACCACCCCCCCACACCACACCATCTCCGCAGCACACCACCGTCCCCTACCCTCAGACATCACCAGACAACCCGCACACCCCACCACACCACACCATCCCCCACCACCATCCCCACCCCACACCACCACCCGCCCGTACATACACTCCACCACCACCCTCCCCTACCCTCAGACATCACCAGACAACCCCCCCCCCTCACACCACCACCATCCCCACCCCACACACACACTCCACCATGCACACACACACCCTCCTAACGAGGCGTATCCAACTGAATTCAGATACCTCTGTCTGCCCAACCACCCCACCCCCACCCCAACCCCAAACCACGATCCAACCCGCCGGTGCGATATGGTCACAACTGGGCACTTCCCCTCCTCCCCCCCTCCCTCCACCCACACCCCTCATTACAGACCCATGCATGACGCCCACGTGACGGTTACATGACACACGTCACTAATGACCCACCTTGACTCATTTTACATAACCGGACCGTGGAGATGTGCTCGCTCACACCCCCCTCCCCCCCCTACCCGCACCTGTCACGCCACCTGGCGCCAGTCGCGGTCACTCATATCTCCAGAACAAAACAACAAAAACCACCAGCCCCCTAAAAAAGAAACCACGCCAAAAACACACACAACGCGCACTAGTAATGCCGACAATAGTTCCCGCTATTACAATCTACATCTAGGAGACGCGCCTATCTAGGTCACCACTTCCGGTCGCGTCTCAGCGATCACGTGGGCAGACGCTGACTCGTGTTAGTGTCATTGGGGATTCATTTGTACTAGTAGTGTCTTCTTTACTTCTCTCTCTGTCTCTTTGTCTCTCTGCCTCTATCTCTCTGCCTGTCTCTCTGCTTCTATATATATATATCTATCTGTATGCCTGCCTGTCTCTCTGCTTCTCTGTATCTCTGTCTCTCTGCAGGTATCTATCCCTTTGCCTGTCTCTCTATCTCTCTGCCCGTCTCTCTGCTTTGGTCGCTATATCTCTCTGCCTGTCTATCTGTGTCTCTGCCTCTGCCTCTCTGTCTCTGTATATATATAGGTCTCTGTGTTTTTCTTTCTATCTTTTTCTGTCCCTATTTCTCTCACACTCTGTTGCTCCATGTTCCTCTCAATTGCCGGTTTTCTCCCTACTGCTTTTTCCTTTCTCTCAATTTCTCGCTTTCTGGTCCTTTCCCTTTCTCTCAATTTCTTTCTTTCCCTCCGTGTCTCTACCTTTCTCTCCCTGTTGTTCTCCTCCGCATTCTCTCCGTCTCTCTCTTTCTCTCCCTCTACACCTTTCACTGCCCCCCTCTCCTCTCCTCCATTCCTATCATAGTCTTACCATGTTTCCCTCTCACATCCTCTCTTTCTCACATTATTTCCTCTCTGCCTCTCCACTTTCTCTCTCACTCTATCTCACGCTATTCACACCAACCTCTTTCTTGATCTTTCTCTCGTTCCCTTTCTCTCTCCTTAGTTTTCTTTTGCTTTCCGTTTCCCCCCATTTTTGTCTAACTCACTATCTCACACCTATCTCTTTATCTCTTTCTCTCCTTATTTCTCTTTCACTCTCCCTATCTCACCTGTGTTCTCTCACTCTATCTCACCCCTCCACCCCGCCTCTCTCTCTCTCTTCCTCTCCTTATTTCTCTCTCATTCTCCTTGTATCTTTCGCTCACTCCATATTACATCCTCCCTAACCCCCACTCCCATCCCCACCCTCTCGCTCTCCCAGGGCTCCCCCCTCGCGTCCATCCATCCCCCCTCTCCCCTCACCCTCTCGTTCTCTCTTTCACCTTCAGGATGCGCATGCGCACCGGACCGACAGGACAGGAGTGCTGCTATTGTTTAGTGTATTCCTCCCGCTGTCCGGGCCTGTGGATGTGAAACAGGATCCCTTTTGTACCCGCGCTCAATGGCCGGCGTGTACTGTGAGTCGGCCGATACCTGCGTATTGGCTTCTTTATCTGGTTTGTTTATAGGTCGTCATTCTCTACATATCCCCTGACCAGATGGGATGACTAAATGAGTTCAGTGGCCGTCTCTCGTTTTGGGAGATTGTTTGATTTGAACCTTGGTCTAGTCAAACTAATGACTTAAAAATTGATACCTGTCATTTTCTAGCCAGACGCTTGGCATTATTAGGATAGGACAAGGACTGGTTGGCTCAGTGTCAGGATAATGTGACTGAGTGGGATATCAGGTCATGGTGTTCGCAGCCTGATCCCCCAGCTGGGCAGCACTATAATGTTGCCATGAGTGTGCACTGTCACACGTCAGTACCCGTCATATGACCTTAGATGTTGCCAGGACGTAAAACTCCAACAACCAACCGACAACATTCTCCTCCCCACAACTTCCCCCCGCCCTCACACACCTGTACCTCCACCCCCACATTCTCCTACCCCCACATTCTCCTTCCCCAATCACTCCCACCACTATCCTTTCAATAGTACTACCCCATCCCCAACCCCACTTCCGGTACAAATCTAACCACCATCCCACCCCCAACCACCAATTCCTCACCCGCATTTCCTTCAGTAGACGCTGCACGGATGTTACTTCCGGTACTTCCGGTACTTCCGGTACAAGTCTGACCCCCCCACACACACACCCCAGCCCCCTGCACACACTACACACAGTACAGCCTCGTACTGACCTGTCCACGACTTCCTGTCTAGGGCCTGCGGACCGGTCACACCTGTCCGTAACACTTCTCCACAGCGCGCATGCGCAGTACTGCTTACCTGAACAGGTGTGCACATTTTGTGCAGATTATCTCACCTGTCCACCTCCTGTGTGCACCTGTAGGGACACATTAAGGTACATTGTCCATTATAAACGACGTCCATCATTCAATGGACAATGCCCAAGTTGTTTTTGTAGGTGAGGTGCTTTTTTTTTTTTTTAAATACAATGAAAAAACGGAAAATAATCCACTGGTGTTTATGTTCAGTTGTGTATCTATCTATAAGGTGATATATTTACTGGATTCAATAGGTAGTTAATAAGTAGCTTTGCGTCGAGGGGCAACATACTATTATAGAGGCCATGTTGAGATATCCACATCCCTATTCACCGATTATGACATACTATATATATATATATAGTATTATATATATATATAGGATATTCACATCCCTATTGACCCATCAGGAAATACTATATATCTATATTTAGTATCATATATATAGGATATCCATATCCCTATTCACACTTTAGAAAATACTATATATCTATATATATAGTATTATATATATAGGATATCCACATCCCTATTCACCCATCAGGAAATACACTATATCTATATATAGTATTATATATATATGTATATATATAACACTATATCTATATATAGTATTATATATATGTATATATATATATATTGGATATCCACATCCCTATTCACACATTAGAAACTACTATATATCTATATATATAATATTATTTATATATATTGGATATCCACATCCCTATTCACCCATCGGGAAATACTATATAGCTATATATAGTATTATATATATTGGATATTCACATCCCTATTCACCTATCAGGAAATACTATATATATATATATAGTATTATATATATATATATATATATAGATTAGTTAGACGAATCTTACGTGGGTATAGATGATGGATAACTGTTGTTTTACCGAGGTATAAGCCTCGGATAGACGTGGGCTAGGGAGAGGTAAGCACATCCGGTCCAGCAATCTTTACCTACTTAATCAGGATAAATGAAACAAATAATCTAAAAGTACATCAATGGTGACAATGGTAAAACTGCGAAGTTTCCTTGGTATAAGCAAACGAATAGACGTGGAAGGGTGTGGCGGGAGGGCCCTAGCCCACGTCTATGCGAGGCTTATACCTCGGTAAAACAACAGTTATCCATCATCTATTCCCAGGTAAGATTTGTCTAACTAATCTATTTTACCTCGGTATACAGCCTCAGGCTAGCCTCAGGCTAGGGAGAGGTTTACGTAATCTCATTTATCCTGTATTCTTATGTCACAAGTCAGTAATAATTGTTAACCATACAGTATCATCAATCAGCAAAATAACATTTTTGATGAAATCGAAGTGTATTCTCACCTAATGCCGATCTAGTCTTGTAGCAGCTGTCGGGCTAGTGTGCTAGACTTTTCCAATCGTTTGTTGTAGTGGGTAGCAAACGATCGTGCTGTTTTCCATCCTGCATGGGCCAGGATCCGCTTGACAGAGATGCCAAGCAGTCGCGCCTTAGACGCCATAGCACCTCTTGTTGAGTGTGAAGCATATTTGTCCGTGTCAACGCCTGCCAATTTCAACATACTAATTGTCCATCTCGCTAGAGTATCTCGCGAAATGCCCTTGTGTGGCTTAATAAAGCTCACTAACAACTGTCTTGAAGTTCTCAAGTCCTTGGTCTTGGATATATAGGCCCTAATGGATGATACAACACAAAGTTTTGGGTCTTCTTTGAAACTACTTACACTAATAGTAGACAAAGGGTCACCTAATCTGTTAGATTTTAACAGCTTTGACAAATCAAATGTGGCCTCATTTCTATCTATTTCTAGGCCATCTAGTGATAGGGCAACAATAGTTTGTCCCATATGTCCTGTTACTAATAATAAGAGCAACGCTACCTTAAACCCTAATTGTTTGAGATCTAAATGCCTATTATGAGGCCACTGTCTTAGCAAATCAAACACTACCGAAACATCCCAGAAGCGACTGTACTTCGGTTTGGGTGGGTTTCATTGATAAATCGATCTTACAATCCAATGAATAACATGGTGTTTACCAAATGTCTCATTATTTATCCGTGGAAGGATGACGGATAAAGCACAGCGAGCAGCATTAATAGATCCAAACCATAAGCCTTCGTCCTCTAACCCTCGAAGAAAATTACCAACTTGGGAAATAGTAGGATTCATGGGTTTTACTTTCTTAATTAAACAATAAACACCCCACTTTTTCAAATATGTGGTATACATTTTAACTGTACCTTTACGCCAAGCATCTGCGACAAGTCTTTGTTGTGTAATTTTATCTAAACCGAATTGTTCTAAATATTTATTTAAAAAAGGAATGCCAACAACGGTGTTGTGGACACGTCCCCTCTTTGTTTTAGAGGGCCTTGGTGTGTCAGATTGCCTGGTGATCTTCGGAATCGGAGGCAATCTTTGGCGGCTGCCTGTATGCCCAGTAGCCAAGGTTGCGTGTCCCAGTTGGGAACGATTAATATTGCGTGTGCTTTGTCCATCTTTATCTTTCAGCTTACCCGGCTGATCAGGCTGAATGGGGGGAAGATATAATAAAATTTATTCTCCCATGTGATAGAAAAAGCATCTATATGCCAGGCATCAGGTTCTGGATGCCATGACACATATTTGTCAATTTTACAATTGTTTCGTGAAGCAAACAAGTCAACTTCAGGTTGGCCCCACTTTTGGCACACTGTGGTGAAAATGTCTGGATTAAGGGACCATTCCAAATGGTCATGAAAATGTCGACTTTTATGATCTGCTAAGGTATTTTGCGTTCGGGGAATATATGCTACTGTTAGCCAAACTTTATTCATTTGGGCCCATTCCCAAATTTTTCTAGCCATCGCATTACATGGCCTGGACTTTGTCCCACCCATGTTTCGTACATATGCCATTGCCGTTGTATTATCCGTTAAAATACGGATGTGTTTACGTGGTACCTTAACTAAACTAGCAAGGCCTAAATAAATAGCTCGTAGCTCTAAACATTAATGTGATCTGCATTTTCTTCTTTCAACCAACGTCCCCCTGTTGCTATGGAATCGCAATGTGCCCCCCAACCTTCTAATGAAGCATCAGTAGTCACTACTGTATTGGGTTCATTCATCCGTATAGGATTGGGGGAATTTTGAATATTATTAAACCACCAGTTAATGTCTGTCATTCCATCTTCTGAAATAAACATTTTTCTTTCAAAATTGCCTTTAGTACGAGCCAACCCTAAGTTCTTATCTATTTCTAAAGATTTTATGTGGGCTTTCCCATATAGAATAGCCGGGGCGTAAGCAATAAGTATGCCAACTAGCACTGCGACCTGTCTTATCTTTGGCCTACTTAAGGCGACCAAGTGAGACGCCGTATCGTGAAACTTAGTCAGCTTGTTATCGGGGAGTGAAACAGTCATACACCGTGTGTTAATAATAAAGCCTAAACATTTAAGTTCAGTTGTGGGGACAAAAACTGACTTGTTATGATTCAAATAAAAACCTAACGTTGTCAGAAGGGAACATAAATCGTCAACAGCGTGTTGACACTCATCAAATGATTGTGAAAACAATGAAAGAATCATCAATGTAAGGGAACATAGTATGACCCTTATTTGCCATGACCGAAAAAAACGGTTTCAATAATTTAGTAAACAAGCGTGGAGCGCATGCTAAGCCATTTGGCATACATGTAAATTGAAATAGTCTATCTTCCCAAATAAATCTTAGGAATTTGCGGGGTCCTTCAAATATCGGGACAGTATAATATGCATCTTGTAAATCAACACTAGCCATCCAAGCATTCTCTGTAACCAAGTCTCTGGCAGTGTCCAGGGAAAACATTTTGAAATGTTGATATTCTACAAGTACGTTCAACTTAGTTAAATCTAAAATCATGCGAATATCGCCATTTGGCTTTGGCCTTGAAAATAAATTAGAGATAAATTCTCCTGGGGTGTGAGGCACCTCTTCAATGATACCTTTAGATTCAAAAAGTGCAACTTGTTCTGATAATGCTTGTTTCTCCAAGTCATTAAATCTATATGGGAAAGGTACCCGTTGTTGTAACGGGATTTCAGTAAATGGAATCTTAACACCGGTAACAATATCTAAAATGTTAACGTCAGTAGTGATTTCGTACCAAGAAGAAATACAATTAAATATGTTCCCCGCACAAAATTCGCTTACATCTGTTTGTGTAGATTCCGCCACCAAATTAGGAAGTTGGGTTTGTGTAGCAATGTCTATTTGTTGCCTGGGCGTGGGAAGGATTGTTTCGGGGCAAACTCCTTCCTGAACGGGTGGTTGCCGTCGTTCCAACCTTGCCTGTCTCCCCGACCTCTGCCTCTGGGCTGAAAGCCGTAGGACGGGCCGGACCTGCCAGCTCTGCCTCCTCGGCGAGGACGAAAATCCCCTCGGGGGCGACGAAATCTTGACGAGTCGGCTTTCTTGGCCGGCTCACGGTTACGACCACTCTTGGCTTCCGTCTCGACCTCCTTGAAGAGGTATGGAAGTTGGCCACCAAACATTTTACCTTTATCCAAAGGTTTGCCCTTGATGGGTTTGGGCGGCAAAAAGAGAGTATACTCCTTGCCATCGTTGTCCTTGACCTTCTTAGATCTGGCTACTTCCTTCCCAGCTTGTGTGGTGACCGCTTTGAACACGTTTTCGTATCTACGGTAGCTCAAGAAGTTACTGGCAGCTGTGAGGAGGACCACGCCCGTATCCATGCCTCTGGCCAGTGAGGAGAACTTGTTCTCAGTTTGCATCCGGTTCGGTGTTGTACCAGGAAATCGCAAACCCTGTAAATCGCAAACCCCCACTTGTGATTTCCTAGGAAATCGCAAACCCCCATGCCATATATGGGCATGGGGGGTTTGCGATTTCCTAGGAAATCGCATATCCCCCTGGAGATCGCAAACCCCCCATTCTCGATGTCGGACATCCGGCCACCTATGCTACTCCCATAGAAACAACATTAGAACTACCCTATCTATCACAATGATTTCTGCTTTTTGGTGCTTTGAAAGCAAATTTCTCTTGTTTCTATTAAATAGTTCAGATCTTTCTCTATAATTTCATGTTCAGCTTTTTTTTTATCAGCCAATTGGAAGTTCTTGAATTTATTTGGCGAAAATAGTTTTTGAGGCCATGATCTGGTAAGGCTAACACTGGCACTGACACTCAGAATATCCCAACTTTCACTATTATCTCTGTTTTTAATACTTTCAGATAAAATTGCTCTTAGGTTAAATTAAATACCTCAGATCTTCCTCTTCAATCGCGCATTGAGATATTTTTAATCGATTCGATGAAAGTTTTTTAATTTATTTTACAAAAATAAATGCTCCCCATAGACATAGCATTGCCGCAGCCCACATCACGGCGTATTTTACCCTTCGTGGGCTAGTTTCCGGGGTTGTGACGTCATGCCGACATCGAGAATTCGGCGGCGGCGGCGATTTGTTTACTTTACGTTCGTCGATTCGAAAATATAACTGTTAATATCTCCGCCGTTTCGGCAGTAGCCTTAATAACGCTTCGAATTTAGGGTTAAATTGGTCAAATTTCACTTATTTGGTAGCTAATTCTGTTAAATATGATCGCAAACCCCCCATTCGGCGGCGGCGGCGATTTGTTTACTTTACGTTCGTCGATTCGAAAATATAACTGTTAATATCTCCGCCGTTACGGCGGTAGCCTTAATAACGCTTCGAATTTAGGGTTAAATTGGTCAAATTTCACTTATTTGGTTACCAATTTAACCCTAAATTCGAAGCGTTATTAAGGCTACCGCCGCATTGGCGGCGATATTACTAGTTATATTTTCGAATCGACGAACGTAAAGTAAACAAATCGCCGCCGCCGCCAGTATGGAACGCGACGTCGATTTGTTTACATTACGTTCGGCGATTAATATCGCCGCCAATGCGGCGGTAGCCTTAATAACGCTTCGAATTTAGGGTTAATTTAATGAAATTTCACGATTTGAGTATGTAATTCTGTTAAATATGGTCGCATTGAATAGATTTGGCCCGAATCGGTCCCAAAACACAGGGGGGTTTGCGATTTCCAGGGGGGGTTTGTGATTTCCTAGTAAATCGCAAACCCCGGGGTGTGCAATTTCCAGGGGTTTGCGATTTACTGCCACACCGGAACGACTGAGGCGAGGACCCCTAAGACCGCTTTGTGAACGGTAAACAGAGCAGTCTCGAAGCGCTTCTTCTCCTCATTCAGATGGATCCCAGCGTCCATCTCTTTCACTACACTATCCGGGATACCTTTTATCCCGGAAATTTGCTCAGTGATTTTGTTGATCACCTCAGCTGGCTTAAAGGTGTTAAAATGTCCCTTTATAGTCTCGCGCATCATAGTCGTTGTTCTGACTTTCTTTCCCTTTTGGATCGGGCAGCGCTTCCGAATCTTGCCTCCCAGGTTGGCATAAAGGCCAGCCCTTTCCGTGTCTGAGTCCGACTCAGTAGTTGACGAGTCGGACGATGAATCGGAAGAAGAATCTTTCTTCTTCTTCTTCTTACTTTTCTTCTTTGGCTTCTTCACTTTCTTGCCCTTGGTGGCTTTGGTGTAATCATCACCAGAGGAGCTAGCCGGTCGTTTCCGCTTTTTGGCCTTAGGGCGCGGGGGCTCAGGTGCCGAATCCGTCTCTTCGAAATCAGAGACATCCTGCCAGTCTGAGTCAGCTGGCGGGAATTGTTGGTCCTTGCTGTGGAGCTCCTTCATCTTTTGCTCCACTAGCCTATTGACCTGTAAGGTCAAATCGCCTGGGAACACCTCGTCGTCCTCACTCTCTCTATCTGAGAGCACATGTGCCCCCTGTAGTGGGGACGGCGGAGCTGTCCGATCCGGTGACGTATCGTAGCCGGTAGGCACGCGTCCCTCCGCAGCGGCGGGCGGCGGTTTGTTTCGCTTCGTAGCCATCGGTAGTCTGTAACCAAAAAAGGAAACTTAGTAACCGGAATCAACTCAACTGAACACCAAAGTGACGCCAGGGAACCTGGGTTGAGGATCTTATTGGTAAAGAGTAACGTATTTACACCGTTCTCAATACAGGCGTGGTAAGCTAAGTTTTCCGTAGGTTTTTGGGTATCGAAACCAACCATACGTGGGGTAGGCTTCTAGAACCTCCCATCTCTCTGTCGCGTACACTTCTCTCACCCGCGGCTACTGCGCCAGCAAGTGAGAGAAAATGCTACGAAACTCGGAGAAACGCCTCATCAAAAGGGGAGTCTATAAAAGAAACCCAGGATCATCCCCAACAACACCCTCTATTAGGGTCCGAAGGAATCTCCACAGGAGATGTGACGGTGTCAACATCTCTACCCGTACAAAGCGGGTTTAATCGAACCACAGAACCAAGACAAAGGAATCCTTTGTTCTATCCGATTCAATTTTTAAAATGCTAATCTTGTCCAAACTGGACGTACGAAAGTTCTGAACTTTCCAATCTAGATGCGATAGTGCATCATAAACAAGCTTAACCAAAATAATCACGATTACTTACAGTTATTAGCTTTTTGTAGATAAATCCAACTGGAGCAACTCAAGAGCGTCCTCCGGTCGTGAGTTTTTTATGCTAATTGCCGGACCGGATGTGCTTACCTCTCCCTAGCCTGAGGCTAGCCTGAGGCTGTATACCGAGGTAAAATATATATATATATATGAGATATCCACATCCCTAGTCACCTATCAGGATATACTATTTATATATAGTATTATATATATGATATCCACATCCCTATTCACCTCTCAGAAAATACTATATATCTATATATAGTATTATTTATATATATATATATATATATTGGATATCCAGAAAGATCCTATCCACACACCCGGGAAGACTATGTATTCAGTGTTCGAAATAAGAACTTATCCGTTCGTCCGAGCCAAGTGAGAGTAGGCACGGACAAACAGAATATGGCTTGAGGTTGGACAAGTGGAAATGTTGGGCTGACATACTATATAACTGAATACTATATAACTATATATATATAGTAATATATAGCGACATTTTGACCCTATGGATAGATTTATCTTGCGCAGAAATTGATAGGATTGGCACTCTCTAGCCACTCACCACTCACTCCACACCACTCACCCTCGTAGGAACTAAAGAACTGAATCAAATATAATCGCCATGGGTGAGAGGGAAGGGAGAGAGGATGAAGAGAGCTGAGCTTCACCCCCCCCCCTCCTATCCCCACCCCTACTCCCCTACACCCCTCAATTCTTCACTCCCCTAATCTACCTCAACCCTTAACCCTCTTTTATTCCAATTCCAAATCTTCACTCACTCACCCAGCCCTACCCCACCTCCACACACATCTTCACTGCCTACAGTCAACACTCTACCCTCCCCTCCCTACCCCATCACCCCTCATCCCCAATAGCTCCACTCCCTCCACTCCCCACAGTACCCTCCCGCATTACCATGTACCACACAACCCTGCACACATACATACACACACAAATCGCCCACCTTCCCACATAGGTGGGCATTTGGGCGAGCTGGAGGCCCATTAGCCTCTGTAAATAGCTGCTCCTGCTGAGGGCCCCTACCCCCACTCCTCCACCCCTCCTCTCCTCCACCCCTCCCCTCCCCAACTACACTAGTGCCCTTTTTCTCACAGGCCCAGCCATCACAAACATGGCCGCTTATCCAAACCATCACCAGCGGCGCTGCTTCACCAACACGTCACCGAGCCGATGTATGTTGGTACAACTGGAATGTTATGCCTCTAGTTCTGTGCTGCCCTGCATTCTACTCCACAAATCTGCATTCTACTCTCTCTATCTCTCTATATCTCCCTGTCTCTCTCTATATAATCACATCGGTATACATACCTATAAGTAATCGATGCATGCGGTGGACAGCAGTTATATATATATCTATATATATATACATATATATATACATATATATATATATATATATACATATATATGTGATGTATAATGTTTTATGCGAGTATAAAGATATGGAAGGGAATATTACTTATTATTGTGATTATTGTTATACTTTGTAAGACACAACACTGTACTGGTGGCACCATCTCGGCCCAGCTCGCCTCCATTGGATGTTGACCAGTGTCACTGTCAGTCGCACACATATATATTTGCATATATACATACATATATATTTACATATATGCTTGGTCATGTTGGTTGACATTTAACAATGAAGGCACCTAACACTGACACCAGACTTTAGCATTGATCACTGGTGTGCATCATGCATATGCATCATGCACATGTACCATACACATGCCTTACACATGATCCATGGACATACATCATACACATGCATCAGACACATGCATCACAGATATGCGCCATACCCATGCACAAATATCATGATCCATGCATAATGTAGGCACCATACACATATATCAATACATATGTATCATACATATGCATCATACCCATGCATCACACACATGTATCATACACATGCATCATACACATGCAGCACACACATGCATCATATATATGCACCATCCCCATGCACAAATATCATGCACCATGCATAATGCAGACACCATACATATACATCATACATATGCATCATACACATGCATCACACACATGCATCACACATATGCATCACACATGTATCACACATATGCATCATTCACATATATCATGCATATTCATTATGCATATGCACACGCACCATAACGATGCATCGTGTACATACACCATGCGCATGCAGCATGCAGCATGAACAATGTAGGAACAACCAAGAGAGTCTGCCTGTTCTTAGTTGGTGCAAATAGGTGCCAATACAAAGAGCAGCTCACCCATGCATATATATTACACACACACCCATGGACTTAACTCATGACATGATGCCGGGCCAGTGTGTGTCTATGTGTGTGTATGTGTGTATGTGTGTGGAGGTGGAAGATGGGTGGGCGGTCATAAAAGAACCATTCACATCCTCCACGGCACAGTGCGGCCATCCAGGCGGGCTGAACCGCGCTTTGCAACTAGTGTGTTAGGACGCGGGTCTTTGATCAGCCACTCGGCAGGTAGCTACCCAGTTTGTGCTACACCGCAGGGGGCTGGGGGCGGGTGTACAGTACAGTACCGAGTGGTGGGTGGGTGGGTGCGTGGGCAAGAAGCATCGAAGGCAACAAAACAGGATATGGGGTAAGGAAGAAGAGGGGGGGGGGGGGGGGGCTAAGGAAGGGAATGAGGGTGGGACTGACTTTTTTAAATACTTTTTTGTATTTCTGTATTTTTTGTTGTACAATTTTGTTGTTCTTCTTCTTTTGTAAGTGGATCCGCAAGACGGGCCGAGCCCAATACGGACCAGGTCAGGTTACAGTGAGCTCGGCATGTTGGTCAGCTAGCTGTAAACACGATGAGTAGCTCAGCGAGCAACTCAGAGCGAAGAAGGTCGAGGTGATTGCTGCCCGCCCCCTCCTCCTCCACCCCTCCTCTCCTCCCCTCTCCTGGCCTCGCTCCCTCACCCCCCCCCCTCCTCCTCCTGACACGTTGGCTTGGTTATCTTCCCCCCACGGGCCCTAGCTGTCAGAGCGTGAGCCGCTCAGGTACTACCCACTGACAGACTGGAATGTCCCCTGAGCATCTCAACAGAAGCTCAGCGCTGGCTCTTCCCTCCTTACCCAGTGAGCGCTCTCTCTCGCAAGCCCAGTCGGCGTAATACCTGATGGGGGGAGGGGGTACCAAGACAGGTGAGCAGGGTGAGTGCATGCGTGTGCACGTGATGGTGGGTGTGGAGGGTGTGTGCATGTGTATGGATGTGTGGGTGGGTGAGTGGATTGCTGGAGGGTTGGTGTGGAGGGCTTGTGCATGTGTATGCACATGTGGGTGGGTGAGTGGAGGATAGGTGTGGAGGATGGGTGGAGAGGGTGTGTGCATGTGTGTGCACGTGTGGGTAGACGTATTTGTGGAAATGAAGGTGAACAGAGTGTGTGCAAGTGTATGCAACTGTGGGTGGGTGGGTGGGTGGATGGGTGGATGGGTGTGGAGGGTTGGTTCGTTGGTTGTTAGAGTATTACATCCTGGCAACATCAAAGGTCATGCCAGGATGGGTACTGATTTGTGACAATGAGCAGTCATGGTGACTTTATAGTGCTGCCCCACTGAGAGACCAGGCCATCAGCACCATGACCTGATATCCCACTCAGTCACATTATCCCGACACTGAGCCAACTAGTCCTTGCCCTATCCTAATGATACCGAGGGTCTGACTAGGAAGCGACAAGCATCAATGTTTAAATCATTTGACTCGACCATGGGGTTCGAGTCCCACGATCTAACTCATGTGTGTGGGTTTGTGTGCATGTATGTATGTGTGTGTGTGTGGGTGTGTGTGAGTGTAGATGTGTGTGTGTTTGGAAGATGGTTGTGGAGGGTGCTTGTGCGTGTATGTGTGTGTGGGTGAGTATGAGTGTAGATTTGTGGGTGTGTCTGGAAGATGGGTGTGGAGGGTGTCGGTGTGGGTGTGTGAGTGTAGATGTGTGGATGTGTATGGAAGATGGTTGTGGAGGGTGTGTGCGCGTGCATAGGTGTGTGTGGGTGTGGGTGTGGGTGTGTGAGTGTAGATGTGTGGGTGTGTTTCGAAGATGGTTGTGAAGGGTGTGTGCACGTGTATGGGGGTGTGGGTGTGTGCGCGTGTATGGGTGTGTGTGGGTGTGTGTGAGTGTAGATGTGTGGGTGTGTCTGGAAGATGGTTGTGGAGGGTATGTGCGTATGTATGTGGGTGTGTGCGTGTGTATGTGTGTGAGTGTAGATGTGTGTGTGTCTGGAAGATGGTTGTGGAGGGTGTGTGTGCATGCATGTATGTGACTGTAGATGTGTGTGCGTGTCTGGAAGATGGTTGTGGAGGGTGTGTGCGCATGTATGTTTGTGAGTGTACATGTGTGTGTGTATGGAAGATGGTTGCGGAGGGTGTGTGCGCATGTATGGGTGTGGGTGTGTTTGAATGTAGATGTGTGGGTGTGTTTGGACGATGGTTGTGGAGGGTGTGTGCGCATGTATGGTTGTGAGTGTAGATGTGTGTGTGTGTCTGGAAGATGATTGTAGAGGGTGTGTGCGCATGTATGTGTGTGACTGTGTTTGAATGTAGATGTGTGGGTGTGTTTGGACGATGGTTGTGGAGGGTGTGTGCGCATGTATGTTTGTGAGTGTAGATGTGTGTGTGTGTCTGGAAGATGGTTGCAGAGGGTGATGCACACCTGGGTTGTTGACGTTGGCTCCTCCCACGCACCAGACGGACGGAAGTAGCAGAGTAGCGCGGGGCAGCGCCCAGTCTGAGCCGGGGTGGGGAGGTGGGGAGGGGGGGGGGGGGGGGATAGTGTAGGGAGTGTCCCCGCAGGGTGAGCAGGCCCTGCCGCAACGACTCCCCGCTTCCGTTGATCGCCGCCAGGGGGCCGCCGGACGAGTGGTAGCTCGGTGCCATATGGAAAATGACGCGACGGGTGGAGGTGGGGGCAGGTGGACGGGGTGGAGGGAGTGGATGGGGTGGGAGAGTGGAGGGAGCGGGTGTGCAGGGAAGTGGGGGAGTGCAGGGGGTAGGGGAAGTGGAGGGAGGTTGGGGAGTGGAGGAAGGTTGGTAGGAAGGGAAGGGAGGTAAAGAAGTAGTGGTGAGAGAGGGGGTATGTGGGCAAGGAGGAGGAGATGGCGGAGGGGAGGAATGGGGGGGGGGAGGGAGATAGGGGTGAGGAGATGAGGAGCGGAAGGATAGGATGGATACAGGTGGGGGGAGGGCGGGGAGAGGGGGGAGAAATGGTGGATACGGAAGGGAGCGGGGAGGGTATGGGGTGGAGTAGGTCTGGGGGGTGGAGGGAGAGATGTGAGAGGGAGAGGGAGGTGGGTTGAGGAAGAAGAAGGAATGCATTTGGAAGAGGGGAGGAGGGAGCGGGATGGGGAGAGGGAGGAGGTGAAGTGGGTGGGGGGTGGGGGTAGCTGGGGTGGAGAGAGGGG
Source organism: Branchipolynoe longqiensis (assembly GCA_030323885.1). Taxonomy (NCBI): domain Eukaryota; kingdom Metazoa; phylum Annelida; class Polychaeta; order Phyllodocida; family Polynoidae; genus Branchipolynoe; species Branchipolynoe longqiensis. The sequence continues at coordinate 8,524,883 of CM059186.1, read as the reverse complement.
GCAGGGAGGAGGGCGGAATGGGGGGGGGGGCGGAGTAGGCGAGAGGGAGGATGGAGAGAGGGGAGAGGTCACGTAAGACACTCAGTGCCCGGGCTAGCCTCAGGAGGTCCTGCTCTACACACACATACACACGCGCACAACACCGTGTATGGGTCTCGGTGGGATATCTTCTGCGATCAGGCACACTGCCTCGTTATGACTTCTGCTCATTATCACCGAGCATCAGCAGTGTACATTGCACAGCGCACAGTGCGGGATGTGTGTGGCTCACGCGCGGGGTGTGAGTGTGGGTGTGTGGGTGTGTGGGTATGTGGGTACATATATACACTCACTAACAGTAACACGCTCACTCATTGGGGGTGATATTGTTGGTGTTGCGGAGAGGGGAAGGGGGGGGGGGGGGGTTGAGGGAGAGAACAGAGAGCATGGGGAATGGGGGGTATGTCAGTGTGGTTGATGGAGGAGGTGGCCCCTCCCCTCCCACTCCCAACCCTCCCGTACCCCTCCCTCCCACCACCAGGAGGTCTTCAGTGCGTGGATGTACAACATGTTTCGGAGTGGTGCACACTGGTATGGCGCCGCCGACTGCTGTTATTTGTAATCACGTGTGGAACGCCGCGTTTGGCGGGAATGGTGGCCAGTTTGAATTGTCGTCTGCCTGCACATGGTCGCTGGCGGCCGGTCGCCTGGCCCGCCCGCTGACTGGCCCGCCCTCCCGCCCGCCCGCTGCCCGATGCCGCTGCTCCCGCAGCCCTTATGCTAATGAGCTGCTAAGGGTCTTGCCAATTTGCATACAGTGTTCTAGCGTGGCAGTTAAAATCGATGTCCGGCAAGTGCGACTGAATTGTGTTATAGCGGCGTGTGGACGGGGGGGGGGGGGGGTATGGGAGCGGGGGAGAGGGGAAGGAGAGACGGGGGAGGGAGCAGGCGGGACGAAGGGGGTGGAGAGGGAGAGGAGGGGTGGAGAGTGGACGGTAGGGGTGGAGGATGGGGAGGGGATGGGTGGGTGGGACGGTGGACGCGGCCACCGTGTGGAAGTGTGGATGAGATGTGTGTGTGTGGTGCTATACTGGATATGGGTGTGTGTGGTGTTATACTCAGTGGGGGTGTTATACTGAGTGGGGGTGTAGGGTGTGTGGTTTTATACTGGCGGGTGTAGTGTGTGTGTGTGGTGTTATAATGGATGATAGTGCATAGGGTTGTTGTGGGTGTGTGGGGTGCAACACCCGAGTGAGGTTCTGGGGGTGTAGGAGCGGGTGTGTGAGTGTGTGCGGGTGTGTGGGGGTTTGGCTTCGTTTCTGTGGGAACAGCAAGGGACAGAGAAGGACTAACGGCGGGGGTGAAGGTGGAGGTGGAGGTGGTGGGTGTGCGTAGGGAGTATGGGGGATGGGGGGGGGGGGGAGCTTGGAGTGGAGTAGATTGGAAGGGGTTCATTGTCATCAGACGCTGTGTTATGACGTCATTGCGCAACGCAGCCTTTGTGTGTCACGAGTGGCCATTGGGCGAAGTGTCGAGTCCGCGGTGCGAGGCCGCTCCCCGCCCCCTCCTCCCGCTCCCCCACCACCACCCTCCCTCAGTCCGGCGGCCACCACCCACATCACACACAACACGCTAACTGGATCTCCAGCCTCCCGGTCTATTTTGCATAAAGCCCATAGCGAACAGCCTGCTTTTTTTTTTGTCTTTAAACTTTTTTTAAAGCTATTTAAAATAATAATTTTTAAAGGAGAAAAAAAGCACCCCCAGATTGCGTGCCTGTTTATCATCAACATTGTCCACACTCGCCCCCGCCCCTCCCCGCCCCTACTCCGCCCCCCTCCGTTCCTCGTTGCGTGTGCCAGTTCTTTGTTGACCGCCCAGCATTGGCCGGTGTAACACTGCTTCCTCCAGAGGGAGCTTAGGGACAAGTATTACTAGTCGGTCCACGTCACAGCGGCACAGTCCACATTGTACCTTAACACAACGCGCGACACCTACCACCACCACCATCCCCTCTACCACACAGTCCCCACTCCCCTCTACCACAGTCGCCCCTCGCTCAACCACATAGTCCCCCCCCCCCCTGCCCTCTACCCCCTCCTTCCCTCTGCCCCTGTCCCCACTCATCTCCTCCCTCCCGCCCCCACTCCTCTCCTCCCCCCCACCTCTTGGCCCCTCCCCCTTCCCCCTTCTCCCCTTCCACAATTCCTCCACCCCCTTCATCCATACAGTTCTATTACGTCCGTTCCAAGTTACTTCGATCGCCCTCCCTTCATTCCTCCACCCTCCCTCATCCCTTGCAATTTCCTTTCTCTCCTCCCCTACTGCTCTCTCCCACCACTCCCTCATATCCACCCTCCTCCATACCTCCTTCTCTCCCTTCCCTCCTCACTCCCCTCTCTCCCTCACTTCCCATCCTCCGCAATCCCTTCCTATTTGCTTCCCATTCCCATCCACTCCCCTCCTAACTTCCAATCCCCTCCTTCCCGCCTCCCCTCCCTTCTCTCATCTCCTTTCCTCCCCTCACTTCTCCCCTTCCTTTCCTTCATTCTCACTCCCTTCCCGTTCCCATCCCCTTCTCTCATTTCCGTTCTATACCCCATTCCCCTCCCCTTTCCTTTTCCCATTCCCCTCCCACCTCCTCCCCTCCCTTCTTCCTTTCCTTCCTCATTCCCCCCCCCTTCTCTCCTTCTCCTTTAGTTCATACATTTCCCTCCCTTCCCCAACTCTTCCTTCTTCTCCGTCCCATTCCCCTCCCTTACCCTCACCCTTCCTTTCTCCCCCCCCCCCCACTCATCCTCCCTCCAATATCCATACCACACTACCACAGTAAAACCCTAAGTAGTTGTCCAGATATGGTTACACCATACATTCCTACACCAGATGGCGCTGTGAGTGTGAGCGTGAGTGTGTATGTTGTGTTGTCGGCATCACCTGACCCGCTATCCTGATCCTGGTATCTGATACTGCTGGCGCCCGGTTTCCCCGCGTCCTGTGGCGGCAGACAGGGCAGGGCGTATGCCCTTCATGGAGTACCGGGCCAGTACCGAGCCGGGTCGGGCAGGGTAGGTCCATTATTATTGGATGGACATCTTATAGGAGGTGACGTTGCATTATTCCTGGACTCGGTAAGACCCGGTAACCCCTCACCCCCACCCTCACCGCCCCAACCTCACTCCCCTTCCCAGCTGCCCATAACCACACCCCACCCACCCACAACCCACACCACCACCACCCACATCGTTGCCCCCGTCCCTACCCCCTTCCCACTTCTCATTTTATCCCTGTTAGTTGGTCTGGATCCCCCTGTGTCCTTACCCCTTTCTCCGCAGTACCCCCCCCCCTCTATTCCCCCCCCCCCACGACCCACACACCACCCCTCCAGGCCGGCGGCCTTCCCAGTACCCTGGCCGGCGGTGACCCACCCCACCCCAACCCCCCTTGCCCCTTGCTCAGCTCCCAAAGGCACGGGGAATTCACCCCCCCCCCCACACACACACACTTCTCCCACAACCACTCCCACCCACCACCCACCTCCCACCCACCCTGGGTCTATCGATCCGCGCCCCTTTCTCACCTCGCAAGGACAGCGCCATGAATAATTACTCGCCGGCCGACACAAATTGGGTGCCGCAGGCACGCAAAATGCAAAACGCCGCGACAATGTCCAGGCCACTCCTGCGTCCGGCCATCTTGATAAACAACCGTGGGTGGTGCGTGGGTGCGTGGGTGCGTGGGTGAGGTGGGTGTGGGTGGGATGAGTGAGCAGTGGGCAGTGAGTAGTGGGAAGTGCTGTGCTGTGCTGTGCTGTGCAAGTTAGAGAGTGAGAGGGATACTGAGTGTTCGAGTAAGAGGGGTAAGGAAGAAGGAGAAAGGGAGAGGGGTATGTGCGTATCTGTGGGTGGGTGGGTGTGGGTGTGGGTGTGTGGGTGTGGGGGTGGGTGTGTTAGCGCTGCCACTGAAGAGTAGCAGTGAGTAAGAGAGCCAGAAGTGTGGGATAAATTAAGAGTGAGTGTGAGAGGGATGGTGAGTTTTAGAGTAAGAGGGGTAAGGAAGAAGGAGAAATGGAGAGGGGAAAGGGAGGAAGTGTGTGTGTGAGGGTTGGAGATAGGGACAGGGAGAGGGAGAGGGAGAAAGAGGGCGACTAGCATTGACAGAGAGGGGGGGAGGGAGAAGGGAGACAGAGGGCGATGACATTGCCAGAGAGAGGAGTAGAAGGAAGGGGGAGATGGTGAGGGAGAGGGAGAGGGAGAGAGAGAGAGAGGGCGACTGACATTGGCAGAGAGGGAGAGGGAGAGGGAGAGGGAGAGGGAGAGGGAGAGAGGGCGACTGACATTGACATTGACAGAGAGGGAGACGGGGAGAGGGAGAGGGAGAGGGGGAAGGGGAGGGAGAGGGAGAGAGAGAGGGTGAATGATATTGACAGAGGGGGAGAGGGAGAGTGACAGTGCGAAGGAGGGAGAGTGCCCTTCCCTCTGGAGAGGGAAGGGAGAGGGAGAGGGAGAGGGAGAGGGAGAGGGAGAGGGAGAGGGAGGGGAAGGGTGTTCCAGCGGGCGGTACTTGAGTGGAGGACGCTAGATTACAATAAGCGGACAGTGTGTTATCAGCAATGCTCCCATGGCACCCACCAGGGGGCGCCATGTCCTGTCTCCGCGGGATTACTGTAGTGGGATTGTGAGCTGCTCGCGAGCTGGTAGCTTTAATGCTCTAACCCCCCCCCCCCCCACCCCCTACCCCACCCCCCTTCCCTCCCTTTCACCCCCACCCCCTCCCTCTCTGGCGCGCCAGGGTAGTCTGTCTATTATTAGCCATTGCTTTTCGACTGGTACCCGCACCGTCTCCCACACCAGCCCACCCCACCACACTCCACCCCACCCCCAACCCACCCCACCCCAGTCGCGCTAACGACATGCTCTCTGGTTGCTGCAGACTCACCACTTTGAGGTTCCATCGTCCTATCTGGTTATGGAAATATCAACTTTTCAAAACCAAAGCAGAGATTGAGATTTGATTCTACATCCGTCACTTAGATACTGGTGCACTTAGTAAACATGTGTCGCCACACAGAAGGGAATGCCGAGCTAATTTAATAGAACCTGTTACTTCTGAAAGAAGCCTATGGTCTCAGACTTTTGGCGTGCTTGCCACAATTAATGTTGTACCTTTTGACTTCAAATATCTCAGAAGTTAGCCATTTAACATTTTTTAAATACTTCAAAGTAAGGTAAGGTAGATCATAACGATCAACTGAATATATTTATCTCAGAAAATGACGGAAACTCAAAACCATCGGACTAAGCAGCTTTAATATTCATTAAACGGGCCGGGCGCAAATCAACATGGCGGAGCGACATCATTGCGCCGGTTAATATGATTTCACCGCTACCCCCCACCCCCACCCCATCCGCCCCCTAGCGGCGCTATCCAGCATTATCTTGCCTGGCTAATTCCTTAACACTGCCTTAACGCGGGCAGCCCTGGCGCGTTAAACTCACCAACCAACTCACCAACCACCGGGCGATTCAGTAGGGCGCGGGCCTCGTGTGCGGGAGATCTGGAGTTTGGTTCCCGGTCGAGGCAAACCAAATAAAATTTATAATTGTGCCTTCCTCGCCTGACACCCTGCAATAGGATAGGGCATTGACCGGTTAGCTCAGCATCAGGAAAATGTGACTGAGTGGGATATCGGGTTATAGTGCCGACGGCCTGATTTCCCAGTGGGTCAGCACTATAACGTCGCCATGCGTGTGCACTGTCAGTGTCACAGTCGTTACCCATCCTGATATGACCTTAGATGCTGACATGATGTCAAACTCCAACAACCAACCAACCACCCAACAATGGAAGGGCGACAACAACATTAATTTTGCCTTTCCTTTATTTTTCAAAAAACTTCTTTCAAAGCCAGCTCGGGCTTACTCACGTGCATTACGGCCAATGCAGTCGCGACGAGCCGAGACCAATGTTTTGGCCATTACGTTACATAATGTTGCCGCAAACCGCCGCACGGCGCCCTCAGAATGGATCGGGCGCGTTTCGACACTCAGACGTTCATTAGTGCGCATGCGTAACTGCTATTCCCCCCCCCCCCACCCCACCTCCCAGGAGAATAGACGTTGGCGCCACACTGCGACGGCACATCTTATAATTGAGGCCCATTTCTCTCAATTTTCCCAACAAATGCTCTCGTAATTCTGTTCTTTAATTGCATTAGTTTACGCGCCCGCCCGCCCGCCCGCCCCGCGCCCGCCCGCCCCCCGCCCATCCGCCCCGCCCGCACCGCCCGCCCGCCGCCCCCGCCCGCCCGCCCGCCCCGCCCCCCGCCACCCCGCCCGCCCCCGCGCCCGCGCCCGCGCCCGCGCCCGCGCCCGCGCCCGCGCCCGCGCGCGGTTTTACCGCGTGCGGTAGCGGAACTCGATGTCGGCGGATTGGTACGGAGAGGTGACACTTGCACCAATTAGGCATGCTGCGTGGGGTGTGGAGGATAGGTGGGTGGGATTGGTGGGGTGGGTGTAGGTAGCTTTGTGGGGTGGGGGTGGTGGGGAGGTAGGGGGGCCGGTGTTGGTAAGGATGTGCGGCCGTGTGTAGGACTTCGATAGAACGTGGGTGTACTAACGGTGTGTGTTATTAGGTATGTGTTATTAGGTATATGTTATTACTATTAGGCATGTGTCAGTGTGTATGTTTTATTAGGTGTGTGTCATTGTGTATGTGTTACTGATGTGTGAGTATATATATATAGGGTGTGACTGTGAGTGAGTGTGTACATAGTTGAATGGTTGGTTGTTGGAGGTTTCCGTCCTGGCAACATCTAAGAGCATTATTAGTACGGGGAGTGTGTATATCGGTGTGTGATAGATCTCACCATATGTACCCCCCCCCCCACACACACAGACATCCCGCCCCTCTACTGACCCTATGTAGATGTTCTTTCTCACAAAAGGCCTAGGATGTGATTGTCCCATATTGTCCGCACCCCTTACCCCCCCCCCCTCCACCACCACCCCTCACCCCCCTCACCCCACCCCACTCCACCACCACTCTGCGGGGTGGGTTCTTGGCGCACTCCCGGGCGCAGGCTGTCGGGGCGAGGTCCTTACTCAGGCGGGAATTAACCTGTGTGCTTCTCATTCTAAGCCTTGTTTTCGCTACTGGAGAAAGCCCCCACACCCCCGGCCCCTCACACCAACCTACACCCACCCCCACACTCTGGTCCAGCCCTGTTGTTCCAGCTCCCATTCCATCACCCCACAACCAGGAAGCCCGAGGCCCCCCCCCCTGGACAGCCCCCTGAGCCCCCCCTCACCTCCATCTCTTCCCGTCCCCGTCCCTCCCTTTCCTTATCCCCATCCCCAACCCCCTCTCTCTCTCCTCACCTCTACCCCGTCCTTCCTCCTCTACCCATCTTCTCACGACCACTCCATCTCCTTCCTGGCGACCCTTCCCCTCCCATACCTTCCTACCCCCTCTAGTTGGAATCCTCTTTCCTTTCTCCCTTTCCATCCCCGTCCCATCTCACATTCTCTCTCGATATATGGCCACCCTTAGTCCCAGCCTCGATCCCACTTCCTCCCCTCCCTCCCCACTCTCATCCATCCTGTCCCTTCACCACCTGCTTCCCGCCCTTCCTTCGCCCCCGGCCCGTCCCCGTCCCCGTCCTCGTCCCCAGCCCCAGCCCCAGCCTCAAACCCCGGGCCCGTCGCTGTCCCCGGCCCCGGCCCCGGACACATCCCCTTCCCCGCCCCCGTCCCCGTCTCCAGCTTCGTCCCTCATCCCCCAGCCCTTTCCCCGGCCCCGTCCCCAGCCTCATCCCCCCGACCCCATCCACGTTCCCGGCACCAGCCCCATCCCCGTCCCAACCCCGCCCCGCGTCCGTCCCCATCCCCGGCCTCAGCCTCATCCCCCATTCCCGTCCCCCGCCCCCAGCCTGCCGAGCGGCCAGTGCTTTTGTCTCTGGCCGCCAACCTAATTATGAGATACTGCTTCTTTTAATGAAGCCGCCGACAAAAATCTCTGCCGCGGAGAGAATGGATGATAATTGAATTCCTGTGCGCCGCGCTCATCCGCTTCCTGCTGGTGGTGGTGTTGGTGGTGCTGGTGGTGCTGGTGATGCTGGTGGTGCTGGTAGTGGTGGTGGGAGTGGTGCTGCTGGTATGGCTAGTGCTAACACCAGGGCATCTCCCAATCCCCACTTCACCCATTCCCCTCTCGCCACCTACTCCCAGGCGACTGTGTCTCTGCAAGCCACGAGTCGAGGCTTTATAATATACCAACCTACCACGGTTGGTTGTTGGAGTTTTAAGTCCTGGCAACATCTGAGGTCACATCAGGACGGATATTGACTTGTGACAGTGCACACTCATGGTGACTTTATTTATAGTGTTGCCCCACTGGGAAATCAGGCCACCAGCACCATGACCCAATATCCCACTCAGTCACATTATCCTTTCACTGAGCTAACCAGTCCTTATCCTATCCTATTAATGCCAAGCGCAAGGCTAGGAAGCGACAAGTATCAATTTGATAAGTCATTGCCCACCATGGTCAGCACCAGCAACCAGCTCCATCCTACCCAGCACCCTGGTGGGAAGGGAACGCACTAACAACAAACAAACACAAAACACCAAAAAAAACACAAAGTAACAAATACGCACAAGATCTAGGTCACCTAAATAGGTCACCGATGTCGGTCGTCGATTAATTTTCCCACTCTTGGGTGTTATTTTTGGGTGGATATTTGTTTGTGATAAGTGTGGCGTCGTGATACTGTCGTATCCACTGAGTTTTGGGTGGGAGGGGAGGGGAGGGAGTGGAGGGGTGGGGGGTTCTGTCGGTGAGGGAGGATAGTGCCACAGGAATGGAGGTGGGTACGAGATGAGGTAGTAATGTGATGAGCCGGTGAGGTGGGATGGAGAGGCTGGGTGGCGTTTGAGATAGGGTGGTTGGGAAGATGAGGGGCTGGTGGTGAGGTGAGGGGGCCAGTGGTGAGATGAGGGGGGCCGGTGGTGAGATAACAGGCGGATGGGGAGATGAGGGGCCGGCGGGGAGATGTGGAGTCAGTAGGGAGATGAGGGGTCGGTGGTGAGATAGACGGGTAGATGTGGGGAGATGGGCGGGCAGATGTGGGGAGATGGACGGGCAGATGTGAGGAGATGTGCGGGCAGATGTGGGGAGATGGGCGGGCAGATGTGGTGAAATAGACGGCAGATGTGGGGAGATCAGTGGGGGGGGAAGATGTGGGGAGATGGGCGGGTAGATGTGGGGAGATGGGAGAACATATGTGGGGAGATGGGCGGGTAGATGTGGGGAGATGGGCGGACATGTGTGGGGAGATGGGCGAGTAGATGTGGGGAGATGGGCGGACAGATGTGGGGAGATGGGCAGGCAGATGTGGAGAAGGGAGACCTATTATGAGGCGGGCGGGCGGGCGGGCGGGCGGGCGGGCGGGCGGGCGGGCGGGGGTGTCGCGGGGTGTGGGGGAGGCGGGGTAGGAGAGGGGGGGGGGGGCGGCGCGGAGACTAGGACTATCATGTTGATAGGGGACGGGTTCAGGATGTGCGTGTAGGTGAACTGAAGGAACATTTTATTATCGGTACAGGATGGGTCTCGGTACAGCGCTCAATGCGGGACGCTGGGGAATCGGACGTGCTTGGGTTTGGCTTCGCTTGACTGGCTTGGCTTGGCTGGGCTGGGCTGGCCTGGCTTGGCTTGGGTGGGCTTGGCATGGTGGGCTTGACTGGGTTTGGATGGGGTCTGCTGGTCTGTGCTGTGCTGTGCTGGTAAGGCTGGGCCTGGCTGGCTTAGCTGGACATGGCTTGGCTGGATTTAGCTGATATTGGCTGGGATTTACTTAATTTGGCTTCGCTTGGCTTGGCTGGGCTTAGCTTAGTTGGACTTGCCTGAGCTTACCTTGGTTTGACTTAGCTGGAGTTGACTTGACTGAGTTTGGCTGGACTTAGCTTGAATTATGCTGGTCTGGATTTGGCTGTCATAGACAGTGGCGCTACATGCGACCAGTTTTGTTTTTAATGGCTGTTTATACACAGGTGATTGGGCACGTTGACCAGCTGCTGGGCATGCTTCGCCGCCCACGCCCCTCCCCCCACCCACATCCCCCATCCCCCGATGTCTGGTGGGAGGGGGTTCGGGGAGAGTGGGGGGTATTATCGAGCTATTATAATGTGCTATGAACATGCAGCGGTACATTGTGTAATGGCCTAGTCACCCCGACCCCTGTCCGCCCACCCACCCCCGCCCCGTCCCCCTCTTGCTCGCTAGCTAGGCCTAGCCGGCTGGTGACGGCGCCCTGTCTAGTTCACCTGGGGCCCCCTTGGTGGCGCACCTGGTGTTGGTGATGTATGTGCCGGCTACCTGCCCACCCGCACCTTACCGCGCCGCTACGTGGCGCTGCCGACATATCACCGAGCGCATCTGACCCGGGGCAGCCACCCTCTACATCACACCCACACTCACACACTCACACACTCACACACTCACACACTCACTCACACACACACATTCACACACACACACACACACTGGAGGCACGGGCAGGGGGGGAAATAACTGAATGTAGGGAAAGAGAAGTCAGGTTCCAGAACTGCAAGGCGGTGGTCACATGCCACTCGGATCAGATATGGTTAGTCGCTTGAACGTGGGGCGCGTGTTTTTATTCATATATAAGTTTTTATTGGATTTACTTTAGCTATTTTATTTTGCTAAGGAAAGGGTGGGGTTCTTTACATTTGTTTTCCTTTTTTTTCTCTTTTTTTTTTCTTTTCTGGTTCCAGCCAAGGGGAGTGCTGTGTTCTACACTCTCTGCGCACCTCTCTGCGCATATTCTGCAAACACCACTCACTCACTCCTCGCCCAATTCCTTCATCACTTGGGTAAGCGCCAGTAGCCCCCCCCCCCCCCCTATCAGCCCGCCCCCTCACTCATTCGCCCCACCTTCACTTTCTCTCTCTCCCTGTCCTCCTCACGGAGCCTTCCAACACCAAGCACCGCTCACCTCTGCCCTCTACGATATTTGTCTTCAGGGATTATACCCCATTAAGACAGAACACAACGAAATGTAATGAAATGTAATGAAATATAGTGAAATGTAGTGAAATGTAGTGAAATGTAGTGAAATGTAGTTAAATGTAGTTAAATCTAATTAAATGTAATTAAATGTAATTAAATGTCGTAAAATAAAGTGAAATCTAGTGAAATATAATGACATGTAATGAAATGTAATTAAATATAATGAAATGTAATTAAATGTAGTGAAATGTAGTGAAATGTAGTGAAATGTAGTGAAATGTAGTGAAATGTAGTGAACTGTAGTGACATGTAGTGAAATGTAGTGAAATGTAGTGAAATGTAGTGAAATATATTATAATGTAATTTAATGTAATATATTTTACTATAATGTAATCAAATGTAAAATGATGTAAAATAATATAAAATGGTGTAAAAATGTAAAATGATGTAAAATAATGGAAAATAATGCGATATCATGTGATATCATGAATTATCATGTAATATCATTAATATCATTTAATATCATTTAATGTCATTAGTATCATTAATATCGTGTTATATCGTGTAATATCATGCAATATTGTTAAATAGCATGTCATATCATGTAATATCATGTAATCTCATGTAATACCATATAATATTAGGTAATGTCATGCAATCCACTGGGGGAAATGCAAAATACTGTAAAATAATGTAAGTAATGTAAAATAATGTAAACCAATGTAAAATAATCTAATGTAATGAGGGGAGAGAGAAAGGGGGAGAGGGAGGGGAGAGGGAGGGGAGAGGGAAGGGGTTGGGTGTGTGTGGGTGCAATGCTGGGATGCTGGGGTGGGTGTCGCGCCTCAGCTTAGTTATAACATCGCTTATCGCAGCATCTGGTCCGATTATTTATAACCGCGCGCCCCCGTGCTGCTACCGTACAGGTCACCACGGCCGCCACAGAGGAGGGCCGGGGTAGGGGGAGGGGGGGTAAGCAGCCCTTCGGCCCTCCACTGGGGGGGACCCCACCCCGCCCCGACGGATGGCGGCCATGTGGATCAGACGCACATCTCACGTTTTACTTATACTGCCACATGCCCTCTTCCCATCCCTCCTTCTGATTCTTTCCCTCTCCCCCGCCATCGCCCCCTCTCTCTCTGTCACTCTCTCCCTCTCCCTCCCATCTTCCCATCCATCCTTCTAACCCTTGCCCTCTCCCCCCGCCATCGCCCCCTCTCTCTCTGTCACTCTCTCCCTCTCCCTCCCCTCCTCCCATCCCTCCTTCTAATCCTTGCCTTCTACCCCCACCATCGCTCCCTCCATCTCTCGCCACTCTCTCTCTCCCTCCTCTCTTCCCATCCCTCCTCCATCCCTCTTCTAACCCTTGCCCTCTCCCCCCGCCCTCGGTCCCTCTCTATGTCACTCTCTCCCTCTCCCTCCCCTCTTCCCATCCCTCCTTCTAATCGTTGTCTTCTCCCACCGCCACCACCCCCACCGCCCCCTCTCTCTCTTGTCACTCTCTCCCTCCACCTCCATCCTCCCATCCCTCTCCTAAACTTGCCTCTCCCCCCTCCATCGCTCCCCTCTCGCTGTCATCTCCTCTCTCCCTCCCCTCTTCCCATCCCTTGTTCTAACCCCTTGCATTCTCCCCCCGCCCTCGCTCCCTCCCTCTCTCTGTCACTCTCCCCATCCCATCTCTATCTCTCCTCTCTCGCCCTCCTCCTTCCCTGCCCTCGCCCCCTCTTCCCATCATCTTCCCCCCCCTTACACACATCCAAAGCCTATCCTCCCCATCTCCCCCACCTCTTCGGACCCCCTTCCCTCCACCGCTTTCCCCCTATTCCCCTTCCCCCTCTTTCCCCACTTACCCCTCCCCTCTCACCCTCCCCTCCCCTCTCCCCCTCTCCCCCTCCTGCACCTCCTTCCACCTCCCTCTCGCCCACCCTCCTCTCCTCCCTCTCCCCATCTGTCCCCTCTCTTTCCCTCTCCCCCCGTTCCCTGTCTTTCCCTCTTCCCTTCCTCACACTTCACCTACCCCAATCCACACCCACCCACCTACCCGCTCACACATCACAACATCTCCCAAGTCCCCGAGTCCTTATATGCCCTTAGATGTTGCCAGGACGCAAATCTCCAACAACCAAACTCCTCCTAAGTACTCTTCTTACACCAAATCCGCACACATGACACAGCGTCGCCAGCCCTTATAATAGCCACCCCCCCCCCCCTCACACACACACCCCGCCCCTCTACACAAGATTGTAGGGGGCTTACTCAGCAGATGCCACCCCCTCCCCCTCCCCCACCTCCACCAGCCCACCTCTATCAAGGCGAGCCGGCTATAAAGTTACATCCAATGCTGTAATTGCCCATTGTTGGGCGCCGAGCCCTGTCCCGTGCAGCTGCTGGTGATGCCGGCGATCCCTCGCCAGGAGGCGGCACCAGTCACCCACGACCCCACCCTGGAGATAGATGGTGACGCCGGACCTCCAGAAGGCCGCCACCCCCACTCTCTAACCCCCCCCCCCCACACACACACACACACGCCCTACCTCACCAGGACCCTCCCCACTCCACCGTATAACCCTCCCCCCACACACACACCCTACCCCACCAGGACCCTCCCCACTCCACCCTCTAACCCTCCCCTCCACACACCCTACCCCACCATACCACCTTGAGGGCCCCTACCTCTACCGTACCACACATAGTCCTCGGCATAATATTATCCAGTTAAAGTTGCATAGTCCGATGGTTTTGAGTTTCTGTCATTTACTCAGATAAATACAGACAGCACCAGTAGGTTCATTGATCATTATAATCTACCTTACTCTTCTAAGCCCCACACGAGTGGGGGCAGGGGACCATCCCCCACTCATCCATCCGCGACCCCACACATACCCCCACATACGACCCCACACCGACCTCCTGGGCCCTTTATCGTCGATATGATAAACGACCATTCACCAACCAACCGTGACGTCACGGGATCACCAAAGGCATGATTTAAAAGTTTTGTTTTGTCCCCTTCCTTTTGGTCTTTTCCAAAATATTATTCTTTATATATTTATTGTTGTCCTTATCCTTATCCCTATTCTTCTTCTAATTATTATTATTGAATGAGATAAACTTGACAGACAATTATTATTATTATTGAATGAGCTAAACTTGACAGACAATTATTATTATTATTGAATGAGCTAAACTTGACAGACACTTATTATTATTATAATATTATTGAATGAGCTAAGCTTGACAGACAATTATTACTATTATTGAATGAGTTAAACTAGTCAGACAATTATTATTATTATTGAATGAGCTAAAATTGACAGACAATTATTATTATTATTGAATGAGCTAAAATTGACAAACAATTATTATTATTGAATGAGCTGAACTTGACAGAAAATTATTATTATTATTGAATGAGCTAAACTTGACAGACAATTATTATTATTGAATAAGCTGAACTTGACATAAAATTATTATTATTATTATTATTGAATGAACTAAACTTGACAGACAATCATTATTATTGAATAAGCTGAACTTGACAGACAATTATTATTATTATTATTGAATGAGCTAAACTTGACAGACAATGTCAACTTTACAATTCAGACCTTAGATGTTGCAGGGACGTAAAACTCCAACAACCAAACAATCTGAAACACCTTTTAAAAACACATTGCAGGAGCGAGCTTGAACTAAATAAAGTTGCATAATCTGATCATGTTGAGTATATCCCCACTTTAAAAATAAATCAATTATTTTTAGATAAATCCACGCTGATTATCATAAGTCTACTTTAGCTCCGTTTGAATTACCTTTTAGTGTATAACATGAACCTATATTTGTAGTGCAAACACGCAAAATAATTTTCAGTATACACCCAGAAATGTTCTATTTCTGATTCTGTTTATGCTAGGTATACACCTACCGTTTTTCCGCACCCACCTACCGTATACGATCTAAAACTGCCCAAAAGTCGTGAGGTGTGCACTCCCCTAGAACACCTACCGATTGCGATTCGCGACTTTTTAGGGCTAAAACTGCTTCCTTACGATTGCGATTCGCGATTCGAAAAATGAATCAGCTCGTTTTCAGTTTTAAGCGCGTCGGGTCGGGTCGCGAGTTTTAGTGCGCGAGTTGTAGACGGTAGGTGTGTACCTGGCATTACCCATTTCCGAGCAGAGCAACAGAGCACAGGATCAGCAAACGGTGGCAATTATTTAAAGTTGCACAATCCAATAGTTTTAACCTTCAGCCACTTTCTGCGATAAATACATTAGATTGGTCGATTATAATCTACATTACTTTAGTTTGGTGTAACTTTGATTTCGTACAACTAACTTAAGAGATCTTTGAAGTGTAAATGTGCCAAATTAATTTTGGCATGCATGTCAAAACTCTGGCCCAATAGGTTTCTTCTATTTAATTGACTTAGCAGGACAACCTTAGCAAAGAGAGAGAGAGAGAGAGGGAGAGCCAGAGAGAGAGAGAGGGGGGGGGGAGAGAGAGAGGAAGAATTATAAGATAATTTAAAACTTAATTGTATATTTAATGTATAGTTAGCATTTTATTCAATGTTTCCTTACCCAGAGGGGTAATTGTGCAGAACATGACTATCTAAACACACAGAAACCACAACACAAATAAAATAAAATACACAGCACTATGTTGGCCAGTGCACAACTGTCGTTAATTGCAAAGCTCTTATGCAAATGTGTATGAGAGGGGGGGAGTGAGTGTGGGGATGTGGTGTTGTGTGGTGTGGTGGTGTGGTGGTTCGGGGGGGGGGGGGGGGTACTCAGCATAGGGCGAGGGTAAGGTGCCCGACGGGCCTTAATCAGGGCAGTGAAGAGGGAGAGGAGAGGGGAGGGGATATGGGGAGAGGGTGGGGGATGGGGGATGGGGGAAGGGGGAGAGGGGTAGGGGGTAGGGGAGAAGGGAGAGCAAGGGAGACAAACAGGGGGGGAGGGGATATGGGGAGAGGGTGGGGGAGGGGGAGGGGGAGTGGGGAGGGAAGAGGGAGAGTGGGGAGGGGAAACGAGGGGGGGAGGGGAGAGTGGGGGAGGGGGAAGGGGGGGGACATTGGGGAGGAAGGGGATGGAAGAGGAAGGAGTGAGGGAAGGGTAGAGAGGGAGAGGGGAGAGGGGAGAGGGGAGAGGGAGGGGCGGGACAGGGAAGGAATGGGGGGGGGAGGGGTGAGGGAAGAGGGAGCAGGGACCGGGCGGGGCTGGGGGAAGGGAGGGGGTAGAGAGATGAGGGGAGAGGGTAGGGAGGTGGGGAGGGGGTAGGGAGGTGGGGAGGGGCTGGGAGGTGGGGGAGGGGGTTATTTGTTTGTGCTACTTGTTTTCCGTGGCCAATTACCTCTGGTAAGACAGCGGGCCGGTTTGATAACACTTAATTCGTCACATCCGCCTACATGTGCGGCCTGCCCACTGACCAACCTCCCACTTATCGTCCTAATTTACTAACATTTCCCGCCCAAATTAACCCCCCTTGTAACCCCCCCCCCCCCGGGCATATTCGTCCTCCTCCTCCACACTCCCCCCCCCCCCACACACACACCTCTCTGCCGTCGCCCCCCAAAACTGCCTACCTTCCCATCAGCATTAAGGGGTGGGGGTGAGGTGGGTGGGGGTGTAGGTGGGGATGGGGTCTCATAGCGATAGTGTCTTTATCATACTGGGTCCATAAGCATTCCTCCTTTGGACAGTATCACCCTGTCTGGTAACCAGACGGGATGGCCGAATGAGTAAGAGCGTCCGTCTCCCGTGTTGGTAGATCGTGGGTTCGAACTCGGATCGAGTCAAACCAATGACTTAAAAATTGATAATTGTCGCTTCCTAGCCTGGCACTCGTCATTATTAGGACAGGACAACGACTGGTTGGCTCAGTGTCAGGATAATGTGACTGAGTGGGATATCAGGTCATAGTGCTGGTGGCCTGATCTTCCAGTGGGGCAGCTCTATAAAGTTGTCATGAGTGTGCACTCTCACAAGTCGGTACCCGTCCTGATATGACATTAGATGTTGCTAGGACGTAAAACAACAACAAACAAACAAACAAAACCCTGTCTGGTTGGAGCTCACCCACCCACCCACCCACCCACATACACACACGCCTCGTCCCGACCCACACACATACACACAGGCGCGCGCAGTCATTATGCTGGCACTAATTACGCGGGTCAAAGGTCACTAGTGCTCGGCTTAATTAGCCCGTATTTATCCCGCTGGGTCACGGAGGAGATATGGTCCGTGATCAACTGGAATTCACTTACTTCTGACCCGACCAGAACAGCCCTGTCTTAATTACAGCTGGTGGGGGTGGGGGTTGGCGGCTAGTTGTGGTGTGGTTGGTAGCAAGATTGGCGGTGTGAGTGGGTTAGTGAGCTTAGTTGTGATGTCCGTAGTTGTGTTGTTAGTTTGGTGTTGTTGGTACTGAGTTTAGTGGGGTGCGTAGGTGGTGTGTAATGTTGTCAGTTGTGGTGTTAGTTGTGGTGTTAGTTGATATGTTGTTGCTAGTGAGTTAGGTGGTGTTAATTGGGGGTGTTGATGGTAGTGAGTTTTGTGATGTGAGTAGGTGGTGTGTGATGTTGTTAGTTATGTTGGTAGTTATGTTGTTAGGTGTGGTGTGTGTCGTTGCTAGTTGTGTTGTTAGTTGATGTGTTGTTGCTAGTGAGTTAGCTGGTGTTAATTGGGGTGTTGATGGTAGTGAGTTTACTGATGTGAGTAGGTGGTGTGTGATGTTGTTAGTTCCGTTGGTAGTTATGTTGTTAGGTGTGGTGTGTGTCGTTGCTAGTTGTGTTGTTAGTTGATGTGCTGTTGCTAGTGAGTTAGGTGGTGTTACTGTTAATTGTGGTGTTTGTTGTTGGTAGCGAGTTTGGTGATGTGAGTAATTGGTGTTGGGTGTGGTGTTTGTTGTTGGTACTGGTAGAGAGTTTGGTGGCTTGAGTGGATTGCTAGGGTTAGATGTGATGCTGTTACTATTAGTATTATTATTACTATTACGGTATTACTACTATTAGTTGTGATGTCAGTTGTGATCTTAGTTGTGATGTTGTTGGTAGTGAGGTTGCTGTGGGTGGTGTTAGTTGTGGTGTTGGTAGTGAGGTGGCTGGTGTTAGTTGTGGTGTTGTTGGTAGCGTGGTGGGTGGTGTTAGGTGTGGTATTGGTAGTGATATTGCTGTGGGTGGGTGGTGTTAGTTGTGGTGTTGTTGGTAGTGAGTTTGGTGATGTGAGTAGGTGTTGTTAATTGTGATGTGTGTTGTTGTTAGTTGTGTTGTTAGTTGTGGTGTTGTTGATAGTGATGTTGATGTGGGTGGATGGTGTTAGTTGTTGTATTGGTAGTGAGGTGGCTGGTGTTAGTTGTGGTGGTGTTGGTAGCAAGGTGGCTGGTGCTAGTTGTGGTGTTGGTAGTGAGGTTGCTGTGGGTGGCTGGTGTTAGTTGTGGTGTTTTTGGTAGTGACGTGGATGGTGTTAGTTGTGGTGTTGGTAGTGAAGTTGATGTGGGTGGGTGGTGTTAGTTGTGGTGTTGGTAGTGAGGTGGCTGGTGTTAGTTGTGGTGTTGGTAGTGAGGTAGCTGGTGTTAGCTGTGGTGTTGATAGTGAGGTGGCTGGTGTTAGTTGTGGTGTTGGTAGTGAGGTTGATGTGGGTGGGTGGTGTTAGTTGTGGTGTTGGTAGTGAGGTGGCTGGTGTTAGTTGTGGTGTTGGTAGTGAGGTAGCTGGTGTTAGCTGTGGTGTTGGTAGTGAGGTGGCTGGTGTTAGTTGTGGTATTGGTAGTGAGGTTGCTGTGGGTGGGTGGTGTTAGTTGTAGTGTTTTTGGTAGTAAAGCTGGCTGGTGTTAGTTGTGGTGTTGTTGGTAGTGAGGTGGATGGTGTTAGTTGTGGTGTTGGTAGTGAGGAGATAGGTGCAACTAATGGTGATGTTGGTGTCGGTGTTGGTGATGGTGTTGTTGGCAGTGCTGGTGTTGGTGTGGTTGTTGGTGTTATTAATGGTGGTGTTGGTGGTGTTGGATTAATGCTGGGTGGCCGTGGCAGTGATCAGCCAGACTCTCTCTGCATGCTTTATCCGTTCACCTGGCTGGTTATGTTTTAGCCGCTGTGTGATTGTGAGGGCTGATAGGCTGGTTATGTTTTAGCCGCTGTGTGATTGTGAGGGCTGATAGGCTGGTTATGTTTTAGCCACTGTGTGATTGTGAGGGCTGATAGGCTGGTTATGGTTTAGCTGCTGTGTGATTGTGAGGGCTGGTAGGCTGGTTATGTTTTAGCCGCTGGGTGATTGTGAGGGCTGGTAGGCTGGTTATGTTTTAGCCGCTGTGTAATTGTGAGGGCTGATAGGCTGGTTATGTTTTAGCCGCTGGGTGATTGTGAGGGCTGGTAGGCTGGTTATGTTTTAGCCGCTGTGTAATTGTGAGGGCTGATAGGCTGGTTATGTTTTAGCCACTGTGTGATTGTGAGGACTGATAGGCTGGTTATGGTTTAGCTGCTGTGTGATTGTGAGGGCTGATAAACAGGTTATGGTTGAGCCGCTGTGTGATTGTGAGGGCTGATAGGCTGGTTATGTTTTACCGATTGTGTGACTGTGAGGGCTGATAGACTGGTTATGTTTTAGTGGGTTGTGTGATTGTTGGGGCTGATAACCTGGCGGGCGGTCTGCGCGTTATCTGGGCATGTACCTACAGGTTATTAATGGTGGGTGACTTGCCGGCCGCCAGGGTGATTAATGGCGCGGTGTCAGCTATACCACGCCCACCTGAGCAGGGCGCCACGACGGGCAGGGGCATGGGGAGGGTGGTTGGGGGGGGGGGGGGAGGTGTATGTGTAGGTGTGTATAACTTAAGTGTGAATAGGTGTGCATGTATGTGCATGTGTGTGCATGTGTGTGCACACGTGTGAATATGTGTGTATTGGTGTGTATTGGTGTGCATAGGTATTAGGTGTGCATAGGTGTGCCTATCTGTGAATAGGTATTGACATAGGTTGACATGGGTGTGCATAGACTTGCATAGATATGCATATGTGTATATATGTATGGATAGGTTGCTATAAGTGTGTATATGTGTGGATTGGTGTGGGTTGGTGTGTATTGATCTGTTCATATCTGTACACATGTGAATAGGTGGGTATATGTGCATATGTGTGAATATGTGTGTATAGGTCATTAGGTGTGCATGTGTGTTATATGAGTGTATAGGTGAATATACATTACAGGTGTGCATGTGGGCATAGGTGTGAATAAGTGTTATAGGTGTGATTAGGTGTTACAGATGTGTGTAGGTTTGTATGCGTGTATGTGTATGTGTACATGTATGTGTATGTGTGTTTAGGTGTGCACTGTATATGCGAATATGTGAATGTGTGGATATACAACAATGTAACATATGTGGTACTCCGGAGAGATGTACATCTATACATGTATAAATGTGTGGTGGGATGGGTGTGGTGGGCATACATACACAAGTGTCTAAGATGGGGGGGGGGGGGGGTAAGTAGGGATTCAGAAGGGAATTGTGAGTGGCTATAGGTAGGAATCTAGGTATATGTGTGTGGAGGAGTGTGTGTGTGTGTGTGTGGGTGGGTGAAGGTGTAGGGATGGCGGAGTGTGTTTTGGGGGAGTTTTAAGTCGCATTGGTGCGCTGAAGGCTGCAAATCTGCAGCACTATATGGCGGAGTGTGTATCTGCCTTGTAGCACGAGGAGCATGTCAGCCACCAGGACTAATTACCTCCTGCCTCAAACAGGTGATGACGGACCCCAACCAGCAGACTCTCCTCCTCCTCCAGTACCCCCCCCCCCCCACACACACACAAACACACACACACAGCGACAACTCCTATCCTGCCTGCATCGCTCCTCCAACTTCCAAGTCACGGTCATACCCTAGCTCTGATATGTAATCGCTGAGAAAATGCTACATGCCCCTCCTCAATCTCCACTTGGCTGGCCTCGATTACCCACATGATTACTAACTCTGTAATAGGTTGATGAAGCACCCCGCCGCCTTGCATTCCCCCATCCCCCCTCCTACTTCCCCCAACTCTCTTCTATTTCTGTATCGCCCCCTCTCCCTCCCGACGCCCTTCTCCCACGTCCGTATCGCCTCCTCTCCCCCTCCTCCTCCCAACTCTCTACTCACACTTCCTTATCGTCCCCTCCCCCCCCCCCTCTTACCACCCTTCTTCCATTTCCTGATCCCCCCTCCTCCTCCCTCTCCCCTTTCCCACTTCCTTATCGCCCCCTCCACCTCCTCCTCCCCCTCTCAGCTCCCTACTCCCACTCCTTTCCCCCGTCCCCTCCTCCTCCCAACTCTCTACTCCCAACTCTCTAATCTGGGTCGACCACCCTGATACTTCTCTGAGAACGTCAACCCCCGCTGGTTGTGTTCTGGCGTGACTCCACGTTAAGTGTGTGTGTCTTTTTACCCCCTTGCCGTGTTTTGTCTTCCCGAGTTTACATATTTTTCTCCCCCTTCTATTATTATTTGTATTTGTTGTTGTTTTTGCATATACACGTGTTCACAGGTGACTGCAAATATATCAACAGCCGTATTTCACCAGTATAAATAACACGTTCTGAAAATGTACCCAATGTCTGTTTACGGGTATATATATAATTTTAACACCAAGTGATCACTACAGGGAGTGAGCATAAGTACCAAGAACTGCCGCTGGCGGCGCAACCGTAGGCCAGCAGGCCGCAGTTAATCAACAGTTGTCCGTTATTGGACCTTAATAAGAAGAAGAAGAAGAAGAAGAAGAAGAAAACCTCATACCGATGATTTATACCCGTATATTTATATACTAGCTATATATATATTATATTTATATATCATATATAATATATATATATATATATATATATATTTAGATTAGTTAGACGAATCTTACCTGGGTATAGATGATGGATAACTATTGTTTTACCGAGGTAGAAGCCTCGGTTAGACGTGGGCGAGGGAGAAGGAAGCACATCCGGGTCCAGCAATCTTTACCTACTAATTCAGGATAAAAATGATTCTAAAAAACAACCTAAGGTCAAGTGACCTCATGCTAAATTGAGTGATTGACTAGACGTGGCAGGGCGTGGTGGGTGGGCCCTCGCCCACGTCTAACCGAGGCTTCTACCTCGGTAAAACAATAGTTATCCATCATCTATACCCAGGTAAGATTCGTCTAACTAATCTATTTTACCTCGGTATGCCGCCTCTGGCTAGCCGTAGGCTAGGGAGACCTTTACGTAAAATAATTTTTATCCTGATATTCTTGTTTTGTTATTATTCTTTAGTGATTATGTCTTATGTATGCAACAATGGAAAAGCGATTTGTATGGCAAAAAAGAGGAAAAACCAATGTTTTTCTTACCTCTCTCTTTCAGTTGGTGAGTAGCCTGTGCGCTATAGGCTGAGGCTTCTCTAGTCGTTTGTGGTAATGTCTAGCAAACGAAGTAGCGGTTTTCCATCCCGCGTGAGCTAGGATCCGTTTAACGGAGATGCCTAGCAATCTTGCCTTGGACACCATTGCACCACGTGTAGAGTGCGATGAGTACCTGTCTGTATTTACTCCCGCCAGTTTTAACACATTCATTGTCCATCGGGCGAGGGTATCCCTGGAAATGGCCTTGTGTGGCTTAATAAAGCTGACCAATAGCTGTCTTGAGTTTCTTATTAATCTTGTCTTGGATATATAATTTCGTATCGCAGATACGACACATAACTTGCGATCCTGAGTGAAACTGGACACCCCTATCGTAGAAAGGGGGTCACCTAATCGGTTTGATTTTAATAAAGTTGATAAATCAAACGTGGCCTCTTTACTGTCAATTTCTAGACCATTCAGCGACAGGGCAACTATAGTTTGGCCTCTGTGTCCAGTGACCAGGAGAAGCAAAACTGCGACTTTGAAACCTAAAAGTTTAACGTCCAGAAACTTATTTTCTGGCCATTTCTTGAAGAGGTTGAACACTAGAGAAACATCCCAAAACCTATTATATTTGGGTTTAGGCGGATTCCTCTGATAAATTGATCGTATGATCCAACAAATAACATGGTGTTTACCCATTGTTTGTCCATTAACCCGCGGTAGGATTATCGACAGAGCACATCTGGCAGCGTTAATAGCGCCATATCCTAGGCCTTCGTCCTCTAGGTAACGTAGGAAGAGTCCTACCTGGGATACTGTGGGAGTCATTGGCTTGACTTTCTTAAGCAGGCAATAAATACCCCATTTCTTTAAATACGTAGTATACATTTTCACCGTTCCTTTTCTCCACGCATCATCAACCAAACGCTGTTGTGTAATTTTGTCTAAGCCAAACTGTTCTAAATATTTATTTAAAAAAGGAATGCCACTAACGGAGTTGTCGACACGTTTCCGTGGCGTTCTAGTGGTCCCTGATGTTTGAGGTTTCCTCGGAATCTTGGGAAGCGAAGGCTGCTTTTGGCTGTGGCTAGTAACGTCGGTAGCCACGGTTGCGTGTGCCACTCGGGGACGATGAGTATGGCGTGTGTCCCCTCCATTTGAATCTTTCTGGCGACTTTGCTAATGATAGTAAAGGGGGGGAAAATGTAAAAGAAATGATGTCGCCACTTTAGGGAGAAGGCATCAATGTGCCAAGCATTGGGTTCCGGGTGCCACGAAACATATTTTGGAATTTTAAAGTTATTACGCGAAGCGAACAAATCGATCTGAGGTGAACCCCATGTGTGACAAATGTGTTTGAAAATGGATGGATTAAGTGACCACTCTAAGTGATCATGGAACTGGCGACTCATCTTGTCAGCTAGACAATTTTGTGTGCCTGGAATGTGATTAACAGTTAACCAGACATCAAAGGTTTGAGCCCAGTTCCAAATGAGAAGTGCCATTGCATTACATTTAATCGATTTTGTACCTCCCATATTTCTGACATAAGCCATAGCTGTGGTGTTATCCGTGAGGATACGTACATTATTTTTGGGTATTTTTACTAGACTGGTTAATCCCAAGTAAATGGCCCTTAGTTCTAGAACGTTAATATGATCGGGGAGTTCCGATTCTAGCCATCTTCCTCCCGTTGCTACATCATTTTGATGTGCTCCCCACCCTTGGAGAGACGCGTCAGTGGTAACGGTAGTGTCAGGCTCTCCCATTCTAATGGGATTGGGGGAATGGTCAAAGTGGTTTAGCCACCAATCAATGTCGGCTAGGCCGTTCTCCGAAATAAACATGGTCTTTTCAAAGTTTCCCTTTGCGCGGGCCAGCGCCAAATTTTTATCAATTTCGAGGGATTTTATGTGTGCCGCTCCGTATAGAATAGCTGGACTATACGAAACCATGACCCCGATAAGGACCGCGACCTGTCTAATCTTTGGCCTAGAAGTGTCTAACAGCTGTATCGCTGTGCGGTAAAGCTTATCTTTCTTTTGGCGTGTAAGCGAAACGGTCATAGCCGTGGTGTTCAGAATGAACCCGAGACACTTAAGCTCCTGAGTAGGAGAAAAAACTGATTTCTTGTTATGTATGAAGAAACCCAATTTGGTGAAAATTTTGCATAAATCTTTAACAGCGAGTTCACATTGCGTGAAAGATTGGCCCATAATAAAAGAATCATCTATGTATGGAAACATACAATGCCCCAATTTTGCCATGTGTGCAAAAATTGGTTTCAACAACTTAGTAAACAGACGCGGTGCGCAGGCCAAACCATTAGGTAAACATGTAAATTCAAAAAGTTGGCCATTCCAGAGAAAACGTAGGTATTTCCGATCTGTCTGGTGAATAGGAACGGTGTAGTACGCATCCCTTAAATCAACACTCGCTAGCCAACACCCTGGGGTAATTAAATCACGAGCTGTTTCTAAAGAAAACATTTTGAAATGTTTGTATTCAATGATTTCATTCAACTGAGTTAAATCTAAAATCATTCGGATTGAACCATCAGGTTTAGGAGTAGAGAAGATATTGGAAATATATTCCCCTTCAGTATGTTCAACTCTGTTGACAATGCCCTTAGACTCAAACAGTAGAACCTGGTGATCTAGCTGAGATTTTTCTAGTGAATTAAACTGATACGGAAAAGGCGCTCTCTTTTGTATAGGCAATTGTGTGAAAGGGATGTGAATGCCTTTAACAATATTCAGGACCTCTGGATTAGTGGTTAACTGTTGCCATTGATGTAAACAATTAGAAACATTCCCTGCTTGAAAAAGGCTTACTTCAGTTTGAGTTTCCTCCGTGACCATTGTAGGGTCAGGAGGCTGCACTGTTTGTGTGGAAATCTCTACTTGTTCCCTTGTTTCGGGAACTGGGGCTTGGGAACGAAATCCCTCTTGTAGCCGCGGTTGTCGTTCCAGTTTGAGGCCGGCCTGTCGCCTCGGCCCCTTCCTCGCTGGTTGAACTGGAAGGACGGTCCGCCCCTGAACGGCCTTCCTCCTCTGCGGAATCGAAAATCCGTCCTAGACTTTCTGAACCCTGCTGGGTTTTGGAAGCGACGACTCTTTGCTTCAGTGTTTTTAGCACTCTTGTAGTCGACCTCTACCTGTTTGTACAGGTAAGCTAGCTGACCCCCAAACATCTTGGATTTATCAAGCGGTTTGCTCTTGATAGGGGTAGGTCCGGAATACACGGTGTATTCCTTACCATCATGGTCCGTTACCTTGTTAGAGCGGGCAACCTCTTTTCCGGCATCTGTGGTGACCGATTTGAAAACGTTTTCAAATCTCCGATGGGTCATGTAGTTACTAGCGGCTGCTAACAAAGCTATGCCCCGGTCCATAACCCGCGCCAAAGACGAGAACTTGTTCTCTGTCTGCATCCTGTTAGCCACAGGGATAACAGACGTCAAGGCACCCAAAACTGCCTTATGGATCAGGCAGAGGGAAGTTTCATAACGACGGCGTTCGTCGGAAAGATGAATGCCGGAATCCATCTCTTTGAAAACCGAAGCAGGAATGCCCTTAACTCCTGAAATCTGCTCAGTCAACTTGTTGATGACTTCGATCGGTTTAAACGTAGTGAAATGGCTATTCACCGTTTTGCGCATCATGGTAGTGGTGCGCACTTTCTGAGCTTTCTTTTTGACAATCTTCTTGCCAGCTTTAACGCCTATTTTGGCGTAGACTCCCGCTCGTTCCGTGTCGGAATCCGACTCGGTGGAAGAAGAGTCGGACGACGAGTCTGAAGAGGAGTCCTTCTTCTTCTTCTTCTTCTTTTTGGACTTTTTGGAGCGCTTAGAGTTCGCTTTCTTTGTGAACTCGTCACCAGAACTGCTCACTGGGCGGCGTTTCTTGCCCCGCGCTTTCGGTTTCGGAACCTCAGGTGCCGAAAGCGTGTCCTCTTCGTCCTCAGAAAAGTCTTCCCAATCCTCATCAGGGATTTGGGAAGGATCTGGAAAGGTCTGCGCCTGGAAAAGGCGCATCTTCTCCTCCATCATCTCCGCCATTTTCGCCTCCCACCCCACTGGTTGAGGGGCGTGATCACTGTCTTGATCCGAGGCATGAGCCCCAGGATGTGGGGACGGCGGAGCCGTAGCCGGTGGAGACGAATCGTAATCCGTAGGGGGGACACCCACCGCTGCAGCGGGCGGCTTATTCCGGCGAGTGGCCATCGGGAACTGTAACGAAACCAAAGCGTTACTAACCCGGAATCATCTCAACTACACAAGTGTAAGCCAGTAAACTGGGTTGAGGAACATGGTACAGAGAACGTGTTTTGCAACGTGTCAGTACAGGCGTGAAGCTAAATTTGCCGTAGGTGTGTGGTAACGAAACCAACCAAACGGAGGGCATCGATCGTGAGATCGGCCCCTCTCTCTGTTCCGTACACTTCTCCCACCTGTGGCTACAGCGCCAACAAGTTGGAGAAAATATTACGAAACTCGGAGGTTCGCCTTAAACCGGTCAGGGGTGTTTATAAAAAACACCCAGAAGCATCCCCAACATCATCCTCTATTAGGATCCGGGAGACTTTTCTTAGGAAATGAGCAACTCGGGTTGCCATTTCTCCCTGTCTGAAAAACAGGTGTCGATAGAACTCAGTATCGGTTTCGTTTGTGCCAGCGGCACGCAATGTTCTATCCGTAAGTTAAAAAACGTACAAAGTCCAAACAGGACTGAAGAAAGTTCTGAACTTTCATAAAAGGATGCTATAGAGCATGATAAACAAAGTTATCGAAGAAAACAGTACTTACTTTTGGATAAAAGCAGTAGTAGTAGATAAATCCTGTGGAGCAACTCACAAACGTCCTCCCGTTGTGAGTTACTTATGCTAATTGCTGGACCCGGATGTGCTTCCTTCTCCCTAGCCTACGGCTAGCCAGAGGCGGCATACCGAGGTAAAATATATATATATATATATATATATATATATATATATATATATATGTGCCGCCCGCCCCCCAACGGATCTGAGTGTGAGTAGGGTAGGATGGAGGTTTAGGTTAGGAAGGCTCCTCCAGTCAATGACTGGGGGAGTAGATAGGGCTGGGGTGCAGATGGAAGCTTCCGGCCTTATTGTACTTGTATAATGGTTTATACGGCATATATATTTAATATTATATGTTCTATAATACAATATAATAATATATCTACAGTTGGATATTATAGATAATTTCATATATAAGTATACAACATTACAAGTGTATATATATACATGTATACACTTGTATATACAATTGTACACTTGTATATGTAATTATACACTTGTAAATATAACTGTGCACTTGCATACATAAGTATGCATTTGAATATCTAATTAGACACTTGCACATATAACTATGCGCGTGTATATATAATAATGTATGTGGCTATATAAGTATGCACTTGTCTATATATTTATACAATTGTATATATAATTATACACTTGTATATATATAAGTATACACTTGTATATATTATACATTTCTAATTCGATATATTATACAATTGTATTCTATATACAAATGCATAATAAATTGATATACATATACAGGCAAATTCTACACAATTGCATATTAATTATTATTTAGATAAATTGTTTAACATATAAACCTGTAAGTATATACACTTGTATACAAATAATTAATATACCCAATTACGTCTTGGCTATACAAATACAATGGTGCATTCCATCGAAGTGTATATTATAGACAATTGTATATTACAAGAGTACCCTTTTTTTCAATGGACCACGCTACATATAGACCACAGGTGTCCTGTCACAGAAGGGATCAGTGAAATGAGACTAAGAGAGTAGGTATATTGATCAATGGTCCGCACACGGCCAGGTTGGATTCAATTTGAGTATCGATCACAGGGTCACTGAGGTCGGGGTGACTACTGTTTTTACAATTGTGTATTATGAGCTGTAATATGTATACCATATAGTCATATACAAATATATGTATATCTGTTGCATTGTCCATTAAAAATTAGTGTTGTTGTAATAAACAATTATATATGTACAAGTATATATATACATATATATATATATTGTACAGTTGTATCTATTACAAAATTGTATCTCAAATAGAATTACATAAAATTGTCCCATATGTTAATATATATATATATTGTATATAAGTTATAACATACAATGACATCGAATTTTCCCACCTATAATATATACG
Organism: Branchipolynoe longqiensis; assembly: GCA_030323885.1. Taxonomy (NCBI): domain Eukaryota; kingdom Metazoa; phylum Annelida; class Polychaeta; order Phyllodocida; family Polynoidae; genus Branchipolynoe; species Branchipolynoe longqiensis. Next base: position 8,496,308 of record CM059186.1, on the reverse strand, counting down.
TAGGCTAATATAGTAACAATATGAGTATAAACATGGACATTAAGACCGACTCATGGACGCAACTCTCACAGCAGAGAGCTAAATGGAGAGCGGCAGTCAAGTAATGAAAGCAGTCTTTGTCGCATCGCGACCGACAGCATGATGATGATGATGAGTATAAACATAAAGGTATATATATATATGCTTCATTGCTCTCTATAGGGTGGCAGATTTGTTTGGTCTACGTTGACATATATGTATATCCTATATATACTGTATATATATACTATATATATTACATATATATTATATATGCACATATAGCATACACATTCAAACACCTGTAAAGGATCCCATACACCTTCCAACTAAGACTCCCCCATTAGGAATAGAACACACACACTCCTCATCCCATTCCCAACCAGGGTATCTAACCGCGCCCTAATTAACTGCGCGCCACGTTCACCTTCACATTAACATTGACCTTGACCTACCTGAGTGGATAGTGTTGGAGCCGACGTCCCTCAGAATGTCGTGTCTCTGTTGCCGGGCAGCCTGGTCGTAGCCGTGGCCGTTCAGCTGGCACCTCTCCCCGGGCCCGCCGCACCCTACGCCGGCGCCTGCCCCGCCGCCTGCCCTGCCGACGCCCCCGCCTCCCCCGCAGCCGGCCCCTCCTCCTCCTCCGCCTCGGCCGTCAGGGGCCTTTGGGGGCGTCAAGGCCGTAGGCTCGGCGTCCAGCATATCCTTGTCGGCGGTGGCGGCGTCGCCATCGACGGGGCCCGGGTCCTCCCCGGCCGACAGTGACCGGGCCGGCCGGGGCGACTTCTCCCGGGCACCGGGGGCTTCGGGCGTACCCCGCCTGGCGATGGGCGCCGAGATGCTCGTTCGCCGGGCGCTGATGACGCTGGTCCCGGCGACCCCCTGCTCCTGGTCGCCGCCCTCGGGCCCGCCCCCGCCCTCCTCGAACTGGCGGTCGGCCGCGTAAGGGTCAACATTCTCCTTTTTACATCGGTTCACCTTGTGTCGAATGAATTTTAGTATGTCGCTGAGTAGAAATTCGCGCTGGCAATCCCCGCATGTTAAATAGTCCTGCTCCGGCTCAACTGTGGGAAAGGAAGAGAAAGGCAGAGAGATTTTGTTAT
>CM059186.1:8371222-8494689 GCA_030323885.1 Branchipolynoe longqiensis | reverse complement strand
CAGGTGTGGGGGGGAGATTACCTGAGGTAGTAAGTAGCCCAGGTGAGGAGTGGGGATCAGACTTTGTCCTGAGGTGTGCGCGCGCAGGTGAGGGTGAGAGGGGGGGGGGGTTATGTGCATAGACCTTCTACCCCCACCACCACCACCCCTTCTCTCCACACCTGCAGACACACACACACGGGGGGGGGGGGGGGCGAGCCCGCCCCTGCTGACACTGGGATCTAATCCTACCTGTCAGAGTTGAAAGAGGCCGGTCAGAGGGCTGGTGCCCCCGGCGGGGCGGGCCCCGGCCCCGTGACCCGGATAGCCGGTCAGTGGGAACGGCAGCCTTTGTGAAAGAGACCCTTCCCTGCTCGGGGATCGGAGGGGGGGGGCGGGTGGAGGATGGGGGGGGGTTAACATTTACAAACAAATAGCTGACCAAATATGCATACATTCACTTACCGCAAAATTTGATAATTGAAGATTGCTAAGGCGGGTAAGACTAAGAAGATGAAAACAAGATACATTCCCATTACTGGCATTATATTAATCAATAAATAAACCTATTCTTTGAACATTTGAAAATAATATAGTCTGTGATCTATGCAGTTAGTGTGGACATCAACAGGTTGTGATTTATATTAACGTAACGAACACATGGCCGGCTGATTTCTTGTTGTCACGCGCCCCTACCCCCTGTCCCCTAGCCCCCCCCCCCCCCTGCCCCCTCCCCAGTCTCTAGTGTGCCCCTCCCCCCGCCCCTCCCCCATCCCTCCCGTGTGCTGTCCCCCCGCCCCCTCCCGGCATCCCCGTGTGCTCCCCTGACCCGCCCCTCTCCCCGTGTCCCCTGTGTGCTCCCCCGCCCCGCCCCCCTCCCCGCTTCTCCTGTGTGCTGTCCCCCCGCAACTCACCCATCCCTCCCGTGTGCTGTCCCCCCGCCCCCTCCCGGCGTTACGTGTGCTCCCTGCCCCCCCCTCTCCCGTGTCCCCCCGTTTTGTGCTCCCCGCGCCCCGCCCCCCTCCCCGCTTCTCCTGTTGTGCTGTCCCCCCGCAACTCACCCATCCCTCCCTGTGGTGTTCCCCCCGCCCCTGCCGCGTCCCGGTTGTGCTCCCCCACCCGCCCCCCACCCCTCCCCGGGGTCCCCCGTATCTTCCCCCACTCGCCCCCCTTTCCCGCATCTCCCGTTTGCTGTCCCCCGCCCCTCCCCATCCCTCCTGGTGTGTGCTGTCCTGCTCCCTCCCGCGTCCCCCCGTGTGTGCTCCCCCGCCCCTCTCCCCGCGTCTCCCGCGTGCCCCGCCGGGGTCAGGGAGGTGACCGCCCGGCCATTTGTCACCGGGGTTACGTACAATTGCATCGATGGTTACAGCTGGCTGAACTGCAGGGATCCGTCTCGGGGGCTGACGTTAGGGGGGGGGGGGGGGGCAGGGGGGGCTGGACAAAGTAGGAAGGCACAAAGACAGCCTGGGTACCTGACCGGCATACGAGAGTAGGGGGTGGGAGGGAGGGGAGGGTAGGGGGGGGGGGGGGGGCCTGAGAGGGGGGGGAGGGGGGGGGGGGGGAGGGGGAGAGTGGGGGTTGAGAGGTGCACCCGCCCCTTCACACAAGACCTATATCCACTAGCCCCTATTAAATGTCTGATGGGTCGGGCACTTGTGCAGGCTTTTGTGATTTTGACCGGTAAGTTTGGATAATGTTGCAAAGGGGTGGGTGGGTGGGGGTAGGGGTGTGGGTGTGGGTGGGGGTGGTGGGTGGGGGGATATGGGGGTCATGGGAACAGGTAGTTTTAGTGACTGTATACTGACTGTCCCGACCGCATCCAATGTGTGAGTGAATCGTGGATGGATTTATCCTGGGTTGGGGTGGGGGGGGGGGGGTGATGTGTTTGGTGGGGGGGGGGCGTATGTGTATCGGGGGAGGAGGGAGTATTGAAGGACACAGGCTGTGACCAAAGTGCCCCCCTAGATCTCTTGCTCTAAAAAGCAAAACACTGTCAGCATTTAAGCTTTTATATGAATTTAATATACAGGTGCCCAGGTTGGGATGTTCAGGTGGTACGCACAAAGCGATATTGGAATAAAACGCGACGGTATAAAAAAATAAAATGCTATAAATATTATTTATTTAAATGCAAAAAGTAGTTTATTATCTCAGGTGGAACGCAGCAGCTTGCCTGTGTATTTGGAAGCTAGGCCACTGCTTTACATATCTCTGTGGCGGAGTGGTTAGAGTGTCTGACTTTTTTCTAGGTCGGACTCCTAATCTGAAGGTCAGTGGTTTGATTCCATGTGCCCCCACCTCTGCCAATTTGTATTTCCACCACTGTGTATTACTGACAGCATCATCAAAGGCCAGTTGCTCTCATGCCATGTCTATGTGGTGTGGGAGGTTAAAAATCCCTTGGGTCGGTAAAAGTGTAGGCTCGGGCTTTCTATCGACAAACTGTCTAATGGTGAAAACAAGCCTATTCAGGCTTATCCATGATAGGCAGTATAAATCTTCAACAACAAAATATATATATTTATATACAGTTAAAATTGGACCATCCCGACGGGTCTATAGGCGATAATGGCCAGCCGCAGGTGGCATACAATGCTTAGAGCCCCTCAGAGGGGGCGCTAGTGTGGCCAATACTGTACTACACAGAGTCAGTTAGATAGGATACAGTGAATATACTATTAAGTATTATATAGGGAACTGAAGATAGATAGTGTCCTTGTTTATATTCCCATAATAGCTTATAGAACACATATATAGATTATAGGGGAACAATGTGTTATTATTAGTATTATTCCTCCTTATTCGCGTCGAGGGAGTCCCCCCCCCCCCCCCTCTGGAGGAGAGTGAATTTATGCGAAGGGGGCCCTTGCGGAGAAGAAATATATGTACAGTAAAACCTCTCTAAATCGACCGACTTTGTGACCGAATTTAAGTGGTCCATTTAGGCAGGTGGTGGGTTTAGGGAGTTAGCATATGGTTACAATGGTACTGTTGGGACCCAAGTAAAGAGATCGTTGTAGGGAACTGGTCAATCTGTGGAGGTGGTCGGTTAAATAGGTTTTACTGCATATATAGCCTCTCTAAATGACAACCTCTACAGATCGACCACTCCCATATCAATCACTTTCTTTTGGATTCCAAACGATCGGCCATACAATATTATTGTAACAATAAAAAATTGTATATTGCTGATTGCCTCATAAGCCTGTGCAAACTACTAACTTACTTTAATGGGTAAATACATAAATAAATAAATAAATAAAATGCCACACACTCCGTCTGGTGTCGGCTTCGTGGCCGGTGTCGCGGTTTCAAATCTCTGCCAGTTTCAGGTCTCCACCTGCCTTTTGCACATGCGTCAAAATCGAACAGCATTGTCTGCGCATGTGTCAACATCGAGCCAGATTCAAACCATCGCCGATCGCCGCAAATCGCTGCACTCATACTGTCACTATATTGTCAGTGTCAGTAACCTTATAAATTTAATATAATCTTTTCGGTAAACATGTTTTCTATATGTGTGCCAAGCGATTTGTTTCTAAGTGGTGTGGTTTTAGAGATATTTCACTTTTTCTGTATGAAGATTGCTCACGACCATTGACAATGCCTTGAGTTTGCCGGTACGCACAGTGCAAAACATTATTCAAAATTAATAGAAATCCAGAACCCTAACCATATCAATTTAATATAATCTTTTTGGTAAACATGTTTTCTATATGTGTACCAAGCAATTTGTTTCTAGGCGGTGTGGTTTTAAAGACATTTCACTTTTTCTGTATGAAGATTGCTCATGACCATTGACAATGCCTTAACGATGCTGTTCGATGTTGACGCATGCGCAGAAGTGATGCGGAGATCTGAAACTGGCGGAGATCTGAAACCGCGACACCGGCCTGGCTGTGCACGCATGCGCGGGCGGGGCTGGGACCGAGGTGGCCTAATATGTAAGGCGGCACCGGCCAACCGAACCCGGGGCCAGGCAGTGGACATGTCACGTGACAACTGCCTGTCACAGCCACGTCACACAGCCCACACCTGACGTCCCCCGACGTCACCCGACGTCACCTCCCGGGGCCCTGCGCTGACGGCCCGGACCGCGCCGGTCAGGGGATGTGGGGTGTGTGTGTGTGGGTGGGGGGGCATGGTGGGGTTTGGGTGTAGGTGTGGGTGGGGGATGTGTGGGGGTATGGGTGTAGGTGGGTGTTGCATGAGTGTTGGTTTGTGGGAGTTGGATGTGTGTGTGGGGGAGGGGGTGTCCTGGTGAATGTGTGGATGTGTGGGTGTGGGAGTGGGTGTGGGTGTGGAGGGGTATGCGTGTGTACATTTCTTACCAGAGTGGGAGTTGGCTGTAAGCAGTAAGTGTGTGTGTGTGCGGGAGTTGGATGGGTGTGGGAGTGTGGGTGTGTGCCTGGGTTGATGTGTGCGAGTGGGAGTGGGGGTGGGTGTGGAGGGGTATGCGTGTGTACATTTCTTACCATAGTGGGTATCCGCTGTAAGTGTGTGAGGGTGTGTGCGGGAGTTGGATGGGTGTGTGTGGGGGGGGGGGGGTCCTGGTGAATGTGTGGATGTGTGGGTGTGGGGGTGGGGGTGGGTGTGGAGGGGTATGCGTGTGTACTTTTCTTACCATAGTGGGAGTTGGCTGTAAGCAGTAAGTGTGTTGTGTGCGAGAGTTGGATGGGTGTGGGGTGGGTGTGTGTCTGGTGATGTGTGCGAGTGGGAGTGGGGGTGGGTGTGGAGGGGTATGCGTGTGTACATTTCTTCCATAGTGGGTATCCGCTGTAAGTGTGTGGGGTGTCCGGGAGTTGGATGTGTGTGTGTGTGGGGGGGGGGGGTCCTGGTGAATGGTGGATATGTGGGAGTGGGAGGGGGGGGGTGTGAGGGTATGCGTGTGTACATTTCTTACCATAGTGGATATCCGCTGTAAGTGTGTGAGGGTGTGTGCGGGAGTTGGATGGGTTTGTGTGGGGGGGTGTCCTGGTGAATGTGTGGATGTGTGCGAGTGGGGGTGGGGGTGGATGTGGAGGGGTATGCATGTGTACATTTCTTACCATAGTGAGTGTCGGCTGTAAGTGTGTGAGGGTGTGTGCGGGAGTTGGATGGGTGTGTGTGTGGGGGGGAGTCCTGGTGAATGTGTGGATGTGTGGGTGTGGGAGTGGGGGTGGGTGTGGAGGGGTATGCGTGTGTACATTTCTTACCATAGTGGGTGTCCGCTCTAAGTGTGTGAGGGTGTGCGCGGGAGATTGATGGGTGTGGGAGTGTGGGTGTGTGCCTGGGTTGATGTGTGCGAGTGGGAGTGGGGGTGGATGTGGAGGTATGCATGTCTACATTTCTTACCATAGTGGGTGTCGGCTGTAAGTGGGTGTGGGTGTGTGCGGGAGTTGGATGGGTGTGGGAGTGTGGTAGAGGACAGACTAAGAGCAGCAACTGGTCCTCCAGGTTGGGGTTTAGGCGTGGGGCCAACAATCCCACCCCGGAAAATAGAACAACGTTACAGAATCACGATAATCATCATATATAATATATATGGGTTATTCTCCAAAACTGGGCACCACATATTTGGTCTCCATGTTACGATGCTGATAATTAAGTCTTTGTTTTATTGATAGCAAGTCAAATAATTATTGTGGACTCTGTCTATTAGGTATGTTAGCAGTTCTACATGTATTGAATTTATCCCACGAAAAATATCATAATTATAATTGTATGATTTTGCGCTATTGTGAAAATGTGAAAATTTACACATTTACACCATACATGTATCCAAACTTTTTTCAACTTTTTTCTTGTAAGTCACAACCTTGTCTGCTTAACAGTAATCAAGAAAGTCGTGTTTGACTATGTTGTATATGTTCAAATGAGGTTCTGGTTGTGTCTTTGATTTTCATGTTGCATGAGTGATATTAATGTATTGCTCAATTTTTATAAGATCTAATTCAAAAAGTGAAATTTATTTTTTTCAACTCTGACATATGCACAACATGCATACCTTCATGGGACATTGGATTAGGCTATTATTTGGAAGGATGTTTGCTATTATTTGGAAGGTTTTCACTTTTGGTTTCCATGTCACACTTTTGTGCCCAGTTTTAGAGAATGACCCAAATATATATATATAATAGTTACCTACATAAATAAGGAACAAGGAGAACATGATAGTGGGTAGAAAGGATATATTCTCTGGTTCAGAGGTACAGCGAGTGAATGCAGGGGCTCTGAGCCGTGGGTGAGTAGGTGGCGCCACGTGCTCAGGTTATGAGGAACTAGTAGATGACCTAATGAGTAGGTGACCCCTCGAGGATTTAGTGGCTCGGGTAGTAGATGAATCTTCCGGCTTATTATACTCGTATAATGGCTTATACGGCATATATTTATATTCACTTATTTATCGGCATTCTTGTTCCACACTGATATATAATTGAATAAAAAAAGTTGCATTCTTTGATCCACGACCTCTGTATTTCTAACTACATGGGCCACAATGTTCTAGCTAAAATCCCGATCTATCAAACAAAAAAGGAAACCAAGAACGTATGTGTGGGGGGGGGGGGGGGCTGTTTATCCAAAGCCTGTGAGGCAAATACAAGCCGGCTGCTTCATGGTGAGGTACTGCCTCCTTATTACAAGTTTATGACCCCAGTCATATTAGATGAGTTGTGAGACTCCATAACTAACCCTAGTTTGACATGCTCCGGTCGATGTTTACCCACAATATTTAAGGACACATGCAATATATTCATTGTTATCGCCCACAGCAATGACGCATAATCATGGCCTCCCGCTTTTTTTGTGTATGCAAACTTCATTCATCTGCAAGGTTATTATATATATAGACAGTAAAACCTCTCTAACCGATCACCTCCACAGATTTGATTAATACATGTTTATTCCGGCCTTTTATATAAGTATAATATATTATACTCCTTATATATCACCTTAAATATCACAATATATATCACAGTATATATATCACAATATAATTTGTCATAGGTATATCACACTACATTATTACAATGTTTGATCAGATCATATATAACCTATATATATCACAGTATATATCATAGTATGCATATCCAGAATATATCACATTATAAAACATCACAATATATACACATATGTCAGAATATATATATCCAATATATATCACATTGTATATCAGAGTATATAACTACACAAAGCTACAACGTATCTTCATACACAGACACCCACACACCTCAACATCTCCAGACACGCACACCCACACCCAGATGTACGCATACACCCACACTCACACACACACCCACATCCACATACACCCACAACTACAAAAAGCTACAGCTGTACCTGCACACACCCATACCTCCACACCCACCCGCTCACACCTACACTCACACCTCCACACCCACCCACTCCCACACCTCCACACACACCTCCACTCACACCTATACCTCCACATCTACCCACTCCCACACCTCCACAGACACCTCCACTCACACCCATACCTCCACACCCACTCCCACACCTCCCACACCCACTCCCACACCTCCACACACACCTCCACTCACACCCACAGCTCCACATCTACCCACTCCCACACCTCCACAGACAGCTACACTCACACCCACACCTCCACACCCACCCACTCACACACCTCCACACACACCTCCACTCACACCCATACCTCCACACCCACCCACTCCCACACCTCCACAGACACCTCCACTCACACCCATATGTCCACACCCACTCCCACACCTTCCACTCCCACACCTCCACACACACCTCCACTCACACCCACAGCTCCACATCTACCCACTGCCGTACCTCCACACACACCTCCATACCCACCCACTCACACCTACACTCACACCCATACCTCTACACCCACCCACTCACACCTACACTCACACCTCCACACACACCCACTCCCACACCTCCACACACACCTCCACTCACACCCCCACCTCCACATCTACCCTCTCCCACACCTCCACAGACACCTCCACTCACACCCATATCTCCACACCCACTCCCACACCGCCACACCCACTCCCACACCTCCACGCACACCTCCACTCACACCCATACCTCCACATCTACCCACTCCCACACCTCCACAGACAGCTACACTCACACCCACACCTCCACACACACCCACTCCCACACCTCCACACACACCTCCACTCACACCCACAGCTCCACATCTACCCACTGCCGTACCTCCACACACACCTCCACACCCACTCGCTCACACCTACACTCACACCCATACCTCTGGAACTGGAGCTCCAGCCCTGGAGACGCGGTCCAATTAGACAAATGGATTCTACCTGCGTGCGCAGATGTGAGTTGTTTCGGGCAGGGGGGTGCGTGGGTGGGGTCTAAGGTGTTCTTTCGGGTAGATGAAAAATTAGGGTCGACGGGAACATAACTAAGTGATGCCCCCCCACCCCTACACACATATCCACATCCACAACACCACCGCAATACAGAACGCCCCCCCCCCCCATACACACACACACGACACCTACACCCTAACCCATACATACAACAGCCACTCACACAACACCCATAACGCCCATCCCAACACACATGATACCACCACCACCACATGTGTTCGAACCCTGGTCGAGTCAAACCAATGATTTAGAAATTGATACTTGTCGCTTCCTAGCCAGTCGCTTGGCATTATTAGGATAAGGCAAGGAGTGGTTGGCTCAGTGCCAGGATAATGTGACTGAGTGGGATATACCAGGCCATAGTGCCAGTGGCCTGGTCTCCCATGGGGGCAGCACTATAAAGTTGCCATGAGTGCGAACTGTCACAAGTCGGTACCCATTCTGATATGATCCTAGATGTTGCCAGGACGTAAAACTCCTCCAACAACCACCCCACCTTAAATCGCCTAAAAATCCTTTCTGTAAAGGTCCTGTCACACTGTGCCATATTGCATCAGCATATGCCGATATATGTGATTTTGCGCCAACATGTTGGTGTATGTTGGTGTATGTTGGTGTATGCTGGTGTATGCGGGTGTATGCTGGTGTATGCTGGTGTATGCTGGTGTATGCTGGTGTATGCTGGTGTATGCTGGTGTATGCTGGTGTATGCTGGTGTATGCTGGTGTATGCTGGTGTATGCTGGTGTATGCTGGTATATGCTGGTGTATGCTGGTGTATGCTGGTGTATGCTGGTGTATGGTGGTGTATGCTGGTGTATGCTGGTTTATGCTGGTGTACACTGGAGTATGCTGGTGTATGCTGGTGTATGCTGATGTACACTGGAATATGCTTGTGTACGCTGGTGTATAATGATGTATGTTGGTGTATGCTGGTGTACACTGGTGTGTGCTGAGAAAAGTTATGGGTACGTTTGGCATAAGTAGTATTCATCAACAGCCCACGGGTGTACGCTGACACAAGTTATGGGTAGGTTTGCATAAGTAGTATTTTTGAGCATGTTCAAAATTCCCGCCATATGACAGTGTGTGTCACATACATGGAGAGTTAAAATCTAATATTTTAATTTTTTACATTTTTTACTTGCAAATGAAAGCTGGAAATCTCCCCTTTACATCTATGTAAAATATAAATTGATGAGATAAAAAATAAAGGTGTAGTCCATGATTAAGCTATGTCTTATAGCAGTATAAGTATAACATGTGTTGCTCACGTGTTACACATGTTTATGACACCACACAGTCTGCTTAATAACAATCTAAGCAGAATTAAATAATTTCATACTTAGAAGCAAATTAATCAGGGCATGATATACAGAAATATGTAGAAGTAATTTCCAGCCATGCTTTATTCACTGAATAATTAGTGTACAATATTTGTGTGGCATCCAGACACCACTGGTTACTCATGTGACGGAAATTTGTAATGTTATTTCTGAAGACATCAAATTTATATATTTTTTAATTTAAGCATAACATTTTAATAACGACTTCCTTTTTGATTTGGGAACTGTTTTGTTTGATATATCAATGCAATACAAGATGTTAATAAGGATTCAACCATGTCCCATATGTCATGTTACAAATGGCTGACTGTAAAATGGGGTTTTTTGGTACAAAAACACTTCATAACTAAAAGGACCAAAGTTGCACACAGTTTATTTTATTTCCCTTATTTCCTTCATCAAATCTGAACATGAATATGAAAAGTATAAGGAAAAAAGTAAGTAGGAAGTTTTTTATTGATGTTTTAAAATCCCATCCCATGCTGACCAGTTTTCAGGAGAGTGACCCATATATATTATATATATATATATATATATATATATATTGTGTGTGTTTATTTATATGTGCTGAATACTTAATTAGGCAAGTGTAAATAACAACAGAATGTTGCACTTGATCACCTTTCGTTATTTGCTAACATAATATTTTCCGTATGCGAAACTGGGTATACTACACACAACAATAAGAAACCTAGTTTGCCCTGATGCACACTCACAATCATATTCATGTTGGTGCATGGTGTGTGTTGGGGGGGGGGGCGTCATATACAGTTTGGTACATTGTGTGTGTGGGGGGGGGGGGGCAGTTATACACAGATTGGATCATTGTGGAGCACGGAGTTGGCGTGTGTGTGTGTGAGGCGGTGTGTGGGGGAGAGGGAGGGGGTGAGGAGGACGGGGGGGGGGGGGTGTTTGCTGATGTGTCCACCTGGCGGTCCGCCCGCCTGCCCGCAAAGTACAAAGCGTGTCCCCCATCAATAGACCAACCAACTGGCGGACGACTATAGTGGCCGACCTACGCAGTATAGTTCCATATCAGTATCACTGCGCGCACCGTGTACCCGCGTACACCTTCTCACGACCCTCACTGCCCGTCTACATCCGCGCCTACTGTATATTGACCAGCCGTGGTTTCATGTGGTGCTGGGTGGTAAGGGAGGGGTGGGGGAAGGCGGGGGATGGTGGGGGAGGAGGATGGGGGAGGGGGAGGAAGGGTGGGGAAGGGTGGGAGGAGGAGTGTGGAGGGGGGGTTAGGGTGGGGAAGGATTGGAGAGGGGAGGTTGAAGGGCGGTGGGGGGAGTGGGGAAGGGGACTGGGACGGGGGAGGGGGAGTGTGGGAGGGCGGGAGGGGGAGCTGGGTTAGGGTGGGTGAGGGGGTGATGGGTGGGGAGGGGATGGAAGGTGGGGGAGGATAGGGGAAGGCGTCGGGGAGGGTGGGGAGGGTGGGGAGGGTTGGGGAGGGGGGAGGGGGAACAGTTGCGGAGGGAAGGAGAGCTGGGAGGGGCAGGGAGAAGTGGGCAGGGTGCAGGGGATGAGGGTGGGTGAGGGTGGGGGTGGGGAAGGGTGGGGAAGGGTGGGGAAGTGTGGAGGAGGTGGGGGAGGGTGGGGGACGGAGGATGCGGGAGGGGAGGAGGGACAGGTAGGGGAAAGTGGCCAGGGAGCAGGGGATGGGGGTGGTGGAGGGTGGGAGAGGATGGGCGATATTAACGGACACAAAGGCAGCGGCCAGGTAAGTAACTAAGCCAACCACTGAGGCTGTCAACGGCTGTTCCTGTGTGTAGATCGGGAATGGCTACTGTCGACCTGGTGTGGGTGGTGGGGGGTGGGGGTTTGTGTGGTATGTGGGGGTTTGGGGGTTGTGGAGGAGAATGGCCATTCAGAGGGGTATGCGTACACTGGTTGTGTTGATGCGGGTGTGGGCTGGGGGTGGAGGTGGTGGTGGGATGAGGGGATGGGGGTGTAGGTGGAAGGGTGAGGGGGAAGGGAGAGGACACAGGAGAAGGTGGTGGGGTGAGGAGGTGGAGGAGGGAGAAGGGGGGAGGGACGCAGGAAAGGGTGGTGGGGTGAGGAGGTGGAGGAGGGAGAAGGGAGGGGACACTGGAGTGGGTGGTGAGGTGTGGAGGAGGGAGAGAGGATAGGAGGGACACAGGAGAATGTGAGGAGGTATAGGAGTGAGAAGCGGAGAACACAGGAGGAGATGGTAGGGTAGGGTGGGGAGAGGCAAGAGGGGAGGAGGGAAGAAAGAGTGCACAGGAGGTGATGGATGGGTGTTGGGGGAGGGGGGGGGGAGGGAGAGGGGGGCACAGGAGAGGGTGATGGGTGGGGTGGGGAGGGATGGAGGGGAAGGTGGGAAGGGGACACATGAGGAGGTGATGAGGTGGATGAGAGGAGGTGAAGGGAGGGGGCACACACAGGAGGGGTTCTGTGCGGGGCAGGTGGGTGGGGGGGTGGAGTGTGTGGGGGGAGGGCGTGGCGGTGGAGGGGGGGGGCACCAAGCTACCTGAACCTGGCTGTCGGCATCCACCACCGACTGGTCCATAATCCCTGGTCACCCGGCATCGATCTTTGCTCATAACCACTAACACTACAGTAACAACTCATTCAGACCTTTCAGTTTGAGCCCGCTGCTAAAATACGCTGCGCAGCTGACGTACGCAGGCCAGGCCGTTGTACTGCGTCGTTCAGTATCGTAATTAAAACGCAATCGGTAGCAAAAAAACTGACAGCAATTAATTTCAGTTCTTTGTGCACCGGTATATACCGATGTCCTACCTCGCCCATTCTCTTTCTTGTTCTCACTCTCTTTCTGGTTCTCACTCTCTTTCTTGTTCTCACTCTCTCTTTCTCACTCTTTCGCACTTTCTCACTCTCCTTCTTGTAGTATATTGCTGTCTCTCACTATCTCTTGTTGTCTTTCACTGTCTCTCATTGCCTATTGCCCTCTCACTGTTTCTCGCCATCTCTCTCGCTGTCTCTCATTGTCTCTCGGTGTCTCTCGGTGTCTCTCATTGTCTCTCGGTGTTTGTCACTCTCTCTTTCTCTCTCATTGTCTCTCACTGTCTCTCGCTGTTTCTCACTGTCGTTTGCTGTCTCCCAATGTCTCTCGCCATATCTCCCGGTCTTTCACTGTCTGTCACTATCTGTCGTTGTCTCTCGCCCTCTCTCGCCGTCTCTCACTGTCTCTTGATGTATCTCGCTGTCTCGCACTATCTCTCACTGTCTCTCGCTGTCTCTTGGTCACTCGCTGTCTCTCTCACTCTCGCTCTCTCGATATCTCTTGCTCTATCATGTCGTCTCTCTCTATCTCTCTTTCTGTCTCTCGCTGTCTCTCACTGTCTCTCGCTGTCCCTCACTTTCCCTCATGCTGTTGAGTCTTTCTGGCGCTCTCTTTCACTCTCTCTCTCTCGCTCTGAGTATCCCTCTCTCTCTCTCTGTTGCACCTGTGACCATACAGAGAGCAGCATCCGCCATCCTCCAAAAGGCTATTGTTGACGATCCGTTATTGCAGTGTGAAATGAGCGGATTATGGCCGCAGCTTTGGTGCGCGTGTCAATTCACTGGCACTGGCGCTGGCACTGGCGCGTCCATTTAAACACAGAGACGGGAGCGGAGCACAACAAAGGGTGGACCCCGCACCGGAATCAGCTAGTGGGTGGTGGCCGGTGTCGTGGTTTAGATTCTCAGTGAGTTTAGAGTCTACGCTTGGGGTTCTGCGCATGCGCATATTCGATTAACACCACCCGGGCGACTCAGCTCACCCGAGTTGCTAGAAATTCAAATAGAACACCGCGAATGGAGTTGACAAAAACACGTGCTGTGGGCAAAAGGTTTAACCCACCTCTTGGTTGGGGTTGGCCAGGAGCGATGATGTCACATTTGTATGTCAAAATGTTGCTTGGGTCACCCGAGTTTATTAATGGAATACGCTGAAATGCCGTTCGATTTTTACACAGACGCAGAACCCCGTGCATAGATTCTAAGCCCACTGAGTGTATATATATATATATATATATTTGTACCTGAGAAGGCGGACTACACCACCGCATTAGAGGATATGAATAGTTCAGGTGCAAAACCGCATACACGCCAATCCAACATTGTATTTAAACTAAAAGAGTTTTAGAAAGAGCTAATTTTAATTCTCACTAATTCCACCTACCTGTCTTGTGATATAATGATTATGGAACAATGACCAATTACCCCGACAGCTGGGGGTGAGGGGGGGGGGGCACTCCACCAGTATGTCCACCAATGCGCCAAGAAGGAATATAATTATACATAAAGTATATGTTCCCCTTGCAGTTATACTCGTATACTGCGTTATACATCACACAAGTTTAAATATATTTTTACATATATATATGTATATATATATATATATATATATATAACAAGTACTTTAAAGGATCAGACAACTTGACCTGAGAGATTCCAACACAACCAAAAAGTAGAACAACTAAAGCATGAGGAAATTGCGGGAACATGCCCCATGAGGTGGGTGGGGATGGGGAATGAGGCGACGCGGTGAAATGTGCGGACTTGAGGGGGTGAGGGGGACCGGATGGGGCGAGGGGGCGGGAAGGGGCGGGAAGGGGCGGAAGGGGGCGGCAGGGGGCGCAGTGCATCTGGACGGTGACAAAGAGACAAGCTACATCTGAGAGTGAGGAACTTCAAAATGATGACACACGGCTTAGCATGTACAGGAGGAGAGAGGGGTACGGAGGTCTCAGGTCTCATCCTCCCCCCCCCCCTTCCCTTCTCCCCCCCCCCCCTCCCGCTCCCTCTCTGCGCCAGCCCGTGGGCTATGCCAATGGGCGCCAGCCAGTCAGCCAGCCAGCCAGCCTGGCCACCTTGCTATTGGAATTGGGAGGTGGACAAGGAGGACATGGCAAGACGGCCAGTTGGTTGCCCTAGAACAAAGCACCTCCCCCGCTCTCCTCCCCGCTCCACCGCCCCACTTCCACCCTTAACCCCCACCCCCACCCCTACCCCACCCCCACTAGCCCCACCCACACAGTCAGGCGCCAGGCGCATTCCAATATTGGAGCCATCAGCGGGTGGATGTAGATGTGGAGGCGATGGTTGGTGGTTGGTGCTGGACAGGCATAGGTCGGCACAATGCGTTTTCTCATTCCGCTGTTAAAACCAGCGTGATGTGGGCGGGTGCCAAGGCTTTGCTTGTGTCAGTCAAAGAGCTGCTCGCAGGCACAAAGAGCCCCCACCGCCCTGAGGGCCCGCCCTTCACTCAGCCCCCCCCTACCCCCCGCCCAAACCCCCTCCCCCCCCACTACGCTCCCTCCATCCTCCCCTCCTCTGCCCTTTAGCACCGTCCAGGATCTGACCCACTCACTCAGCATTTCCCCTTGCACACACACACCCCCCCACACCCACCCACACCTCCACACCTCCACACCTCCATCCCACCCAGATCCCAACCCACACGCACTCCCACCCATCCTGAAAGCCCACACCCCATCCCCCTCCACACCCCAACCACATACCCCCAACCACAACCACTCACTCACTCACCCACACACACACCCCTACCCCGCCCACACGCCTCACACAAGTCATGTTCCCCTCCTACCTAGAAGCCCCCCCCCCCCCGACACCACCACCATACCCTCCTGGTCCCCACGCCCTTCACTTGTCAATGCTTTTTCTTAAGTTTCTTTGTTCTCCATCTTCTCACAGGAGAAATGATTTCCTCCTGGGGCCGGTCAGCTGGTCCATCCCACGTTAAGTTAAATTCTATGTGTATATGGTTAGCTTTTGGGGGGTTCATAACCTTACGACGGTTACTGGCAGCAAAACTGCAGCAATATAGAAAACATGAGGACATTTGCTTCAAATCAATATGTATTCTATTGGGATTATGAAACACCATGTAAAACGCAAATCAGTTTATCCTGAGTAAATGCATAAGTAGATAGTATCAGCATCTGTCCCTCCCAGCCTGTTCACCACACTTCCAAGATAGGTGAAGCTTTCCACTTCCTCTAGTGCTTCTCCCTCTATTCTGATAGGGGATGTGTTGTTATTGTTAATTTTGAGGATTTTGCTCTTCCCTTTGTGTATAGTGAGGCCAAGGCGTGCTGAGTGAGTTGCGATGATAGTGGTCTTCTCCTGCATTTGTTGCTGGGTGTGGGAAAGAAGTGCCAGGTCATCAGCAAAGTCGAGATCATCCAACTGCGTCCAAGGTGTCCATTGGATGCCATTCCTCTTCTGGACAGTTGATGTCCTCATTACCCAATCTATCGCCAACAGGAAAAGGAAGGATTTTTAATTAAACCATGCAAAGTTGGCATGAACATCATAATCGTGGCACCATATACATCAGAAGTAATACAAATATTAGGTTCTATTAAGTCGATCTAGTATCCCCTTCTAATCAGAGATTCTAGTACCCATACAGTATAATAAAATCTTTGTTTCTACACAGAAACAAATGCTTAATAAGTGCACCCCCATCTAATTTGGATGTATAGGATCAAATCTAGATGAGTGATTTCATTTAGAGAAGTTGATGCTTTCATCCGACTATGCAGCTTCAAGTGTATTTGATATCTATTTACCTATGGACCTTCAACTCTATTTGATGTATATGTACCTATGCAGCTTCAAGTGTATTTGATGTATATTTACCTATGCAGCTTCAAGTGTATTTGATGTATATTTACCTATGCAGGTTCAAGTGTATTTGATGTATATTTACCTATGCAGCTTCAAGTGTATTTGATATATATTTACCTCTGCAGCTTCATGTGTATTCAATGTCTATCTACCTATGCAGCTTCAAGTGTATTTGATATATATTAACCTATGCAGCTTCAAGTGTAGCTGATGTGTATTAACCTATGCAGCTTCAATTGTATTTGATTTCTATTTACCTTTGCAGCTTCATGTGTATTCAATGTCTATTTACCTATGCAGCTTCAAGTGTATCTGATGTATATTAACCTATGCAGATTCAAGTGTATTTTATATCTATTTACCAATGCAGTTTAAAGTGTATTTGATATATATTTACTTATGCAGCTTCAGGTGTATCTGATGTTTGTGTACCTATGCAACTTCAAGTGTATTTGATGTATATTTACCTATGCACCTTCAAGTGTATTTGATTTATATGTAGCTGTGCAGCTTCAAGTGTATTTGATGTCTATTTATCTATGCAGCTATGTTAATACTCGCAGTGCCCCGGTGCATACACAAACCTGCCTAAGGTTCTCATATATTACTAATCGAGACACACTGATGCCGAAACAAGCCTGACTAGGGTTCTGCTATGGTACTACTCGCGGGGCACCGGCGCATACACAACCCTGACTAGGGTTCATCTATGTTACTACTCCCGGTGTCGAAACTGGCCTGACGAGGGTTCTCCTATGTTACTACTCATGGTACCCAGGCTCCTAAACCGGCCTGACTATGGTTCTCCTATGTTACTACTAGCTACACCCAGGTGACTAAACCGGCCTGACTAGGGTTCGCCTATGTTACTACTCGCTACACCCAAGTGACTAAGCAGGCCTGACTAGGGTTCGCCTATGTTACTACTCGCTACACCCAGGTGACTAAACAGGCCTGACTAGGGTTCTCCTATCTTACTACTCGCTACACACAGGTAACTAAATAGGCCTGACGAGGGTTCTCCTATGTTACTAGTCGCTACACCCAGGTGACTAAACAAGCCTAACTAGGGTTCTCCTATGTGACTACTCACTACACCCAGGTGACTAAACAGGCCTGACTAGGGTTTTCCTATGTTACTACTCGCAACACTCAGGTGACTAAACAGGCCTGACTAGGGCTCGCCTATGTTACTACGCTCTACACCCAGGTGACTAAACAGGCCTGACTAGGGTTCACCTATGTTACTACTCATTACACCCAGGTGACTAAACAGGCCTGACTAGGGTTCTCCTATGTTACTACTCACTACACCCAGGCAACTAAACAGGCCTGACTAGGGTTCTCCTATGTTACTACTCACTACACCCAGTTGACTAAACAGGTCTGACTAGGGTTCTCCTATGCTACTACTCGCTACACCCAGGCAACTAAACAGCCTGACTAGGGTTCTCCTATGTTACTACTCACTACACCCAGACTACCAAACAGGTCTGACTAGGGTTCTCCTATGTTACTACTCACTACGCCCAGTTGACTAAACAGGTCTGACTAGGGTTCTCCTATGTTACTACTCACTACACCCTGGTGACTAAACAGGCCTGACTAGGGTTCTCCTATGTTACTACTCGCTACACCCTGGTGACTAAACAGGCCTGATTAGGGTTCTCCTATGTTACTACTCACTACACCCTGGTGACTAAACAGGCCTGACTAGGGTTCTCCTATGTTACTACTCACTACACCCAGACTGCTAAACAGGCCTGACTAGGGTTCTCCTATGTTACTACTCACTACACCCAGTTGACTAAACAGCCTGACTAGGGTTCTCCTATGTTACTATTCACTACACCCAGACTGCTAAACAGGCCTGACTAGGGTTCTCCTATGTTACTACTCACTACACCCAGACTGCTAAACAGGCCTGACTAGGGTTCCCCTATGTTACTACTCGCTACACCCAGACTACTAAACAGGCCTGACTAGGGTTCTCCTATGTTACTATTCACTACACCCAGACTGCTAAACAGGCCTGACTAGGGTTCTCCTATGTTACTACTCACTACACCCAGACTGCTAAACAGGCCTGACTAGGGTTCTCCTATGCTACTACTCACTACACCCAGTTGACTAAACAGGTCTGACTAGGGTTCTCCTATGCTACTACTCGCTACACCCAGACTACTAAACAGGCCTGACTAGGGTTCTCCTATGTTACTACTCAATACACCCAGTTGACTAAACAGGTCTGACTAGGGTTCTCCTATGTTACTACTCGCTACACCCAGACTGCTAAACAGGCCTGACTAGGGTTCTCCTATGTTACTACTCACTACACCCTGGTGACTAAACAGGTCTGACTAGAGTTCTCCTATGCTACTACTCGCTACACCCAGACTGCTAAACAGGCCTGACTAGGGTTCCCCTATGTTACTACTCACTACACCCAGACTACTAAACAGGTCTGACTAGGGTTCTCCTATGCTACTACTCGCTACACCCAGACTGCTAAACAGGCCTGACTAGGGTTCCCCTATGTTACTACTCGCTACACCCAGACTACTAAACAGGCCTGACTAGGGTTCTCCTATGTTACTACTCACTACACCCTGGTGACTAAACAGGTCTGACTAGGGTTCCCCTATGTTACTACTCACTACACCCAGACTGCTAAACAGGCCTGACTAGGGTTCCCCTATGTTACTACTCGCTACACCCAGACTACTAAACAGGCCTGACTAGGGTTCTCCTATGTTACTACTCACTACACCCAGACTGCTAAACAGGTCTGACTAGGGTTCTCCTATGTTACTACTCACTACACCCAGACTACTAAACAGGTCTGACTAGGGTTCCCCTATGTTACTACTCGCTACACCCAGACTACTAAACAGGCCTGACTAGGGTTCTCCTATGTTACTACTCACTACACCCAGACTACTAAACAGGTCTGACTAGGGTTCTCCTATGTTACTACTCACTACACCCTGGTGACTAAACAGGCCTGATTAGGGTTCTCCTATGTTACTACTCACTACACCCTGGTGACTAAACAGGCCTGACTAGGGTTCCCCTATGTTACTACTCGCTACACCCAGACTACTAAACAGGCCTGACTAGGGTTCCCCTATGTTACTACTCACTACACCCAGACTGCTAAACAGGCCTGACTAGGGTTCTCCTATGTTACTACTCGCTACACCCAGACTACTAAACAGGCCTGACTAGGGTTCCCCTATGTTACTACTCGCTACACCCAGACTACTAAACCGGCCTGACTAGGGTTCTCCTATGTTACTACTCACTACACCCTGGTGACTAAACAGGCCTGACTAGGGTTCTCCTATGTTACTACTCACTACACCCTGGTGATTAAACAGGCCTGACTAGGGTTCTCCTATGATACTACTCACTACACCCAGACTGCTAAACAGGCCTGACTAGGGTTCCCCTATGTTACTACTCACTACACCCTGGTGACTAAACAGGTCTGACTAGGGTTCCCCTATCTTACTACTCGCTACACCCAGACTACTAAACAGGCCTGACTAGGGTTCTCCTATGTTACTACTCACTACACCCAGGTGACTAAACAGGCCTGACTAGGGTTCTCCTATGTTACTACTCACTACACCCTGGTGACTAAACAGGCCTGATTAGGGTTCTCCTATGTTACTACTCACTACACCCTGGTGACTAAACAGGCCTGACTAGGGTTCTCCTATGTTACTACTCACTACACCCTGGTGACTAAACAGGCCTGACTAGGGTTCTCCTATGATACTACTCACGGCGCCCCAGTGGCTGGGGGTTGCGCTCAGATTGTGCCCTGAGCACGCCCTCGTACACCAACCGGTGACCGCAAACCCTGGAGGTTGTTACTCAGAGGTGGATAATGACCGTGATTCGATGTCCCAGGCATCGATCTGCAGTGGTCAACACCCCGACCAGTCACGGCCACCATGCTCTCCGGGCCCATCGACACGCGAGCATCCCCCCCCCCTCCCTCCCACTCCACACTCCACACACCCACAACCACAGAGCTGCTCCTTGTGGGCGGGGCCAGTGGCAACACGCACTGCTCGAACTCTAGAGCTTGTGCGAATTTGTGCTTCATCATTAGGGGGTAAATATGATATTCATCTGAACACATATTTTGTTAGCGCAGGAAACCACAACAGCCGAGTTATTTATGGATTTTTATTTAGTTTGTGTGTGTGTTTGTTTTGTTTTAGGCTTTTCCTTTTCTTCAGCACTGAATTCTGACCTCCCCAGCTAGGTTCAAATTACCATCATTTATACAAAATTTAGTTTGGCTTGAAGTTGCATAGTCTGATGAAAGATCTGATTTTCAAAACCAAAACCAAAACAATCGTCTAGATTTGATTCTCCATATCTAACTTAGATACTGGTGTCAGAGTTTTGACATGCTTGGGCAACTAATTTAAAATATTTGCACTTCAAATATCTCAACAGTTAGCCATTTAAAATAAAAGTTACTTCAAACTAAAAATCGACTTTAATATAAAAGAATTCGGCACCGAACTCTGACATACCCAGCCAAGGTTCAAATTACCATACTTTAGCCAAAATTTGGTCTGGCTTAATAACGGATCGTAGTTGCCACATTAACTTGCTAGGCACTTTTAAGCCCCGTTCACACATGGTTTTTAAGTCGCCTCAAATAATTCACCTCATCTAATCCACCTCTCACTTGCTATCCGGACCGCACTTTGTCCACACCTCTCTCTATCTCCACTCTGCTGGCCATGCTCCTCCTTGATAATGTCTGAAAAGAGTGCCAGGTCGGGGAGCCAGCCAGCATTTCACTTTCTACTCTTACTCTGTCCGTGTCTTTAGCTCGCCGGCTGGTCACCATAGAGCAAATAGACATACTCTACCCTTTTTTTTTCTCTCACAGGCTTCTGCTCCCTCCTCCCTTCCTCCTAAACCCTTGCTGCTGTCGACTGGATATGAGTGCTGCGCTACCGCTGGACTGGAATGATTCGGGGCCGCCCCAACGATTCATCATTTTAATTGTTGTAAAGACATCCCCAGCTTCTAGAACCATCCCACCAGAAGATTAATCTTCAACCAAAGATTGGACCGATGTATGGGTGCTTCTCTATATTGCTGCAGTTCTGCAGCCAGTAACCATCGTAAGGTTACAAACCCCCCAGAAGTCAAGTCAAGTAATCCACCTCACGAAGTAGTCTATATTATATGAACGAGTTGAGTCGTATCAGCCCTAATTTGCCTCAACAGCACGTTCACATGGACATTTTAAGACGACTTAGATGAAGCGAACTAGTTGAGGTGACTAAACATGTGTGTATAGGGCTTTAGATTTAATCTTTACCATTGAATAGTCTGATACTTTTGAGTAGCCGCCCATATGTTGTAGCCCGCTGGGACTTGCCAACCTCCAGGCGTGTCCATTCCCTGATGTTGTCTTCCCACATCTTGTTTTGTCGGCGAAATCTTCTTGCCCCTTTCATTGTGCCTTGCGAGATGGTTTTGGCCAGACCTGACGAACGGGGAAAATATGGCCATACTGCAGGCTACAGGAAGTGCACGTGTTTTTGAAGGGGGAGGGGGGGCAGTGTGGGGGTGTGGGTGTGGGCGTGGGGTATCAAGGGTGATGGACAGAGGAACCCGACACTCTGGCCACCTCGAGTGGGTGTCCGGCCACCGTAGAGGACACCCTTTGGTGTCTGCTCGGTGCAAGG
Organism: Branchipolynoe longqiensis; assembly: GCA_030323885.1. Classification (NCBI taxonomy): domain Eukaryota; kingdom Metazoa; phylum Annelida; class Polychaeta; order Phyllodocida; family Polynoidae; genus Branchipolynoe; species Branchipolynoe longqiensis. The sequence continues at coordinate 8,472,628 of CM059186.1, read as the reverse complement.
ACAGTTCACACGGCGAGCAGATGGGAGGGTGGGAGGACACACCTCCTCACCCTCACACCCTCACACCCTCCTACCCTCTCCTCTCCCCTAGAACCACTGCTGGGCAGAGTTATTCGGTTATGACAGGGTGTATGTGGCGATCATTTGGTCCACATTGTAATTAATGTAAGTTGATACACACATACATTACATACATGATCCCTTGGCGGGCGGCACGAGGGCTTGGGAGTAGGGGATCGGGGGAGGGAAGGGGGTAAGGGGTGGCTTTGATTGGGGGGGGGGGGGGGGTAAGGCGGTGACTCGGACAGTGTTGTAGGCATCGTGGACCCAGTGGCCGCCTCCAAGAACCCTTACACTTGTTACATACGCCAATTGACATCCAGCCCAGATGGACCAACATCTCTCCCTCCCATACACACACACTCAGATATGGCCAGCCTCCTCCCTTCTTCCTCCTCCCTCCTCCCCCCTTCTCATCCCTCATCCTTCTACTCCCTCCTCCCTCCTCCCTCCTCCCTCCTCCCTCCTCCCTCCTCCCTCCCCCTTCCTCCCTCCTCCCTTCTCCCTCCTCCCTCCTCCCTTCCTCCCTCCCCCCCTTCCTCCCTCCCCCCCTTCCTCCCTCCCCCCCTCCTCCCTCCTCCCTCGTATCCTCTCTCCTCGTCCCTCCTCCCTCCTCGTCCTGCTCCCTCTCCCTTTCCTCCTCCCTTCTCCCTCCCCTCCTCCTTCCCTCCTCCCTCCCCTCCCCCCCCCCTCCTCCCACACCCTCCCCGTTCCTCCCACCCTTCTCTCCACAGAGTCTGGTGTGAAAGGCTATGGCAATCGGAAACCCCCTTTCACAGCCGAATTCTAGATCCTACCAAGTCTTTTCACCGATCTCTTTACCACGCCGCTCTTATCTGTTCAGGAATTGCTTAAACTGAAACCCGAATCACCACTTATATATCAGGCAAATTGCAATAATATCCTTACTATCCTTATCTCGCACGAGGCAGGTAATCAGTGAATATAGAGAGAAATAGCTTTTTTATCTGGGTGCATCTTCAGTAGAGCACCTTGTGTTGTTGGGGAACTTCTAAAGTTGCATGGTCCGACGTTTTAGAATTTAGGCAGTATTAATTTGCATAAATATGCTGCATTCTTTCAGTATGAAGTAACATTTATTGTAAATCACTAACTTTAGAGCTACTCGAAGTGAAACCATGTAAAACTACTTTTCGGGTAGGCATTGAAATATTGGACACCATCGGCTTTTATTAAATCGTCTTGGAGTTTGCTTTTATGCAGCAATAAATGTTTACTGCCAGGAGTATGCAGGTATTGCAATACCCCAGGGAGTTTAACGCCCCTGCCATGCAGATTTGTAAACCACTGCCTTGTGGTACAGGTTCTTGACAGAACCGAAGGCTAAGGGAGCAAACCCTAAACAGAAAACCATGTCACTGTGGCAGCATTAAGGGCAGTTGATGTATGGAACTCCCAACATCTCCCTACCAGCCACTAAGTTGGACACATAGGATCAAATTGGGTGGAGTGTTTGGTTTTCAAAAAGCTTACACATTTATTGGTTTACGGTTTATTGAAGTATGCTTTGTGTGTTATGGGGTTTTACATTTCTAACAACATCAAATACCATATTAGGACAGGGACCGAATTGCTACAATGTTCACCTATGGTGAACCGCTGGGAGATCAGGCCACCAGCACCATGGCCTGATATCCCACTCAGTCAGATTATCCTAACACTGAGCCAACCAGTCCTTGCCCTATCCTAATAATGCTAAGCGCCAGGATAGGAAGCAACATGTCCCAATTTTATAAGTCATTGGTTTGACTCGACCGGGAACCGAACACCCAACCTTCCGCACGCGAGGCCGGCGATCTACCGATTCGGCTACCGCGCCTAGTCCTCTGCACAGAGGAGAATCACATGTATCAGACTCACTCTCTCCACGACAATAATTAATTCCTAAGCATAATATAATTATGCTTTCTTTCTTATGGGCGTTATATCATATCTGGACAGGTACCAATTTTTTGTTTTGTTCTGTTTGTTTGTTGTTGTTTTATGTCCGAGCAACATCTAAGGTCATATTAGGATGTGTACCGACTTGTGACAGTGCGCACTCATGGCGACTTTATAGTGCTGTCCCACTGGGAAACCAGGCTGCCGGCACCATGATCTGATATCCCACTCAGTCACATTATCCTGAGACTGAGCACACCAGTCCTTGCGCTGTCCTAATAATGCCGAGAGCCAGGCTCGGAAGCGACAAGTTACTGTGACTGCTGTTACTGTGGAAGGAGCTCAAGAGCTCTTCTCACAACCCCCTCCCCCCAACTGTTAGTCACGGATCACCACACACACAGAAACAACAGTACAGGTGAGGCCAAAGCAGCCACAAGGCAGGGTGGGTGGTGGTGGGTAGATCACAGTTGCCATAGTGATACAAGAATGCTTACTGTTGATTGGTGGACCTAGAAATGCTTACTGTTCATTGGAGGGCATGGTCAGGTGATATGCCATGTCAGTTCCAGAAACCTGAGGGTACAAGCTCTCACTTACTTTATTTTCACTCTATACTCTGCCTTTCTTATCCTTGCCTGTATTGACTTCCTATTAGCCTGCCTCCAAAACTACAGCTGCCAGACGACGACTTTACACAAGCATTGCCTTATCCTATTAATGGTAATCACCTGATTAGGTAGCGACAAATGTCAAATTTGAAAGTCATTGGTTTGATTCGGCTATGATTCAAATGCCCAACCTTCCCCATGGGAAGCGAGCGTTTTTTATCGATTTGAAAGTTGCATAGTTTGGTGGTTTTGAGTTTCGGTCATTTTCTGAGATAAATATATTACAATGTTGCTTGATTATTATAAGTTATGTTACTGTCAATTGAAGTGACTTTGCTTTGAAATGTCAAACTTGGAAGAAATTTGAAGTGTAAACATGTGAAAATAATGTGTGCATGCGCGTCAAAACTCTGAACCCATATGCTTCAGCAGTAACTAATAGGTTCTACTACATTAACTTAGTGTGCCCTTCTATGTAACGAAAAATGCTTACTAAGTGCACCAGTATCTAAGATGGATATGTTGGTTGAAATCCAGATAATTGTCTTGCTTTTGAAAATTGTGTGCTTCTATTGGACTAGGCATTAAAGTAAGTTGCCAGTGATATGATTCAGTATTCAGTAAGTTTTTTTGAAGTTTTTAGTTTTTTAGTTTTTTATTGAGTCTCTATCTATACTGTCAATAGCATACAAGACAAGGTAATCAGGCTTGTTTTCAATGCTGGCCAGTTGTAGTGTATTTCCGACCAAAGAAAGCCACACCAGTCTGCAACATGCTTGTGACCAAAGCATGAGGGCCAGACGGGATGGCCGAATGAATTAGAGCGCCCGTCTCCCGTGCTGGTAGATCGTGGGGTCCTGGGTTCGAACATTCGTCGAGTCAAACCAATGCCTTAAAAATCGATACTTTTCACTTCCTAGCCAGGTGCTCGCATTAATAGGATAGGGCAGGGACTGGTTGGCTCAGTGTCAGGATAATGTGACTGGGTGGGATATCAGGCTGGTTGGCCTGGATTCCCAGTGGGGCAGCACTATAAAGTCGCCATGAGTGTGCACTGTCACAAGTCGGTACCCTTTCTGATATGACCTAGATGTTGTTAGGATGTAAAACAACAACAAACAAACAACAACAACAAAACAGCGACAAAATAAAAAAATGTAGAGAAAAATTGGTATGTGACTGATCAGGGAACACTGGTTGGTGATCGGTTGGTGATCGGTTGCAACACCTGTAACCTCCTTGTGACCAAAATGGTCGCCAGGAGGTCGGCGACCAGTGAGGACCAAATAGAGACCTTTTTGCGACCACTTGTAGCCTGCTACGATTACCCAGTCTTTTGTGTTGGTTGCGGGTGGTCACAAAGTGGTCGCAAGCCTACTCTGTCTCGGGTTTGGAATGGGGGAGCGGGACGTATCTCAGGCGGTAGAGTGTCCACCTGTGAAGGTGTGGGTCATGCGATCGATCCTGCTCAGTGGACACATTTGCAGTTTTGTCTATTTTCCGTTCTAACGAGTGGTCCACAAATGGTTCATCAAAGGCTGTGGTATGAGTTGTCCTGTCTGTTGGAAAGTGCATATAAAAGACCCCCATGTTGATGTGGGTGGGTGTGGATATGGGTGTGGGCATGTGTGGATTAGTGGATGTGGATGTGTCGGTGTTGGTGTGGCTGTGTGGGTGTGTATGTGCATGTAGGTGTGTTGGTGTTTTGGTGTGTGCAGATATGGGTGTGGGCATGTGTGGATTAGTGGATGTGGATGTGTCGGTGTGTATGTGCTTATCGGAAAGGGTAGCCTATGTGGCGGCAGCAGGTTTCCTCCAAAGAAATATGTCAGAATGACCATATGTTTAACATCCAATAGCTGACGATCAAATTGAATGTGCTCTAGAAGCGTTGTTAAATCAAACAAACTTTCCTTTGGGGTAAGATATGGCTGCCTTCGCTTTGGCCCCAAACTTCAGAAGCCATGCATTGCTTTCTAGCAGGACGTGCATCAAGTAATCTAACATGTATCCAGTCGAAGAACATAGCAACCAGGTACTGGATTGAAGCCAGCGCCTCCTCAGGTCGCACACAATGAATGACCTCTGGCTGACCTTTGGTGTATCACATTGCTATTGGTGTCTCGTGGATGGGATGTTGCTGTAGCAGGCCACAAAGCGTCTATTGTTCCTTCCAGGTCACTGTTATAGAAGGTGCACTGTGGGTGTGGGGAGTGGGAGTGTGGGTGTGTGGGTGTATGGGTGGGTGGGTGTGTGGGTGAGTGTAGATGTGGGTGTAAATATGGGGGTGGGGTGGATGTGTGGGTTTGATTGGTGATGTATGTGGGTGGGTGAGTGTGGATGTGGAGGTGTGGATGTGTGGGTGGTTATGGTTGTGGGTGTAGACATAGGGTGGGTGTGGATGGGTGGGTGTGGATGTGGGTGTATATGTGGGTCAGTTGGGTGTGTGGTTGGATATGTGGGTGTATGTGGAAGTGTCAATGTGTGAATGTGTGAGGGGATGTGTGTGGGTGTGGGTGTGGGTGGGTGTGGATGTGGGTTTGTGGGTGGTTGTGGTTGTGGGTGTAGACGTGGGGTGGGTGGGGATGGGTGGGTGTGGATGTGGGTGTATATGTGGGTAAGTTGGGTGTGTGGTTGGATATGTGGGTGTGGATGGGTGAATGTGTGTGGGGATTGTGTGGGTGGATGTGGATGTGGGTGTAGATGTGAGTGGGTGTGGATGGGTAGTTGTGGATGTGGGTGTAGATGTGGGTATGGTGGTTTGTGGGTATGGGTGTGGGTGTGAACATGAATGTGGATGTGGATGTCAGGGCGTGTAAGTGGGTTTGTGGGTCTGAATGTGTGGGTGTGGGTCTGGCTGTGTGCCTGGGAATGTGGATGTGGGTGTGGGTGTCCTTGAGTGTGTGTGGATATGGGTGTGGGTATGTTTTTGGATTAGTGGGTGTGGATGTGTCGGTGTGGGTATGGCTGTGTGGGTCCGTATGTGGATGTGGGTGTGTGGGTCATTTGGTGTGTGTGGATATGGTGGTGGGTGTGTGGGTGGATTAGTGGGTGTGGATGTGTGGGTGTTGGTGTGGCTTTGTGGGTCTGTATGTGGATGTGGGTGTGTGGGTGTTTTGGTGTGTGTGCATATGGGTGTGGGCGTGTGTGTGGATTTGGGGGGGATGTGTGTGTTTGGGTGTGGCTGTGTGGGTGTGTATGTGGATGTGGGCGTATGAGTGTGGGTGTGTGTGTGGAGATGGGTGTGGGTGTGGATATGGGTGTAAATGTGGGTATGTAGGTGTGTGTGGGTGAGTGCGGATGTGTGGGTGTGAGTGTGTGGGTGTGTATGTGGATGTAGGTGTGTGTGTGTGCTTGGGTGTGTGCAGATATGGGTGTGGGCGTGTGTGGATTAGTGGATGCGGGTGTGTCAGTGTCGGTGTGGCTGTGTCGGTCTGCATGTGGATGTGGATTTGTGGGTGTTTTGGTATGTGCGGATATGGGTGTGTGTGTGGATTAGTGGGTGTGGATGTGTTGGTGTGGGTGTGTCTGTGAGGATCTGTATGTGGATGTGAGTGTGTGGGTGTTTTGGTGCATTTGGATATGGGTGTGGGCATGTGTGTGGATTAGTGGGTGTGGATGTGGGTGTAATTGAGGGTATGTAGGTGTGTGTGGGTGGGTGCGGATGTGTTGGTGTGCGTGTGTGGGTTTGTATGTGGATGTAGGTGTGTTGATGTGGGTGGGTGTGGATATGGGTGTGGGCATGTGTGGATTAGTGGATGTGGATGTGTCGGTGTTGGTGTGGCTGTGTGGGTGTGTATGTGCATGTAGGTGTGTTGGTGTTTTGGTGTGTGCAGATATGGGTGTGGGCATGTGTGGATTAGTGGATGTGGATGTGTCGGTGTCGGTGTGGCTGTATGGGTCTGTATGTGGATGTGGGTATGTGGGTGTTTTGGTGTGTGTGGATATGGGTGTGGGCATCTGTGTGGATTAGTGGGTGTAGATGTGGGTGTAAATGTGGGTGTAGAGGTGTGTGTGGGTGCGGATGTGTGGGTGTGGGTGTGTGCCTGTGTATGTGGATTTAGGTGTGTGGCTGTTTGGGTGGGTGTGGATATGGGTGTGGGCATCTGTGTGGATTAGTGGGTGTAGATGTGGGTGTAAATGTGGGTGTATAGGTGTGTGTGGGTGCGGATGTGTGGGTGTGGGTGTGTGGCTGTGTATGTGGATGTAGGTGTGTGGCTGTTTGGGTGTGTGTGGATATGGGTGTCGGGGTGGGTGTGGATTAGTGGTTGTGGATGTGGGTGTTAATGTGGGTATGTAGATGCATGTATGGGTGTGTGCAGATGTATGGGTGTGGGTGTGTGGGTGTGTATGTGGATGTTTGTGGGTGTGTGTGTGTGGATATGGGGGTGGGCGTGTGTGTGGATTACTGGGTGTAGATGTGGGTGTAAATGTGGGTGTATAGGTGTGTGTGTGGGTGCGGATGTCTGGGTGTGGGTGTGTGGCTGTGTATGTGGATGTAGGTGTGTGGCTGTTTGGGTGATTTTGGATACGGGTGTGGGGGTGGGTGTGGATTAGTGGTTGTGGAGGTGGGTGTAGATGTGGGGATGTAGATGCGTGTATGGGTGTGTGCGGATGTATGGGTGTGGGTGTGTGGGTGTGTATGTGGATGTGTGTGGGTGTGTGTGGATATGGGGTGGGCATGTGTGTGGGTGTGGGCGGATGTATGGGTGTGGGTGTGTATGTGGATGTGTGTGGGTGTGAGTGTGTGTGGGTGTGGGCGGATGTATGGGTGTGGGTGTGTGGGTGTGTGGGTGTGCATGTGCATGTGTGTGGGTGTGTGTGGATATGGGGGGTGGGCCTGTGTGTGGGTGTGGGCGGATGTATGAGTGTCTGGGTGTGGATTAGTTAAAGTTGCATGGTCCGATGGTTTTGAGTTTCTGAAATTTTCTCAAATAAATACTTTTTTTTTTTTTTTTTAATTTTTTTTTTATTGAGGCTGTATTTATACTGTCCATAGCATATAAGCCCGGGTACCCAGGCTTGTTTTCAATGCTGGCCAGTTGTAGTGTTGGTGTTATCTTACCACACAGTGGCTGCTGATAAGGTATTTGATTGCCTGCATTTCAGTAGCAGATAGATAATTGGTTGGTATGGTTAGTAGCCTATGTTAGTTTTTTTGGATTTTCTTGGTATATATGTTTTTATTTTTTCTACTCTTATTACTAGACTAGCCTACTCCTATTTACATATCATAGGCTTGTACGTAGCTGTGTGGTGTGTTATCTGGCTACTTTTGGCATGGTTACCTTCCATTGGGCATCCTGCTGGTGGGCCGTGACATATCACATGCCCCTTTGCAGTGCAGCTTACTGGGGGTTTCCTAGCCTTATTTTGCACAGATATTTTTTGTAAGTTTTTAGGTCAGGAATTTGTATGCCCACTTATTTGGAGGTATCTAGGGTTTCTACTCCCCCCCCCCTCCCCCCCTCCCCCGCTCCCCCACAACAACACAGTGATCCCATGTGGAGGTATACAAAGTCCAGATGTCTCCGTACATTAGGTTGATCGTTATTATGTACATTAGGTTGATCGTTATTATGTACATTACTTTAGCTTGAAGTAACTTTTATTTTAAGTGGCTAACTTTTGAGATATTTGAAGTGGAACCATGCAAAATTAATTTTGGCAAGCTTGTCAAAACTCTGACCCCATAGGCTTCTGCAGTAACAGGTTCTATTGAATTGCCTCAGTATTCCTTTCTGTGTTGGTGACAAATGTTTAATAAGTGCACCAGTATCTAAGTTAGATATGTCAAATCAAATTTAGATAATTGTTTTGGTTTTGAAAATTTGATATTTCCATCGGACTATACTGCTTTAATGCAGATGGGTGTGTAGATGTGGGTATGTAGGTGCGTGTGTTGGTGTGAGGATGGGGAGAGAAGGGTGGGGGAGGAGGTCTGTAAAGTCTACGACAGACATTTCTGACTGTCTCAGAAGCTGGTAAGTAAAATGGGACAGAACTTTGTCCATTGTAATGACCAACATATGCATTTGCTCAGGTTAAACAGATTTGTATTTTACATGGCGTTTCATAATCCCAATAGAATACATATTCATTTAAACCAAATGTCCTTGTGTTTTCAGTGCAACCGTTTCTGTGCTGTTTTGTGTCAATCGTTACATGGACAAAAAGAAAATTAGTTATCACCTTTCATATAAGGAATAAGGAGAGAGAAAAAAAGTCTTTTGAACGGCAATGCGGTTGGGTGGGGTTGGGCGGGGTGGGATGGGGTGGGGTGGGGTGGGAGAAGGACAGGGGTGGGGGTGGGGGGATGGTGCACCGATCATAAAAGATGCGAGATGCAGCTAGAAGAAAACAGTGGTTCCGGCCGCCATTGTTGTTCACAATGGCCGCCAGGGGGAGAGGGCCCGCCCATGGCGTACCTGTAGGCCCGGCACAGGTGGCGACTGGGGTGGAAAGGTAAGAAGGCAATGGGTGTGGTCACTTTGTCGTCTTTAATCTTGGAGGGAGGTGGGGGTGTGTGGAGTGGGGGTCGGGTGGGGGTCGGGTGTACGGAGACATCTGGACTTTGTATACCTCCACATGGGATCACTGTGTTGTTGTGTGTGAGTGGGGGAGGGGGGGGGGGAGTAGAAACCCTAGATACCTCCAAATAAGTGGGCATTCAAATTTCAACTCATTTTGCCACATATATGTATGCACACAAGGACATCTGATTCTAGGTAAAAAATTCAACTGCAGATTTGTTGTAACAATGTACTGTACATGGGTATGAATTTTAATTCAATTTGACCTTAGTGACAAGCTTCTCTTTGAAAAAAGCAGCAAACGCATTGAATAGGCTTCCACCCGAACTAGTCGAAGCTCCATCAGTAAATACATTGAAAAAACAGACTCAATAAATGTTGTAGTCAGAGTTGGGATAGTCAGTCCTCACCACATGACTATTATCAATTATCATTATGAGAGGTCATACATAGATAAGCTGAATCTGTTAACACGCTATTATGTCTAGATATATAAACAGTAAAGTATAAGTATTAATTTTGTATTCAGTATCAGGATAGTCAGTCCTCACCACATGACTACTATCAAGTATCATTATGACAGGTCACACATAGACAAGCTGAATCTGTTAACACGCTATTATGTCTAAAGATATTGACAGTCAAGTTTAAGTATTCATTTTGGAGTCAGAATCGGGAGGGTATGCACGTTTGACGCCCCTGCCCAGCAGAGTTGTAAACCAGTGCCTTGTGGTACAGGTTCTTGTCAGAACTGAAGGCTAAGGGAGAAAACCGTAAACAGAAAACCATGTCACTGTGGCAGCATCAAGGGCAGTTGATGTATAGAACTCCCAACTTCTCCTGACCAGCCACTGCGGGGACAAATAACTGTGCCCCTGTCTGGACATGTTCTTGCTGGTGTGCACCTGTGTGTGATGGAATTCCTGCTGAAGTATGGAAGCATGGAGGAGACAATCTGTTCAACAGACTGCACCAACTAATCACCAATGCCCGGGAGGAGGGTTCTGTACCCCAAGCATGGAAGGATGCCAGCATTGTAACCATCTACAAGAAAGGTGATCGAACAGAATGTGGGAACTATCGGGGAATCTCTCTTCTTTCCATAGCAGGCAAGATCTTCACCAGGGTCCTCCTCAACAGATTATCTATTCACATAACACCTGAGCTAGTTCCAGAGACAGTTTGGCTTCACAGGTAACTGGAGCACTGTGGATATGGTATTTTGTCTCCGAGAGCTACAAGAAAAGTGCATTGAGCAGGACCGACCACTGTACATGGTATTTGTCGATTTCACTAAGGCGTTCGATACAGTCCAGATGATCGGGCTATGGCAGCAACTGAGGAAGTATGGATGCCCAGAGAAGCTCACAACTATGATCGAGGCTCTACATATGGGAATGATGGTGAATGTTAGTGTTGGAGGGGAAGTCTCGGAATCGTACAGGGTTACCAATGGGGCCAAGCAAGGTTGTGTAGTGGCCCCCATGCTCTTCTCCATCTTCCTATCAGCAATGCTCGATGAGGCTTTCTGAGGCATGGGGGATGGCATCTATATACAGTCCAGTCAGAGCGCTGACCTATTCAACGACGCACACTTCAGAGCGAAGACCGTGAGAGAGCTGCTATTCGCAGATGACAGTGCACTGGTTGCCCACTCTGCTGAAGAGATAATAAAAATAGTGGACACTTTCTCCAATGCATCAAATAAGTTTGGCCTGAAGATTAACATCAAGAAGAAGGAGGTGATGTACCAACCTGACTCTACAAGAACCCAAGAGGAGGATATCATGGTTGATGGAAACAAGCTGAACTCAGTTCCAGAATTCACCTACCTCGGAAGCACTATTCCAAGTGATGGACACATTGATGCTGAAATACAGAGGAGGATGGCCAAGGGTAGTGCATCTTTCGGCCGACTATGGTAGAGACTCTGGAACAACCACCATGTGTCCATGTGGGTCAAAGGCAAGATCTACCATGCAATCATGCTATCCACCCTACTATACGGAGCCGAGGCCTGGACATTGTACAGACGACAAGCTGCATGCCTTCATGATGCAACAATAAATACTCGAACGGACAGGGCTGCCCTCTATGGAAGATCTTCTGATCAAAATGAATCTCTGGTGGACTAGACACCTCATGAGGATGGCATCAGATAGACTACCAAGGCAGATCCTCTACTGTCAACTGTCTTCTGGTTACACAAAGAGAAAGCACCCTCATCACCAGTTCAAGGATACCATCAAGAGAAACCTGAAGCTCAGAGCCACTAAGACTGACTCATGGACATCACTCTCACAGCAGAGAGCTAAATGGAGAGTGACAGTCAAGTAATGAAAGCAGCATTGTCGCATCATGACCGACAGCATGATGATAATGATGATGATGATGATGATGATGGTTGGGATAGTCAGTCCTCATCACATGACCACTATAATTATGTCAGGTCATACATAGCCAAGCTGAATCCGTTAAATAATGTGTAAATATATCAACAGTAAAGTATAAGTATTCATTTTGGAGTCAGTATCGGGATGGTTAGTCCTCACCACATGACTACTATCAAGTATCATTATGACAGGTCACACATAGACATGCTGAATCTGTTAACATGCTATTAATGTCTAAATATATAAACAGTAAAGTATAAGTATTCATTTTGGAGTCAGTATCAGGATAGTCAGTCCTCGCCACATGACCAATACAATCATGACAGGTCATATATAGACAGGCCGACCATGTTAACAGGCCATTGTGCCTATATATATATATATATATATATATATATATATATAAACAAATACAGAAGAAGATACATATAAGCATGTTTGTGATTAAATGAAACTCAACTCAGTAAAAGGTAAACACCATAAACATATTCTTCTCCGCTGTGTGTGTGGTATTCCCACCAGGCGGGGATGCTGAGAGAGCTGCGTTCACAATACCCAGGGGATGGTTCTGCATGCTGACGTTATGCCACATTCGCCTAGCTTGCCGGGGATGTGAGTGAGTGAGGACGCACGGTGTGGGGGGAGGGGGCGGGGCGGGGGGGACGATGGTGCGGGGGGAGGAGCCAGGGGTAGGGAGAATGAGAGGGAGGGAGGGCGGGAGGTGGGACGTGGGTGGCAAGCGTCATAATGTACCAATTTAGGCCTTCGACGCTTGCACCACCACAACTACCACCACCTCCTCCTGCGACTCCTTCTCCTACTGTCACAAACCACACCACCTCACTACCGCGCTGCTCCAACGCGACGCGCTGGTTGGGGCGGTGTCAGGGATCCATTTGCGCGCACCTACTCTACTCACAGACCGGGAGGATAGGGAGGGGGGGAGGGGCGAGCATCGCCCGGCGCGCTCTCACCCTTGTGCTCGCCGTGCCCCAGCGGATGGACATCGCCTGGACGGCGCCAGGAAGGCGGGGAACTCACTCAGTCACCATCAACGACTAGTTGGCGCCCGGTGTGCTGGCGGGCGGGGAGGCACGCGCCGGCGACCTGGCTCCCCACAGCCGAGCCGGGCCAACAGTATACCTGCCTATCTACCTACCGGGAGGCGGGCAGGCAGGCACGGGGGGAAGACGGGGTGGGCGAGCTGCTCGGAGCGATTCCGCTGTGCGCTGAGGGCGGGCGGCCATGCCGGCTGGGTGGTTGCGTGGGCCCGCAGGAATGGCGTGTTGTGTTGGACGTGCTGTGTTGGGCGTGTTGTGTTGGGCGTGGTGTGTTGGGCGTGCTGGGTGGGGCATGTGGGGCTGGTGTTGGGGGTTGGTGGGCTGGCTGGGCGGGCTTTGTTAAACTGGGCGAGTTGGGCGGGCAGGAGGCCCGACTGAGGCTGGGCGGGTTTGGTTGTGTAGCCGCGCTGAACGAGCTGGGCGGGCAGCGGGTCGGGCGGGCTGGGCGAGATGCCCGGCTGGTGTTGGGCGGGGATGGACCTCCGCCCGCCGCCCGCCGCCCGCCGCCCGCCGCCCGCCGCCCGCCGCCCGCCGCCCGCTGCCCGCCGCCCGCCGCCCTCCGCCCGCCGCCCACAGGGTGAGGACTAATGGCCGAATCGCGTTGTCCACGCCATACGTCCCTCCCTGCCTTTATTTCAACTCGCCGGGCGTGGTCAGCCGAGCGGACCCGTCCACAGCACCCACACACCAACACACCGACACCCATACCCACACACACCCACACCCACACCCACACACACCCACACACCCACACATACACATATCCACACACCCACACATCCACACACCCACACATCCACACATTCACACACCCACACATCCACACCCACCCACACACACACCCTCACACCCACACCCACCCACACACCCACACACCCACACACCCACACACCCCACAACCCCACACCCACCCACACACCCACACACCCACACACTCCACACACCCACATCACACACCCACAACAATCCACACATCCACACCACCCAATACACACACCCAAACACCGCACACACCCACAACACCTATAAAGTCGACAAACACATAACCACACCTTACACACATGACACCCCCCACAATCCACACACCCACACACCCGCACACCCGCACACCCACACCCACACAACCACCACCGACAGCCCACACCATACACATCTCTCATACATCCCCACGACCCCTACACACACCAATCACACACACACTCACACATCCACTACCACAACACACACCCACCCACCACCCACACACCACCCACACACAGCCCACACACCCACACACCACACACACCACTAACCACCACTGACACCCACCCACCATCCACACATCCACAACACACACACCCACACATCCACGCCCACACCACACATTCCACACCTCAAACACCACACCACCACACCACGACATCCACACACCACCCTCCCACACCCACACACCCACACACACACACACCACACACGCCCACACACCCAACACCCCACACAGCCCCATCACCCGCACCACCCACAACACCCACTCCCACAGCCCACACACCCACACACCCACCCACACATCCACACACCATCACACCCGCACCCCGCACACCCACACACCCATTCACGATACACGCCCCGAACAAGTAAACCATAAACCTCACACCCCACACGATCCAACGCATCCCCACCCACACATACACCTCACACACCCAAAACACATCACACCTAACATCACCCACACACCCCACACCCCAACACACCACCCACCCACCACACATCCCACACCCCACACACCGCCCACAAACCACATAACCACACTGACACCTCACACCCACACATCCCACACATCACACACCCACACACCCACACAAACCCACAATCCACATTTCTCACACCCACACACATCCACACACACACCACACCCACACACCACACACCCACACCCCCACATTCACACAACCACCTACACCCCACTCACTCCCCCAACACATCATCACACCACACATCGCCACCCACACACCATCCCAAACCAGAACCACACACCCACACCTTACACGACACCACACACACCACAACCACATAACCACCACTGCCACACACCCGCACACCCACACACCCCACACAATCACGCACACCCACCCCCATACCCATCCCCCACTCACACCACCGACACTCACCCACCCCAACATCACTCACCCACACACATCACACACACACCACACACACCACAACACCTACTACACCCACACATCCACCACACATCCACACACCCACACACCCAACACCCAACCACCCACACACCCCACACAACCACATAAACACCCTGACACACCCACACATCACCCATCCACACACCCACACACCACACACCACGCACACACACACCCACACACACACACCACACCACACGTCCACCCATCCACACACCCACACACATCCACAACCCACACACCCACACACCCACACCCACACACACCCCATCACCCACTCAAACACACAACCTCTCCAAACCAACCCACACAACAACACCACACACACACAACACACACAACCACAACCACACACACTTCCACACAACCACACAACCACACAACTACACAACCACACACCCACACACCCACACAACCGCACACCCACACACCCACACACCCACACACCCACCCACACACCCACACACCCACGCACCCACACATCCACACATCCACACCCCCACACACCCACACACCCACACACCCACACCCACATCCACACCAAACATCCCCAAACACCCCCACTCCCCCCACCCCCACACACATCCATCGCCACCGTCCTCCACACACACATACACACCCTCCCCCACCCACTGGTCCCCAGCAATAGATACAACCGAGTTAATTGAGTAAACGCCCGAGTCCATATGGCGGGCTCGGGGCCTAATGGCTGCAGGCACGTGACGGCAATTGGAGGTGTGGGTGTGGGTGTGGGGGGGGGGGGTGAGTTAGACCTGGACACACACACACACCACCATCCAGCCCCGCCCTGCTCTCCTCCCTCCCACCCCCTCCCACCCCCTCTCTCCCCCTCCCTCCGGACAGTTGATAACCTTATGTTGCACTCAGGCGCCGGGACTATATCACTTTTTAGCAGAGCATTTGTAACTAACTGTAAGGAGGCATTGCAATGTGGCTGTATGCATGCTGGAGTACTGGATCACTTTCACATGTGGACACTGTCAAATGGTGCTTTTATTGTTTTAATTGGTAGCTAATTTACACTGTCCATGACATTTTTTTTAACTAAATATAGTTTATTCATAAAAAATGATTGATGGTTTACTGGCCTTATTTAAAAAAATTAAATGTGGTTTATTCATTAATACATCATTGGTGGTTTATTTACCCTGTCAATAACACTTTTTTTAAACTAAATATAGTTTATTCATAACAAAATGTTTGATGGTTTACTTACCTTATTTGTTCTTATTAAATGTAGTTTATTCATGGATAAATTATTGATGGTTATTTACCTTGTCCATACCATATTTATTAGTAAATGTCCATGCCATACGTCCGTCCCTATCATTATTTCTACTCCCCGGTTGTGGTCAGCCGAATGTATTCATTAAAATATTATTGATGGTTTACATACCGTGACCATTATATTTTATTTAGTAAATGTACTTTATTAATGAGAAAATAATTGATGGTTTATTTACCCTGTCTGTTACATTCTTTTTTAGGAAATGTAGTTTATTCATTGAATAATGTCTTTTTGTCAGCGCCAGAGCACTGGTTTTCCAGACATACAGTTCCGGGTTGGTATCCGGGACGTCCACCAGCATTTATTTAAGTAGCTCGTAATACTAGTATCTATGGTATACTTTCTTTTTTTTTTTGCAGGTACCACTTCCTATCATATAACTAATATCTTAGCCTAGTTTGTACATCTAATGAGATGGTAATAGGCTTGTGGATGAGGACATGTTCCCAGAATTTGTTTGTTTGTTTTGTTTGCAGCTTTTGTTTCATGTGTGCCCTGTCCCTAGTTAGTGCCTAGATATGCCAGAACACATCCGTACTCTTGCGGTGTTATACTGTTAACCATAGTTCTAACCGCATTGTCCCTGACTTTGGTTTTAGCGCCTTCCTTTCCCCTGTGCCCTGTCCCTAGTTGGTGCCTGGGTGCGCCAGAACACACCCATACCCTTCGGGACTGTGGGTTGTGGTATTTTCTAATGCCATAGAGTAGAATAGTTTGAGTTTGGTGAGCATGGTTGGTCTGTCCATGCCTTTCGTGATTTGTGCCAGAACACCTACCAAGGTGGACTATGGCCTCATTTCTTCTGACCCTCCCAGTACTCCAGATGGCTGTGTATTTATAGGTTTGATGTGCACCCTCTTTTGTGGCCTGTCCTTGGCATGTGTGCTCTTTCACAGTTTGCCTTGACTGCACCCGGTCAGGTGTTATTTGGTGCCCATGGTTTTTATTTGTTCTTTTTTAGGAATTGTTTATAGAGCTCCAGTTTCTTGATTGCTCTGACTGGAGGTGGTTGTTTGATCCAGGCTTGCACGGCGATGACTAACACACTTCTCTCATATATTTTATTAGTGCTTATGGTTTCTTTTAGCACTGGTGCACCTGTATGTCTGGTGTTTCTACCAGCAGTCACTGTAGGGTAGGATCATCCCTTTGTATATTTTTATTGCCATGCTTTCTCTCATGTAGTATCTTAGGTTAACTAGTAGCCATATTTTAAAATTAGCTTTATTTATTGTATTTGTTATGCAGGTGTCATAATTTAGGTGCCGGTCTAGGTCCACTCCCAGATAGTGATAGCTGTCTACTGACTCAAGTTGACCTTCCCCCAGTTGGCAGTTGAACTTTACCATTTTTGATTTATTTGTATTTATGGTTATTTTGTTTATTTGGCACCATTCATTTAACTTCAATAGTGTTTTATTTAGTGTTGCTTCTAGTTCCTCACCTGACTTGCTAGCCGCATAGACCACTGTGTCATCAGCATATCAAAGCAGGTGTTCTGTTTCTAACCAATTATTGAGGTCATTTATGTAAATTAAGAACAGGACAGGGCCCAACACGGACCCCTGCGGTACTCCGTAGTGTAAGTATTCTTTCCCTGATGTTGCCCCATTCGCTATAGTCCATTGTTTCTGGTTTAGCAGGTAGTCACTTACCCAGTCTCCTGTTTTCCCTTTTATCCCGATTCGGGTTAATTTATGTTTTAATGTGGTGTGGTCCACCATGTCAAAGGCTTTGCTAAAGTATATGAATGCTGCCCCACCATGTTCTTTTGATTTACTTTGCTTGCAATGTCATTATTTAACTTAGCAATGGTTTTAGCTGTTGAGTGATTTTTTTCTAAACCCGCCTTGTTTGTTATTTAGGATTTGATGCCCGTTTAAGTCATTTGTTATGTCACTATGCATTACGCTCTTGATTAACTTGCCAGGTACTGGTAGGATAGAGATAGACCTGTAGTTACCTAATGATTGTCTGTCCCCTCCTGTGTGGAGAGGAGTGACCTTAGCCTTTTTCCAGCAGCTTATGAATGACCCTGCAGTGAATGATTTATTGAAGAGATCACATATTATATTTGGGATGCAGCCAAGTGCGTCCTTCAGTATTGTGCTGGAGATGTAATCAATGCCTGATGGCTTGCTGCAGTCAATATATTTGATTAGGTCACCTATTTCTTGTATTGTGGTTGAGCATATGTCAATTGCTGTGTGTAGTTCTGGTGCTTTGGTGTCCCAGTTTGTATTGAATTTTGCCGCCTATGGTAGAAAAATGTTTATTCATGGTTTCAGCTATTTCTGTTTTACTGAGTTCCTTTCCATCCTCAGCACATAGGGCGATGTTTTCTTTGTTTTTTGCATTCAGTAGTAGTATTTTTACGTTTTCCCAAAATGTGCATGAGTTTTCCCCCCCATTGCTTGTCCTGTTTGACAATGAACCGTCTTTTGGCTTTACTCACTGCCTTCTGGCTTTGGTTTCTCGATTTGTGATAATTATCTATATCTGTCTGAAGCCTGCTTTCTATAGCTAATTTCTTGTTATTGTATTTCATCATGATTATGTTTATCAGTTCCGATGTAACCCATGGTTCTTGATTTGCTTTTATTTCATTTATGCTTAATAAGTGCATCGGTATCTAAGTTAGATATGTAGATTCAAATCTAGATAATTATTTTGGTTTTGAAATTTTGATTCTTCTTCAGACTATGCAGCTTTAATAAAAATATATTTAAAATAGATAGACAGACATACATATAGATATATAGATAGATATAGAAGCAGGCAGGCAAGCAGACAGGCAGCCAGGCAGGCAGACAGGCAGGCAAACAGACCGACAGAACAGAAATATAGATAGATAGATAGATTGATAGATAGAACAAATGAGCCATCAGAGGACATAATCACAGGTAATACGATGGTTTCTAGGAAATAGGCATACAAGGAAATGAATGAGCTGATCGGGCTGCGAAGAAGGCCCTGAACTGTGATCTTGAACCATGTCTGATCCCTCACTCTGATCTGAAACCACTAATAGCCACCTACATAAAATCCAAATGGCAACATGAGTGGGATGAAACCATTAATAAACTTAAAGAAATTTAACCATCTGTGGGAAAACCACCACAGACTCATGTGGGAGGTCGGCGGGACCAAGTGGTCCTTAGCCGCTGCCGTATTGGACACTTGTGGCTTACACATGCTTTTCTGATCAAAGGGGAACCTCCCCCTGAATGTATTGGGTGTCAGTCCCCGCTGACACTCAAACACATTTTACTAAGTTGTGTTGATTTTTTGGCCCTTCGCTAACGGTTCTACACTGCAGACAGTATGCATGACCTTTTTACTAAAACAGGAAAACATTTTAGCCTTTTCGAGGGCAGCTGGACTGTACCACCTCATTTAGTTTACTAAATAGATTTTATCAATTATTAATAAAACTTTTCTTTTTCTATGGGAATTTGTTTCCCTTGACCACAAATAGATGATTGTGAGCTTTCTAATTTAATGAGTGTCTATTGGCAAAATTTCTCGCCGTGAAGATGGCCTATGCTGTGGAGACGGCGTAAAGCAACCACCAATCAATCAATCAATCAACCACAGTGACTGAGCGATTGGCAGCATGCTAATTGGATCAATCTATTCCTGTTTATTTTGAAATTTTGGAATTTTGAATTTTTGAAACTTTGAAATTTTGAAATTTTGAAACTGATTTCATTTCATAGCCGTTTATCTTTGTGTCGGAGATTCCAGCCTTTCCCTTCTCAAAACTAAATGGCATAATGGAAGCGCTGGGATTTCTCCCATAGATCTTGTTTCCTGGAAGGTATAAACAAAGATACTACAGGACGTCTAGCACATGTTGCAGTAAAGCCCAGTTTACACACACGTTAAGTTGCCTCAACTAGTTCGCTTCATCTAAGTCGCCTCAAAACGTGTGCGTGAACGCGCAGCCGAGGCAAATTAAGGCTTATTCAACTGAACTAGTTTGCCTCATGTAAACCACTTTGCGAGGTGGATTAGATGATGGAAACTAGTTGAGGCGAATTGCAGTGCATGTGTGAACAGGGCTTCAGAGTCCCTTGATGCTGTTTGTTGGCTGTTGTTTCCTAGCAACATCTAAGGTCATATCAGGACAGGTACTGACTTGTGAAAAAGCACACTCATGGCAACTTCATAGTGCTGTCCCACTGGGAGACCAGCCCGCTTGCACCATTTTATTCTTTCTTGAAGATTCATACTGCCTATCATGGATAAGTCTGAATAGACTTTTTTTCACCAGTAGACAGTTGGTCAATAGAAAGCCCCATCCTACACTTTTACCGATCTAAGGGATTTTTGACCTCCCACACCACATGGAAATGGTATGACTAGAGAGGAACTGGCCTTTGATGACAATGTAAGTTATACCCAGCAGTGGAAATCCAAAGTGCCAGAGCTGACGGCACGGTGAATGCCATGACCCAATATCCCACACAGACACATTATCCTGATGCTGTGCTAACCTGCCCTTGTCCGGTCCTATTAGTTTCGAGCGACAGGCTAGGTTACGAAAAGTATCGGTTTTATAACTCATTGGTTTGACTCGACCTTCCGCAAGAAGAGCTTGCGCTCTACCAATTCGGACACCGTGTCTAGTCAGTCCTTTTGTTGTGATTGCATGAATTGCTTTATTTCCAACCTAGAGATGTTTATCTGCCCTTCTGGTGTAAATCTGGTGAATATCTAGAATAATTAATTATAATTAATTAAATCGGACCTCACAGCTTGTGAGTGGAGATCAAAGAAAGAACGCCCATGTTGTGCTAATAATAGCCTTCGGTTTTAATGGATGTCTAATTGGGCTGTTCTAATCCCCACACCAATATTTCAAACATATTTATTGTCTAACACCCCCATCACACCAAATTAGTTTTCAAAGCGTCTGACCCCACTCTAAAACAGGGTAGAACATGGCTGTCGAAAATGTTGAACATGTTCAAAGTTCTAGAGCACCCTTCTCACCTTGCCCGTCCATATAGTTCATAAAAAGTTAGTAAAATGTTGTTACTACATTCACTACATTCGTGCACAGTTTGAGCCTGTTCACCAACATTTTCAAGAATGTAGTAAGAACTACTTTGGTGTGATGGGGGTATAAAGTCGAGCTTGTGAAACAAACGGATATGACGGACGCGCATGGTTGGTAGAGTCAAATATATTTATCTTCAGAAATGATGGCGCTAAAGTTGCTAAAGTTGGGTAGTCCGATGGAGTTTGTGCAATTCTCTTAGATAAATGCTTTAGATTGATCGTTATTATCTACTTTACTTTAATTTGAAGTGAGTTTTATTTCAAATGGTTAACTTTACAGATATTTGAAATGCAAACATGCCAAATATATTTTGGTAAGCACATCAACACTCTGATATGAGTGATAGGGTTCCAGCCCCCAACAGTGGGTCACACTGTAAGTGGGTGTGTATGGGTCCCACTGTAAGGGCGTGTGTATGGGTCCCACTGTAAGGGGGTGTGTATGGATCACACTGTAAGTGGGTGTGAATGGGTCACACTGTAAGTTGGTGTGTATGGATCACACTGTAAGTGGGTGTGTATGGGTCATACTGTAAGTTGGTGTGTATGGGTCACATTGTAAGTGGGTGTGTATGGGTCACACGGTATGTGGGTGTGTATGGGTCACACTGTAAGTGAGTATGTATGGGTCACAATTTAAGTGAGTCTGTATGGGTCACATTGTAAATGTAAGTGGATGTGTGTTGGTCACACTGTAAGTGGATGTGTATGGTTTAAACTGTAATTGGGTGGTATGTGTCACACTGTAAGTGAGTGTGTATGTGTCACACTGTAAATGGGTGTGTATGGTTCACACTGTAAGTGGGTGTGTATGGGTCACACTGTTAGTTGGTGTGTATGGGTCACACTGTAAGTGGGTGTGTATGGGTCACATTGTAAGTGGGTGCATATGGGTCACACTGTAAGTGGGTGTGTATGCATCATACTCTAAGTGAGTATGTATGGGTCACACTGTAAGTGGGTGTGTATGGGTCACACAATGTGGAAGCTGCATCGCTATAACAATGTATAAAAACACGGATGTTTTGCCGCTGTGAGCACCCTATGTGATTACAAAACTCTCCCCCTTCATTTCACCTGTGATGCAATCAGCCTAATCAATTTAACCATGTCTGGAAAGAGGAAGGAAAACTAGTCACAAGGATGAACAGTGAATAAGTTGTGCTTTATTGGCAGCAACTCCTGTCATCCCCCTTACATGTGACCTAACACCTGTACTCCTCATATACTGCCCACACTATGTCTCATTCTTTTAGCCTGTATATTGAAACAGTGCCCACAACCCATGGGACAGGAGTCCTATGGCTATGGATGCACTCAATTTGAATATCTGAATTTGGATAGCATCAGACAGAGTGTCTGGGGTCCTGCTCTAGAGTAGGTGTGTCTCACTCAAGAGCCAGGATGAGAGTAATTTTCCTTCAGTGTGTCTGAAGCAAACTCATGAATAATTAATTAGCTGAGACTAGTGTGTGGTCAGGATAGGCCAAGGGAGTCAGGTGACCAGACATTCCCCAGCCAGCCAATGAGACACTCCCCCCCCAGACTGGGTGGGTGACCACCCCATTAGGGGCTGTCACTCAAACCAGCTGCAGGTGGTGCACTCTATACATATGCAAATTAGGCAGGTGGGTCAGTAGGTGGTCCTGGGTGGACAGGATGTTGCAAACAGTTACAGATATGTATATAGATATAGATAGTAAATCATTCTTTTCCTCCACTTGTATTCTTTATGAACACATAGAGAACATTTCAATCATCATGTACTGTTTCTTGCAAAGGAGCTCTTTTCATTAACTCCAAACATCATATATAACAGATAGTTCCCACCATTCAGCATCATGTACATTTCCATCAACTCCACTCATAATATATAACATATAGTTTACCTCACTCAGCATCATGTACAATGGGAGTGGGATTTTATAAATTTTAGTTACTTTTAGTTTACATAACTTAAGTCCCACTCCGACATCCAAGAATAATAATGCTCTCTGCCAATATATAATTCTTAACCGAAAATCCGTATATTTTTACAAATGCATTCACACTGCTATTGCACTAACGTTGGTGGCTAGCTTCAATGGACACCTTGCTTCCATACTGATGTACCGGACGCGGTGGCCGAATCGGTAGAGCGCAGGCCTCACGGACGGGAGATCGGGAGTTTGGTTCCCAGTTGGGCCAAGCCAAATTATAATTGATACTTGTCGCTTCCTAGCCTGGCGCTCGGCATTAATAGGATAGGGCAATTACTAGTAAGGTCAGTGTCAGGATAATGTGACTGAGTGGGATATCACATCATGGTGCTGGTGGCCTGATTTCCCAGTGAGAGCACTATAAATTCACCATGAGTGAGCACTCTCACAAATCGGCACCCATCCTGATATGACCTTAGATGTTGCCAGGACATAAAACTCCAACAACCAACCAACCTTTTAAAAAACACTAAGGAAGAAGAAGAACCCACACATGGCAGGGGTCCGCTGACCAGAGGGGTCTCTGGACACAGGTTCCACTGTATTTCCCTTGTGGGGGTAGGAGGGAGTGGGAGGAGGTGGGAGGAGGAAGTGGGCGGTTGTGTGTGTGTGGGGGGGGGGGGGGGGGTCAGCGTCACGGTTCAGTGCGGCCCCCCTTTACCGTACTGGGCAGCTGACGGGGGTCAGTCAGGCGTGACCGGCGCTGGGCTGGCCGGGTGTGCGTGTCGGTGCGCATGCGTCCGCTTGCAAATAAACCGGGTACGGCCCGCCGTCTCTATCCGCTTATTTGTGCGCGGATTTGTAATCCCACACCTCACGGCCCGCCGGATTGCCGGGCGGGAGGGGGAGGGGGAGGGGGAGGGGGGGGGGGGCGGGGCGGAGATCTGCTCGCTGCAACGCTGACAATGTCCCCGCAGACCCATCAGCAGACCGTGAGCAGTGAGTGAGCAGTTCACAGTGCACCCATTCTATCCGGATCTCCCCGCCCCACGACGCCCCATTCCACACCCACCCACCCACACACACACTCTCCCCCTCCACCACCCACCGACACATATACACCCACCACCCACACAGCTCCCCATGGGTCCCACTGCCCACCCAGACCCTAACGGGTCTCCCCCTCCTCGTCCCTCTGATATGGCCCTCCCTGACCTATTTACTCACCATCTAATCATTCCCGGTGTCCCCATAGCCTTATCCCTCCCCACCGGCCCCTCACTGAGCCCCCCCCCCCCCCACACACACACTGAGACACCGCCCCCCGCCCCCACTGTACGCACAATCGGTCGCCACCTCCACCGGCCCTCACCGGCCCTCACCGGCCCTCACCGGCCCTCACCGGCCCTCACCGGCCCTCACCGGCCCTCACCGGCCCTCACCGGCCCTCACCGGCCCTCACCGGCCCTCACCGGCCTCCACCGATCCCCAAGTGCCCCCGCAGCGGAAGTTCCTTATGGCCACCCCCAGCCTCTACAATCAACACGGCCCCTACAAAACCACCCCCGGCAATTATCGCTACCAGCCCTCATCGACCAGTACAGTATCCAGCCCGCCGGCCCCATACTGGCCCCCACCAGCACCCACGAGCCTCCACTGGTCCCCATCAGTCACAGCTTGCAATACCAGCCCCCCACAAGCCCGCGATAGCCCACACCGGGCCCCAATTATTCCCTTGCCCCTAGTCTCCTATGGTCTCGGCATCCTGCCCCCCTCCCACACCCCCATACTCCCTCCACCAACCACACTGACAATTGTTCTGCCCGCTACTGTCCCTGCCGCCCTTCCGCTTCCCCGAGCCCCCCCCCCCCCTTCGTCTCCCCCGTACCACCCCCACTTCAAGCCACCTTTTTGTATGTGTCCATCCCAACGATCCGTCCTGACATCACTCCCCACCCCTCCCTCCCCCCTGCCCCCCCCCCCCCTCCCCGACACCAGGCATAGACTCCCCTTCCTCGCCCCCCTCTCCCACTCCACCCTAAACCACCTCTTTTGTACTCGTCCATCTCAATGATCCGCCCGCCCCATCACAGCCCCCACCCACCTTCCACCCCCCGCACCCCACCTCCCCCCCTCCCCACCTCCCACCTCCACATAACCCTTCCCGTGCCCCCTCACCTCCTTCCACCTCTGTTCCCCCCCTCTCCCTGCTCCACCATAAACCACCTCTTTGTACACGTCCATTTTCCTGATCCCTTCCCATCCCATACCCTACCCCCTCCCCTCCCCTCTCCCCTCCCTCCACCCCCCCCCACCTCCCCCTCCCCGCTACCCCCTCCCCCCTCACCTTTCCCCCTCCCTTCCGCCTCCCCTCCTCCACCCTCCCCTCCCCACCTACGCCCTCTCCTCCCCTGTCTCACTGCCCCCCTCTCCACCCACTCCCTCCGATTCCCTCATTCCCCCCTCCCCGGCCGCCCCTCCATTGTGGGCCGGGTAAACACGGCGCGTAATGGTCATCCAGCACACGCGGGGCGCCGACCCCGCTGTCCAGGCCGGCTACAGAACAAGACGCCCCCGCTAAGGCGGCCTGGTGGGCCGGACGGTGTTTGGCCACCGACTGGAGTGCTTGTTGCAGTCCCCATCACGAGCAATCTGGGGCCGCCGACCCCCGGGGGAGAGGGCAGCTCAGTGTGTGGTGATGGAAGGTGGGTGGCTGTGTGGGAGGGTGTGGATGGGGGTGGGGGACGCTGGGCAGCTCTGCCAGGCCAATAGCCAGTCAGGCGCTGCCCGCCTCCCGGGCACTACCGGGTAGCACTGACCAAATAACAAGGAACAGGCACAGATCAATCAATGATGGGTTCGGTGTGGAGAGAGTAGGAAGGCGCGAGGTGGAGCTGGGTGTGGGTGTGTGGGTGTGGGGGGGGGGGGGGGGGCATGGGTGGGGGCGTCTGGATGTGTGGGTGGGGGTGTGGGGGGTGGGGGTGGGGGTGGGGGTGGGTGCCTTATAATATATATAACATCCATGGCTTAATATAGGATTGCATGTGGCATATTTTCTATGCAATCATCTAGGGCTATTTACTAATTTAATAGTGGAGGTAATAATATGCTGTGCAACATGCTTTGATACATTGACGTGAGAATTATTATTAACGGTCAGGTGCGCTCTGGGTTATTTGTAGCTTGATGAGATGTGACAGGAATTTGTTATGTTCTATTGCGGTGCTTCTCATTCGTCTTTTGCTCTCCTTGATATTAGTTTGCGTCTTGTAAACTAATTACAAGAATTAGGCTAGAGTTACTTGTGGATGGTCATATTTGCCCTGAGATTGTTGGCGGTGACTTCTTCATGGATGATTTCCTACTACAGGATGGGTTGATTATATCGTATGTATGTGTCACGTGTGCTTTAACGCCAGGGTGGACGCGGGGAGGAGTAAATCAAGTTTTGATTTCCTAACACAAAAATACCCCAACGAACACCTGAATCCTACTGCATACAAAGCAACATAATGTCTTGTTCTCATTGCTGGAAACACATCTGCACCCATCTTTACTCTTTACCCGCCCTTCCTCGAATCCCTTGCTGCTGACTGGATACAAGTGCTCAACTACATCTACCACTCAATGACCGAAGAGATCCGCTGCCGCCCCAATGCCTCGCCATTACAATGTTGTAAAGATGTACCCAGCTTCTACAACACTCCCTACTGAAGTTAAATCTTCAACCAAAGATTGGGCTGATTTATTGGAGGCTCTCTATTAATGTTGCAGTTCTGCAACCAGTAACTGTTGTAAGGTTACAAACAACCCCACAATTGAATTGAAACCCTCTCTGCACTCTACTCCCAGACATCGAGGCATCAACATCTCCAAGTCAGTTAGGCCTGAAACCTGATCTGGCTAGTTACAGCTTATGGGATGGATTCAACTTGCTGAGCTTCTACAGTATTGGCCAATGGCCGTGTCTGCTTTTCCCACATCACTGCTGCTTAGCCGGACATGTAAATCCATCATCAACTGAGACTCTATACCTGTATGGTTGGCAACAGCTCACAGACAATGGATCATCTATATCAACATCTCAAGGCAACTGAGAGATAGAATAAGCACCAAGAGGACTGAGTGTATCTATCATCCATTGAGAATTGATATGCTACTGTACACTTTGTAATTGAGAATATATGTTATAAGTACATATTGGTGTATCGTTATTTGTCTTCTTTACTAAGTTCCAAATTCTCTTTTCTCCTCACTATATTAGCTAGTCTATAAGATTAGGCATTAGTTATTATACGTGACAGTATCTATTGAATTGGACATTCTAAGCTATCAACTAAAACCTTGCATGTAAATGTAAAATGATTTCATGTACCTCATACCCATTACTTATTGCATTTTGTACACATGAATTTCATAATTTAGTTCAAACTTTAATTTACTATTTAAACGAGGTAAGTTGTTGTGTGGGCGTACATATACACCTATAACACTTATGGTCAGAAGACAATGGGAGACCAGGCCACCAGCCCAATAACCCGATATCCCATCACCCACACACCCTCATCCTGACACTGAGCCAACCATCATCATCATCATCATGCTGTCGGTCACGATGCGACAAAGACTGCTTTCATTACTTGACTGCTGCTCTCCATTTAGTTCTCTGCTCTGAGAGTGATGTCCATGAGTAATGTCTCTCAGCTTCAGGCTTCTCTTGATGGTATCCTTGAACCGGAGATGAGGGCACCCTCTCTTTCTGTAACCAGAAGACAGTTGAGAATAGAGGATCTGCTTTGGTAGCCTGTCTGATGACATCCTCATGAGGTGTCCAGTCCACCGGAGATTCTTTTTGATCAGAAGATCTTCCATAGAGGGCAGCCCTGTCCATTCGAGTATTTCCTTATTTGTCACTTTGTCCTTCCAGGTTAGCCTCATGATTGAATGCAGATGTTGCATCATGAAGGCATGCAGCTTTTTCACCTGTCTTCTGTACACTGTCCAGGCCTCAGTTCCGTATAGTAGGGTGGATAGCGTGATTGCATGGTAGATCTTGCCTTTGACCCGCATGGACACATGGTGGTTGTTCCAGAGTCTCTGGCGTAGTTGGCCGAAAGATGTGCTAGACTTGGCCATCCTCCTTGCCATATCCCCAACACCCCATGATTTCGCTACCAGCCCTCATCGATCAGTCCTTGCCATATCCTAATAATGGCAAGTGCCTACCTACAGGAAGCGACAGGTATAAATGTTGTACATCATTGGTTTAACTCTACCAGTGTTAGAATCTCACGATATACCAAAACGAGAGATGCACACGAGAGATGCACACCTCACTTGGCATATCCCGTCTGGTGCTAGTGGAGATGGTTGTGAGAGAGGAGCACGGGTGGCGTGGTGGTGGTGGTGGGTGGGAGGGGGTGGGGGAGTTGTGTGTGGAGGTTTGTTATTAAGGAGACAGGGTTGGACTAACATAGTAACAGTCCGCGAGTGGTTTATTAATGAGACAGGAGGAGTATGCCTGAGCAGCTCATGTCAGGGCTGGTACAGTATTTATGAAAGAGGGTCATAGAAGGGGATCTCCTGATGCGGAGTGGCCTGATAGTGCTGCATGGGAGCCAGGCGGTAAGGGTTTGAGGATAACGATGCTAGCAGTATAGCCAACATCTCCTGGTGTGGGGTCGACTGATAGTGCTGCAATGGGGCAAGAGGGTGAGGGTTTGAGGATAACGCTGAAAATGGTATACGCGACATCTCTTGGTGTGGGGTGGCCTGATAGTGCTGCAATGGGGCCAGGGATGTGAGGGTTTGAGAATAACGCTGATAACAGTATATGCGACATCTCGTGGTGCGGAGTGGCCTTATAGTGCTGCAATGGGGCCATGGTGTGAGGGTTTGAGAATAACGCTGATAACAGTATATGCGACATCTCGTGGTGCGGAGTGGCCTTATAGTGCTGCAATGGGGCCATGGTGTGAGGGTTTGAGAATAATGCTGGTAACAGTATATGTGACATCTCCTGGTGTGGAGTGGCCTGATAGTCCTGCAATGGGGGTCAGGCAGTGAGGGTTTGAGTATAATGCTGATAACGGTATGCACGACATCTCCTGGTGCGGGCTGGCCTGATAGTGCTGCATGTGCTCCAGACAGTGAGGGTTTGATGATAACACTTATAACAGTATGCGTGACATCTCATGGTGCAGAGTGGCCTGATAGTCCTGCATGGGGGGCATGCGGTGAAGGTTTAATGATAACCACTGATAACGGTATGCGCAACATCTCCTGGTGAGGAGTGGCCTGATAGTGCTGCATGTGGGGCCAGGCGGCGAGGGTTTGATGATAACAATGATAACGGTGTGCATGACATCTCCTGGTGTTGAGTGGCCTGATAGTGCTGCATGGGGGCCAGGGGCATGAGGGTTTGAGAATAACGCTGCTAACGGTATATGCGACCTCTGGTGCCATGAGCAATAATCCTCGGTCACTCAGATGCTCGCACTATGCTCATCATTAAGGGTTTGCGTAGTCAATCCTCGGCTTGGTTTTGTAGCTGGGGGAAGGTGGGGTGTGGGGATGCTGAGTGTGTGGGTGTGGAGTGTGGGGAGTGGGAGGGTGGGAAGAGGAGTGAGGGCTATTTGGGTGGGTATGGTCTCGGATGTGGGGGTGTGGGTGTTTGGGCGTTTGGGGGTGTGGGCGTGTGGGCGTGTGGGGGGTGTGGGCGTGTGGGCGTGCGGGAGTGTGGGGTGTGGGGTGTGGGGGTGAGGGTATGGGTGTGAGTGTGGGGTGGCATGGGGTTGGAGTGTGAGATATGGGGTGGGGGTGGAGATGTTGGGTGTGGGGTGTGGGGTGTGGGGTGTGGAGTGTGGGGTGTCAGGCGCAGGGTGTGGGGTCTGGCAGTGGGGGTAGGTGGTTGAGAGTGGAAGTGGGGATGTGGGATGAAGGTTGTGGAATGTGGGATGAGGGTAGGTGGGATGCTGGAGATGGTGGGGGATGTGTGGGATGATTGTGGGATGTGGGGTGTGGGATGGGGGTTGTGGAATGTGGGATAGGGGTTGTGGGATGTGTGGTGTATGATGTCAGATAGGGTTGTGGGATGTGGGGTGTGGGTTGTGGGATAGGGGTTGTGGGATGTGGGGTGTGGGGTGTGGGATGTGGGATAGGGGTTGTGGGATGTGGGGTGTGGGATGTGGGATAGGTGTTGTGGGATGTGGGGTGTGGGATGTGGGGTGTGGGATGTGGGATAGGGGTTGTGGGATGTGGGGTGTGGGATGTGGGGTGTGGGATGTGGGATAGGGGTTGTGGGATGTGGGGTGTGGGATGTGGGGTGTGGGATGTGGGATAGGGGTTGTGGGATGTGGGGTGTGGGGTGTGGGCTGTGGGATGTGGGATAGGGGATGTGGGATAGTACCGGGTGCCGAGTGCCGGGTGCCGGGTGCCGGGTGCCGGGTGCCGGGTGCCGGGTGCCCGGGTGCCGGGTGCCGGTGTGAGGTGAGGTTGGGGGCCGGGCTAGGTGCTGGGGCTTGCGCGTGTGTTTTAGCCAGTAACTTGTGGTCAGCCCCATGATCCGCTTTGACGGTGCCAAACAAAGGCCCTTATTGGGTTATGCAGGCCGGCCAAGGATCAAAGCGGCCCGGGGGCCCCGGTCAGCTGCGCGCCGTGCCTGGACGGGCCGCCTCGAGTGGTCATTGCGCCGCCCTACCCCCCACCCCCTCCCCGGGCCCCGCCCCGCCCTACCCCCGCCCCCTCCCCGCGCCTCACGCCCCGTGCCCAACGCCCCGCCCCTCCTCCCATTGCCCCGCCACCTAGCCATCCCTCGCTGTCCCCCGCCCCCCTCTCTCCCCGTCCCCCTCCTGCCCCCTCCTCCCCCTCCTCCACGTCCCACGCTCCCCTGCGCCCTCCCGTCCCCCCGCCACCCCGCGCCCACTTCACCAGGCACACTGGCCGCGGACACGGCGACCCGGCCCGACCACACTTTGATCTGCCTGACCCCGGTGTTTTGTTAGGCATCTTGTGGACACAAAGGCAACCGGCATCCGAAATCACCGCGGATCACTCAACACCCCCAGCCCACCCCAAATCCTCCCCCACCCTCACCTCCACATCCACACTCCGACACCACCCACCCACCCCCTACCTCCATCACCCCCCCCCCACATCCACACTCCCACACCCACCACCGTCATCAAAGCACCCCTTAGCACTTCCAGTCCCACCCCAGCATACCCCTAGCACCATCAGCCTCTCCCCCACCCCGACACCCTCACCCCACACCCACACTTATGCACAACCTCACCCCCTTACCCCCACTCACCCACAACGACACCCTCACTCACAACCACATCCCACATCCCACATCCCACATCCCACATCCCACATCCCCACATCCCACATCCCACATCCCACATCCCCACAACCCACATCCCACAGCACACATCCCCATTCTCCATCCCACATTCCCACATCCCACAGCCCACATCCCACATCCCACATCCCACATCCCAATATCCCACATCCCACATCACACATCCCACATCCCACATCCCACATCCCACATCCCACATCCCACATCCCACATCCCACATCCCACAGCCCACATCCCACATCCCACATCCCACATCCCACATCCCATATCCCACATCCCACATCCCACATCCCACATCCCACATCCCACATCCCACATCCCCACATCCCACATCCCACATCCCACATCCCACAACACCCACATCCCACATCCCACATCCCACTCCCACATCCCACATCCACATCCCACACACAATCCACATCCCACATCCCACATCCCACATCCCAGACCACAATTAATTATTATAGATAATATGAATATTATATAAATGATTGAATAATGAATAATAGTAAAGAATATGTATATATAATTATATGACACTCTCAAATCCAATACATACATCCCACATCCCACATCCCACATCCCACATCCCACATCCCACATCCCACATCCCACATCCCACATCCCACATACCACATCCAACATCCCACATCCCATGTGTGGTGTTCTCTGTGGTGGAGTGGTTAGAGTGTCTGACTTGTTTCTAGCTTGGACTCCTAATCTGAAGGTTGCCCACACCTCTGGCAATTTGGATTTCCACTGCTGTGTATAACTTACAGCATCATCAAAGGCCAGTTGCTCTCCTACCATGTCTATTTGGTGTGGGAGGTTAAAAATCCCTTGGGACAGTAAAAGTGTAGGTTCGGGCTTTCTATCGACAAACTGTCTAATGGTGAAAACAAGTCTATTCAGACTTATCCATGATATTGAGTATAAATCTTCAAGAAAATAGAAAAAACAACATCCCACGCCCTCACCGACCCCCACCTCGACCCTCAACCTCAACCTCAATCCCAATCCCAATTTCAACCCCAACCCCATGCCCTTTTTCACAGCACTACATGTTTACTAAGTGCACCAGTATCGTTCTTCAAAATGTAGGACCTAATCTAGATAAGTATTTTGGTTTACAAAAGGTTATGTTTTCTTCCGATAAAATCTAGGCAATTGCTTTGGTCGCAAAATATTGCCCAATGGAGTTTCAATGTTAATGTTGCATTGTTAAATGAAAGCATCAAGTGTTCTAAACCAAAACAATTATCTAAATTTGAGTCAGCTTAAAGATGCATAGTCCGATGAAATATCAAATTTTCAAAACCAAACCAAATATCTACATTACTGATGCACTTATTAAGTATTTGGTTCTGTGGAAGGCAATATAATACTGAGTCAATTTAACAGAAGCTGTTACTGCAGAAGTCTATGGTGTCAGAGTCTTGGCAAGTTTGCCAAAACTAATTTTCAATTTTTGCACTCAAAATACCTCAAAAGCTTAAGTGCCTGTCACACCTTACCGGATTGAGCAACGGACACAACCGGACAAATAATTTTCTAGTCTAGTGGTGTTTGGTATAAAAATGTACCGAAATGTGTCAAAATGTTGCACTTTCAGGTCAAAGGCCGCCGGACAAAACGGATGCTAAATGGACAAGGAACGTACATTAATGAATAGCCACCGGACGATTACTGGACAATATCCGGATGACAACCGAATGTCAAATGGACGGACCGAACATCAACCGGACATGTACCGGACTGTTCACGGACACGCCAAAAACATATACTGACCAAATTCCCGCAACACCGTCAACGGACTATGCAGGAAGCAAACCGGAGACATAACAGATGGGTAATGGACATGAACCAGACAAAATGGACTAAACGGACTTAAACCGGACACCAACCATACACATCAGTCCGGCGGTGTCTGGTACAAGTTCTGTGCATGTTCAAAACTTGCCACCGTACAGGCCGGACACCACCGGACAGAGAACAGACACGCCGGATGCATACCATATATAAAACGGATATTGCTGTATTTCATGGACAGTGTCCGTTTTCTATCCAGTAACACAATCCGGTAAGGTGTGACTGAGCCTTTACCATTTAAAATAAAAGTAACTTTGAACTAATGTAAAGTAGATACTAGTGATCGATCTAATATCTCAATCAAAATACAGAAATTCAAAACCATCGGGCTATGCAACTTTAACTACTGGTGCATTTGTTGCTGGATAGAATGGAATACCTATGACATTTTAATAGAACTTGTTACTACAGAGGCCAATGGTGTCCGAGTTTTGTTGTGCTTGCCAAAATGAATTGTGCCCGTTTGCACTTCAAATACCTCCAAAGTTAGCCATTTTAAATCAACGTTACTTCAAACTAAAGTAGCATAGATACTAATGATCAGTTTAATGTAGTTATCTCAGAAAATGGCAAAACCTCACCGCCATCAGACTATGCAAGTTTAAATTGTTTTGATTTCAGTGTGTTGATATTGGTGTCGTTGTCTTCTGGATTCTCCTGGTTTCACATATGTTATCATTGTTGGTGTGTTATTGGTACAGACGGCATCAGCAGTGGCGCACTTAATTGACCTGCGCCGGCGTATGTTTGGGAGGTGGGGGCGGGGGTAACCCGTTCCCCGTTTGTGGGTGTGTGGAAGGGTGTGAGGGTGTGAGGGTGTGAGACTGTGAGGGTGTGAGGGTGTGAGGGTGTGAAGGTGTGAGGGTGTGAGGTGTGAGGGTGTAGGGGTGAGGGTGTGAGGTGTGAAGGTGTGAGGTGTGAGGGTGTGAGGATGTGAGGATGAGGGTGTGAGGGGTGTGAGTGGTGTAAGCGGTGTGAGGTGTGAGGGAGAGGGGTGAGGGTTGAGGGTGTGAGGGTGTGAGGGTGTGAGTGGGGGGGGGCTAGGGGGTGAGGGTGAGGTGAGGTTGTGAGGATGTGAGGGTGTGAGGGTGTGAGGGTGTGAGGGTGTGAGGTGTGAGGGTGTGAGGGTGTGAGGGTGTGAGGGTGTGAGGGTGTGAGGGTGTGAGGGTGTGAGGGTGTGAGGGTGTGAGGGTGTAGTTCGTGACCGTCCGTTCCCATGCTCCACTGTGACGGAAGTCAAATGTGACGCGGGCGACGTGAGGAGAGGAGCGGGGTGCTTGTGGGTGGGAGTGGGGGGAGGGGGTACAGCGGAACCGCTGCGGCTATATGGGTGCGGACTACGCTACTTCCGGCGGAAGCAAACAAGGACCACTGGCACCGCACTGCATGCCGGACAATGTGAGCAGCTCGGCCAGAACACAGCTACCCTGGCACCGACCCCCCCCCCCCTCCCACTACACACTCTACACACAGGGGGCACACTCCTCCCCTCACCGTACAAGCCTCCCCAGACCCCACCGTGCAAAATACCGGACATTTAATATCCCGCCGCCGGCACGCGGCTAATGCTATATGCCCGCTTAAGTGCTGGTCATTGGCGGCCGCTGCTCTGTATCAGGGGGGAGGGAGGGGGGAGGGGGAGGGGGGATGCGGGTGGAGGGTGGAAGGGTGGGGAGGATGTGCAGGGGGTGGAGGTGGGAGGGGAGTGGAAGGGAGCAGAGGGAGTAGAGGGGAGGAGATGGGAAGCAGAAGGGCGAGAGGGGGTGGAGAGGGGAAGGGAAGAGAGAGTGCCGTAGGGAGGGGAGGGGAGGGGAGGGGAGGGCAGGGGAGGGGAGGGCAGGGGAGGGGAGGGGAGGCGGGGGAGGGGGGGAGGGGACGGGGGCGGGGGAGAGTAGAGCAGAGGGGATTGGGGGGGGGGGGGACGAGGTGGGAGACTAGGAGGAAAAGAGGAATGGGAGTGGGGAGAGGAGGGGGAGTGTTGGGTGTGGCTAGTATGGATTGGGATGGGTTTAGTGTGGATGCTTTAGTCATGTTGGTTGTGGCTATTATGGACTGGGATGGGTTTGGTTTGGATGATGTAGTCATGTTGGGTGTGGCTAATATGGATTGGGATGGGCTTGGTTTCGATGATTTAGTCATGTTGGGTGTGGCTAGTATGGATTAGGATCTGTTAGGTTTGAATGATTTAGTAATGTTTGGTGTGGCTAATATGGATTGGGAGGGGTTTGGTGTGAATGATTTAGTCATATTGGGTGTGGCTAATATGGATTGGGATGGGTTTGCTGTGGATGATTTAGTCATGTTGGGTGTGACTAATATGGATTGCGATGAGTTTGCTGTGGATGTTTTAGTCATGTTGGGTGTGGCTAATATGGATTGGGATGAGTTGCTCAGATTGAAAGATAACTGAGTTATGCTGCCAAGGCTTGGACTGAGGTAGCGCGATGTGGCTAGGCATGGGTGGGTGGGGATTAATGTGGGTGGCTGGGTGTTGGTGGGTGTGGCTGGACGTGGCTGGATGTGGCTGGGTGTGGCTGGATGTGGCTGGGTGTGGCTGGGTGTGGCTGGATGTGGCTAGATGTGGCTGGGTGTGGCTGGATGTGGCTGGATGTGGCTGGATGTAGTTGGCTGTGGCTGTGGGTGGCTGTGTGTGGCTGTGTGTGGCTGGATGTGCCTGGATGTGGCTGGGTGTGCCTGGATGTGGCTGGATGTGGCTGGATGTGGCTGGGTGTTGCTGGGTGTGGCTGGATGTGGCTGGATGTGGCTGGATGTGGCTGGATGTGGTGGGATGTGGCTGGATGTGGGTGTGTGTGGCTGTGTGTGGCTGGACATGGCTGTGTATGGCTGATCTGTCTGACTGTGTGTGACTGTGTGTGGCTGTGTGTGGTTGGATGTGGCTGGGTGTGGCTGGGCGTGGTTGGGTGTGGTTGGATGTGGCTGGGTGGGGCTAGATGTGGCTGGTTGTGGCTGGGTATGGCTGGGTGTGGCTGGATGTGGCTGGATGTGGCTGGGTGTGGCTGGATGTGGCAGGATGTGGCTGGATGTGGCTGGATGTGGCTGGATGTAGCGGGATGTGGCTGGATGTGGATGGGTGTGGCTGAATGTTGCTGGATGTTGATGGATGTCACTGGGTGTGGTTGGGTATGGCTGGGTGTGGCTGGAGGTGGCTGGGTGTGGCTGGAGGGGGCTAGATGTGGCTTGATGTGGGTTGATGTGGCTGGATGTGGCTGGGTGTGGTAGGGTGTGGTTGGATGTGGCTGGATGTGGCTGGATGTGGCTGGGTGTGGCTGGATGTGGCTGGATATGGCTGGATGTGGCTGGATGTGGCTGGATGTGGCTGGATGTGGCTGGATGTGGCTGGATGTGGCTGGATGTGGCTGGTTCTGGCTGGGTGTGGCTGGATGTGGCTGTGTGGCTGGATGTGGCTGGTTCTGGCTGGGTGTGGCTGGATGTGGCTTGATGTGGGTTGATGTGGCTGGATGTGGCTGCATGTCGTTGGATGTGGCTGGATGTGGTTGGGTGTGGCTGGATGTGGCTGGATGTGCTTGGATGTGGCTGGATGTGGTTTGATGTGGATGGATGTGGCTGGGTATGGCTGGGTGTGGGTGGATGTGGCTGGGTGTGGCTGGGTGTGGCTGGGTGTGGCTGGGTGTGGCTGGGTGTGGCTGGGTGTGGCTTGGTGTGGCTGGGTGTGGCTGGGTGTGGCTGGGTGTGGCTGGGTGTGGCTGGGTGTGGCTAGGTGTGGATGGGTATGGCTGGGTGTGGCTGGATGTGGCTGGGTGTGGCTGGATGTGGCTGGATGCGGCTAGATGTGGCTGGGTGGGGCTCGATGTGGCTGGGTGTGGCTGGGTTTGGCTAGGTGTGGCTGGATTTGGTGGGTGTGGCTGGGTGGGGCTAGATGTGGCTGGGTGTGGCTGCGTGTGGCTGAGTGTGGCTGGGTGTGGCTGGATGTGGCTGGATGTGGTTGCGTGTGGCTGGATGTGGCTGGATGTGGCTAGATATGGCTGGATGTGGCTGGATGTGGCTTGATGTGGCTGGGTATGGCTGGTTGTGGCTGGATGTGGATGGGTGTGGCTTGGTGTGGCTGGGTGTGGCTGGGTGTGGCTTGGGGTGGCTTGGTGTGGCTGGGTGTGGCTGGGTGTGGCTGGATGTGGCTGGATGTGGCTGGGTGTGGCTTGGTGTTGCTGGGCGTGGCTGGGTGGGGCTAGATGTGGCTGGGTGTGGCTAGGTGTGGCTAGGTATTGCTGGGTGTGGCTAGGTTTGGATGGGTATGGCTGGGTGTGGCTGGATGTGGCTGGGTGTGGCTGGATGTGGCTGGATGCGGCTAGATGTGGCTGGGTGGGGCTAGATGTGGCTGGGTGTGGCTGGGTGTGGCTTGGTGTGGCTGGGTGTGGCTGGGTGTGGCTGGATGTGGCTGGGTGTGGCTGGGTGTGGCTTGGTGTTGCTGGGCGTGGCTGGGTGGGGCTAGATGTGGCTGGATGTGGCTGGGTGTGGCTAGGTGTTGCTGGGTGGGTCTAGATGTGGCTGGATGTGGCTGCGTGTGGCTGGATGGGGCTAGATGTGGCTTGATGTGGGTTGATGTGGCTGGATGTGGCTGGGTGTGGCTGGGTGTGGCTGGGTGTGGCTGGGTGTGGCTTGGTGTGGCTGGGTGTGGCTGGGTGTGGCTGGGTGTGGCTGGATGTGGCTGGGTGTGGCTGGGTGTGGCTGGGTGTGGCTGGGTGTGGCTGGGTGTGGCTGGATGTGGCTGGATGTGGCTGGGTGTGGCTGGGTGTGGCTGGGTCTGGGTTGATGTGGCTGGATGTGGCTGGGTGTGGCTGGATGGGGCTAGATGTGGCTTGATGTGGGTTGATGTGGCTGGATGTGGCTGGGTGTGGCTGGGTGTGGCTGGGTGTGGCTGGGTGTGGCTGGGTATGGCTGGATGTGGCTGGATGTGGCTGGATGTGGCTGGGTGTGGCTGGGTGTGGCTGGATGTGGCTGGGTGTGGCTGGGTGGGGCTAGATGTGGCTGGATGTGGATGGGTGTGGCTGGATGTGGCTGGATGTGGCTGGATGTGGCTGGACATGGCTGGATGTGGCTGGATGTGGCTGGGTGTGGCTGGATGTGGCTGGTTCTGGCTGGGTGTGGCTTGATGTGGGTTGATGTGGCTGGATGTGGCTGGATGTGGTTGGATGTGGCTGGATGTGGTTTGATGTATATGGATGTGGCTGGGTGTGGCTGGGTGTGGCTGGGTGTGGCTGGATGTGGCTGGGTGTGGCTGGGTATGGCTGGGTGTGGCTGGATGTGGCTGGGTGGGGCTAGATGTGGCTGGGTGTGGCTGGGTGTGGCTGGGTGTGGCTGGATGTGGCTGGTTCTGGCTGGCTGTGGCTTGATGTGGGTTGATGTGGCTGGATCTGGTTGGATGTGGCTGGATCTGGTTTGATGTAGATGGATCTGGCTGGTTGTGGCTGGGTGTGGCTGGATGTGGCTGGGTGTTGCTGGGTATGGCTGGGTATGGCTGGATGTGGCTGGATGTGGCTGGGTGTGGCTGGGTGTGGCTGGGTGTGGCTGGGTGTGGCTGGGTGTGGCTGGGTGTGTGTTGGTGTGAGTGGATGTGTCTGGGTAGGTCCGCTTGTTGTGCGCTTGTCTTGTAGGTGGATGGTGTTGGTTGAGGGGTTAGTGTGGGTGATTGTGTGGGTGAATGGTGGTGGTGATTGTGGGGTTAGTGTGAGTGGCTGTGTGAGGCTACATTGGCTAACTGTGTGGGTATGTGGATGTGGTGGTGGCTTTGGGTGGGTAGTTTCCCTTGCTGCGGTGTGGGTGTGGGTGGGGTTTGTGTGGGTGGCTATGGGAGTGTGTGTGTGGGGGGGGGGCGGGGGGGTTCGTGTTGGTGGCTGTGGGTGGTTGTGGGGTTCGTGTGGCTGGATGTATGTAAGTAGGTTGTCTTGGTGTGTGGGTGTGGGTGGGGTTCGTGTGGGTGGCTGTGGGTGTGTACGTGTGCGATTCGTGTGGGTGGCTGTGGGTGTGCTGTAGGTTGATGTGCGGGCTGAGGGCGTGGATGGTGGAAGTCGGTGTGTGTCGGTGTGTGTGTGTGTCAGTGTCAGTGTGTGTGATCGATACATAGCGGCACCTCGCCCCATCTGATAGCGTGACGATTCAGCACTGACCACTGAGTTGTGTGTAAGCCTGCACGCCACCATCATCATCCCCTAACACGGCGCCGCCTGCTCCCCGGGCCGGGGGCCGGGCCTCCCGGGCCGGACTGGGCTGGGCCGGGCCCCACGCCATGAATGAATGCCCGCCTGGCGCGGCCTGACAGCGGCAGCATCCACACAGTGGCCCCGGGAGGAGGGGACGGTGCCAGAGGGTGGGGGGAGAAGGTGCCGGAGGGAGGGGGAGAGGGTGCTGGGGGAAGGGGGCCGGAGGGAGGGGGAGAGGGTGCCGGGGGAAGGGGGCCAAGGAGAGGGGGGAGCGTGCCGGGGGAAAGGGGCCAGGGGGAGGAGCAGAGACGTGCCGGATGGGAAGTGCCGGGAGGAGGGACGGAGGTGCAGGGGGGGGGGGGGGGAGGTTCCCGGGAGGAGGAGGAGATGGTGCCGGGAGGAGGGTGCTGGAGGGAAAGTGCAGGGGGAGTGATGGTGCTGGGGGTGGGGGTGGGGGGGGGGGGGGGGGCGGGGGGGGGCGTGGGCGGTACCCCTCGTCCACTCAATGGTCCATCTTCATCGCCATCCTGGAAGCCTGATATACACAGAACAATGTAACCACCGCACACCCACCACCTCTGCCCCATCACACGGCATACACTATTATTTTCCAACCCACCCACCCTTCGTTCTCACTGTCACATGCCCCCCCCCCCCTTACATCCACATATAACTACACCAACAGTGTGAAGCGCATCCCCCACCAATGCTTTTAAATGCATCAAAGTTGAATAATGTGGTATTTAATTAAAACTTCAGATTTTCCCCACGAAAACTGGTTGATTTTACATAACTAATACCAATATGGGTGCACTTATCAAACATGCATTGTTGCCTAGAAGGAATATCAATGCTCGGCATTACTAGGTTATGGTAAGGACTGGTTAGATCGGTGTCCGGTTAATGGTGGGATATTGGGTCATGGTATCGGTGGTCTGGTCTCGCAGTGGCCCAATCGGTAGAGCGCAGGCTTCCTGTGTGGAAGGTTGGGAATTCGAATCCCATCCGAATCAAGCCAATGACTTGCAAAGTTGATAGTTGTCACTTCCTAGCCTGGTACTCAGCATTAGTAGGACAGGACGAGGACTGGTTAGCACAGTATCAGGATAGGGTGACTGAGTGGGATATTGGGTCATGGTGCCGGTGGCCTGGTCTCCTAGTGGATGAGAATAAAGTTATGGTGAGTGTCACAAGTCGCAAGTCGATACCTGTCCTCATATGACATTAGATGTTGCTAGGACGTAAAACAACAACAAACAACACAAGCAAACCAACAGCCCCTTCCACATCCAGTACCAGCATCACAACCATTATTCTACGAACCCTGGTCGAGTTAAACCAGTGACTTAGAAATCTATTCTTGTCGCTTCCTAGCCAGGCGCTTGACATTATTAGGATAGAGCAAGCACGGGTTGGCTTAGTGTCAGGATAAAATGACTGAGTGGGATATTGGGTCATGCTCCTAGGAGCCTGGCCTCCCATTGGAGCAGCACTATAAAGTTACCATGAGCGCCCACTGTCACAAGTCTGTGCCCATCCTGATATGCCCTTTGATGTTGCCAGGACGTAAAGCTCCAGCAACCAATGAATCCCCATCCACAACAGACATGACAGCCAATGTTCCAGCACCACATTCCTTTCCATATTCATTATCAGAAGCACAACTACTAGTAGTAACATAGACATTACCACTGCTACTGCGCTACAACATGACCAGATCACCAACCACGCCCATTACAAAAGCAGCCACTGTGTAAAACCACCCACCCTCTCTATCTGCCATTCTCTCCAACATGCATTTACAGGTATTCCATGTCTCCGGCATTGCCATTAAAGCTCTCTAGAACCAGCAGCCCAGCTATGCTAACAATGCCACCAGGCAGCCACGCCATAAATAAACACAGACTACAAGCTACAATTGCCAATAGCGCAAGACCAACTCCAGCCAGTACTCATGCAATCATGGTGCGAAAACATAAAAGATCAATATCCCAACATTAGCTAACGTCTCAATCAACACCACTGGACTACAAACGATGATTTAAACACACACCTCACTGACCATTTGTACAGTCAGACAGTGGCAGACAGTGCCTGTACCAACATCCATGAGAATCACACTATAGCAGTCTGGTTACACTGTCACCAAATTTCAAGTACCAGCACCAGCACCAGCAACGACAGTAACGACAGTAACACCAGCTGTAACACCAGCTGTAACACCAGCTGTAACACCAGCTGTAACACCAGCTGTAACACCAGCTGTAACACCAGCTGTAACACCAGCTGTAACACCAGCTGTAACACCAGCAACAACACCAACACCAGCAACACCACCAACAACACCAACAACACCAACAACACCAACAACACCAACAACACCAACAACACCAACACCACCAACAACACCAACAACACCAACAACACCAACAACACCAACAACACCAACAACACCAACAACACCAACAACACCAACAACACCAACAACACCAACAACACCAACAACACCAACAACACCAACAACACCAATAACACCAACAACACCAACAACACCAACAACACCAACAACACCAACAACACCAACAACACCAACAACACCAACAATGCCGACATCAACAACAATATCATCAACAACAACAACAAAACAAACAAAAACACCAACAACAACACATGCAACAACTGCAACATCATCAACAACATCAACAACATCAACAACATCAGCAACAACAAGATCGACACCATCAAAACCAACACTATCAACATCAACATCACCAACAGGACCACCTACACCAAAAATGACAGCAACAGCTGCAACAACAGCAACAACTGCGACCACAACTGCAACAACTGCAACAACTGAAACAACAGCAACAACTGCAACAACAACTGCAACAACATCAACAACAAGAGCAGCACCACCAAGATCAGGAACAACAGAAACAACGGCAACAACAGCAACACCAGCAACAATGGCAACAACGGCAACAACGGCAACAACGGTAAACAACGGCAACAACGGCAACAATGCAACAACGGCAACACTGGCAACTGCGGCAAGTACATCAACTGCAGCAACTACAGCAACAACAGCAACAACAGCAACAACAACATAATCAGCATCAACACCACCAACAACATCAACAACATCAACAACATCAACAACATCAACAACATCAATAACATCAATAACATCAACAACATCAACAACATCAACAACATCAACACCATCAACAACATCAACACCATCAACAACATCAACACCATCAACAACATCAACACCATCAACATCAACACCATCAACACCATCAACACCATCAACACCATCAACACCATCAACACCATCAACACCATCAACACCATCAACACCATCAACACCATCAACACCATCAACACCATCAACACCATCAACACCATCAACACCACCAATAACACAAATAACACCAATAACACCAATAACACCAATAACACCAACAACACAAACAACACAAACAACACAAACAACACCAACAACACCAACAACACCAACACCACCAAAAACACCAACAACACCAACAACACCGACACCACCAATAACACTAACACGGCAACATGGTCAAACTCGGCAACAACAACATCAATAAGAGCAACAACATCAACACCATCAACACCATCAACACCAACAACACCAACAACGCCAACAACACCAACAACACCAACAACACCAACAACACCAACAACACCAACAACACCAACAATACCAAAAACAACATCGTCAAAATCGGCAACAATATCAACTACATCAACTACATCAACAGCAACAACAACATCACCAACAACACCAACACCACCAACAACACCAATAACACCAACAACACCAACAACACCAACAACACCAACAACACCAACAGCACAACAACACCAACAAAACCAACAACACCAACAAAACCAACAACACTAACAACACC
Source organism: Branchipolynoe longqiensis (assembly GCA_030323885.1). Lineage (NCBI taxonomy): Eukaryota > Metazoa > Annelida > Polychaeta > Phyllodocida > Polynoidae > Branchipolynoe > Branchipolynoe longqiensis. The sequence goes on along the minus strand of CM059186.1, from coordinate 8,429,242 downwards.
AAAGGCAACATCGTCAACATCAACACCACCAACAACATCAACAACATCAACAACATCAACAACATCAACAACATCAACGACATCAACACCATCAACACCATCAACACCACCAACAACACCAACAACAACAACAACATCAACAACACCAACAACACCAACAACACCAACAACACCAACAACACCAACAACACCAACAACACCAACAACACCAACAACACCAACAACACCAACAACACCAACAACACCAACAACACCAACAACACCAACAACACCAACAACACCAACAACACCAACCACACCAACAACACCAACAACACCAACAACACCAACAACACCAACAACACCAACAACACCAACAACACCAACACAACCAACAACACCAACAATACCAACAACACTAACAACACCACAGGCAACATCGCCGAAATCGGCATCAACAACATCAACTACATCAACAACCTCAACAACCTCAACAACTTCAACAACCTCAACAACCTCAACAACCTCAACAACATCAACACCATCACCAACATCAACAACATCGACAACATCGAAAACATCAACAACATCGACATCAACAACATCAACAACATCACCATCAACAACATCAACAACATCAACAACATCAACAACGTCAACAACATCAACACAACCAACAACACTAACAACACTAACAACACCAAAGGCAACATCGGCAACAACACCATCAACAACCTCAACAACCTCAACAACCTCAACAACCTCAACACCATCAACACCATCAACATCAACAACATCAACACCATCAACATCATCAACATCATCAACAACATCAACAACATCAACAACATCAACAACATCAACAACATCAACAACATCAACAACATCAACAACATCAACAACATCAACAACATCAACACCATCAACAACATCAACAACATCAACAACATCAACAACATCAACAACATCAACAACATCAACACCATCAACAACATCAACAACATCAACAACATCAACAACATCAACAACATCAACAACATTAACATCAACACCATCAACACCATCAACACCATCAACACCATCAACATCAACAACATCAACAACATCAACACCATCAACAACATCAACAACATCAACAACATCATCAACAACATCAACAACATCAACAACATCAACAACATCAACAACATCAATAACATCAACACTATCAACAATATCAACAACATCAACACCATCAACAACCTCAACAACATCAACACCATCAACCCCATCAACACCATCAACAACATCAACATCAACAACATCAACAACATCAACATCAACACCATCAACAACATCAACAACATCAACACCATCATCAACATCAACAACATCAACAACATCAACAACAACAACATCAACAACAACAACAACATCAACAACATCAACAACATCAACAACATCAACACCAACAACACCAACAACACCAGCAACACCATCAACATCAACACCATCAACACCATCAACACCATCAACACCATCAACATCATCAACATCATCAACAACAACATCAACAACAACAACATCAACAACAGCATCAACAACACCAACAACACCAACATCATCAACAACATCAACATCATCAACAACATCAACATCAACAACATCAACATCAACAACAACAACATCAACAACATCAACATCATCAACACCATCAACAACATCAACCACATCAACCACATCAACATCATCAACGACATCAACAACATCAACAACATCAACAACATCAACAACATCAACAACATCAACAACATCAACAACATCAACAACATCAACAACATCAACACCACCAACACTACCAACAACACCAACAACACCAACAACATCAACAACACCAACATCATCAACAACATCAACAACATCAACAACATCAACACCATCAACAACATCAACAACACCAACAACATCAACAACATCAACAACATCAACACCATCAACAACATCAACACCATCAACACCAACAACACCAGCAACTACAGTAACTACATCAACTACAGCAACTACAGCAACTACAGCAACTACAGCAACTACAGCAACTACAGCAACTACAGCAACTACAGCAACTACAGCAACTACAGCAACTACAGCAACTACATCAACTACAGCAAATACGGCAACTACGGCAAATACGGCAACTACAGTAACTACGGTAAATACGACAACTATGGCAACTACGGCAAATATGGCAACTACGGCAACTATGGCAACAAGGTCAACTATGGCAACAAGGTCAACAATGTCAACAATGTCAACAAGGTCACCAGGGTCAACACGGTCAACAAGGTCAACAAGGTCAACAATGGCAACAACATCAACAATGGCACCAATGATGGCACAGCTTTCACATTCATATATACAGTTGTGCATATATTGTAGCATCTGTTTAGCCGGGGGAACGGCCAGAGCACCACGTGGTGGGTTTGATCATTTTGATTACACAGTACAGGCTGAGTGAGCTGTCTTGGTATTAAAGGGGGTCTTTGTACAAACATAGATAGACACTAATAAAGTTTGTACTAGACTACTAAATGACTGAAACATACAATCCTCCAAGCATTGTTTATCCCATCATTACTAACAACCTACTTACTCAAACTACTTCATGTAGTCAAAAAACACACCTGAGGTATTAACCTTTTAAGCATAACCCTATAAGCTAACCACACTCTATCTAACAGAATAAACAAACCATTCTACTAACACTCACTCCATCTCAAAATGTTAACTCCAACAACATGATAGTTTTGCAATTCACAACATAGTAGGCATACAAACCTATGAAGGAAAACTATGCACCTAACCACTCCGTAATGTAAAGGTCTAATCAATACACATGTATGTATCAAGTGTGTAGGAATACAACATATAACTGCTATTTTTGTATGTGAATTGTCAAACTATACCATATGTAAGTCTTTGAATGTTTGATATTGTTATTTCAGCTGATTTGGGCTAGCTGCATATATTGTAAATAACTGTATTGTCACCTGGCTGGAAGACCAGTGCCACGGCGCTGACAAAATACTTTATTCAATGAATAAACTATATTTACAAAAAAATAACGGCAACAATGGTAACACTTACAACAATGGCAACAATGGCAACAATGGCAACAACGGTTACAGCGGCAACAGCGGCAACTGCAGCAACTACATCAACTACAGCAACTACACAACTACAGCAACTACACAACTACAGCAACTACACAACTACATCAACTACACAACTACAGCAACTACAGCAACTACAGCAACTACACAACTACAACAACTACAGCAACTACAGCAACAATATCAACAACAGCAGTAACAGCAGCAACAACAGTAATAACCACAACAATAACAACAGCAGCAACTTTGTCAACATCATCAAAAGCAACACCATCAACAACATCAACACCAGCAACACCAGCAACACCAGCAACATCAACAACATCAATATCATCAACAGCAGCAACAACAACAACGGCAACAACGTCACCAACGGCAACAGCAGAAACCACAGCAAGTACAGCAACTACTACAACTACAGCAACTACAGCAACTACAACAACTACATCAACTACAGCAACTACAGCAACTACAGCACCTACATCAACTACAGCAACTTGCAAACCATTAAGTACCACAAGTAAAAACACTAAATGACAACAACCACAATTAAGCAGAAACCACAATCACCATACACACATTCTTGTAACACCAAACCTAACTCCAAAATGCAAGCCCCACCAGCAACCACAATAGACACATTCTGCTAACACCACCTCGATAAACTTGAAGCACCACCACCAGCACCACCACCAGTAACAACAACAGTAATAGACATGGTCTGATAACACTATCTGCTAGTGACACAATCACCAGTGTATCCAACATGACAACATCAGCCGGACCAGAGGCAGGCAATTAAGGGAGCAGCACTAACATCAACAGCAGACCGGGCACCAGTTAGAATATAATCACCACCGGCAGCACCCAACATGTCCCTTACAACTCACAACGCTCTCACTCAGCACATCATTCAAAAACTATGTATATATATACAGTAAAACCTCTCTAAATGGGCCGGCCACGGGACCGACTTTAAGTGGTCCATTTAGGGAGGTGGTCCCGTATATCGATCTCTTTATTTGGTTCCCAACAATACCATTGTAAGGATATACTAACTCCCTAAACCGACCACCTCTCTAAATGGACCTCTTAGAGTCGGTCCCATGGTTGGTCGATTTGAAGAGGTTCTACTGTATATGTTTGATTAGATTTGAGATTTGAAATCCGGCGGGAAGTGAATGGCGATGCGCCCGAACCGCCAATAGCCCTGTGGCGCCGGTCTCGAGCGCCTGGGCTCTCGCCCCGAGGCCAGCGATTGGCCAATAATCAGACATATAAATATACACACACAAATATATATAACAAGTAGTACGACAATTTCAATAACATATCGATAACAATTAATTCTGCTCCTCTATATTATTAAAGTTGCATAGTCCGATGGTTTTGAGTTTCTATCATTTTCTGAGATAAACATATTAGGTTGATCGTTTTAATCTTCCTTACTTCAGTTTGAAGTAACTTTTATTTTAAATCGCTAACTTTTGAGATATTTGAAATGGAAACATGCTAAATTAATTGTGGCAAGCTTGCCAAAACTATCATCATTGGGTTCTGCAGTAACAGGTTCTATTAATTGACTCAATACCCCCTTATATCTGACAACAAATGTTTAATAAGTGCACCAACATCTAAGTTAGTTATGTAGAATCAAATCTAGATAATTGTTTTAGTTTTGAAAATGTGATGTTTTCATCGGACTATGCAGCTTTAATATAACAAGTTATAATTATATCTCCTATGTATATACATTGGCTACAGTAAAGGAGTAGGACGACGAGCGGAGGTGGGTTGAAGATGTATAATGTCTGGCAAGAGGTTATCTTCCCCTATAATACCAAAAAAAATGTTTAAAAGAATGTTGGTGAGATTTGCGCAGACAGTCAAGAGCGGATACTGAGATGACCACACAGTGGAGCGAGATACGATACACACAAGCTGGGTTGGAGAATGAGACACGGCGATACAGAGATACAGAATGGTTTCTCGTTGGTTTGTTGATTACCCGGCGCCTGGAGGAGGGCAGGAGGAGGCGAAAGAGGAGGAGGAGGCGCGGTGTGGCGGGCCAGGCCGCTGTGGCTCGGTGGGAGAGTGGTGGTGGTGGCGGTGGTGGCGGTGGTGGCAGCGGTGCTGGACGCGTGCATCGATTGGAAATCATTGGCATGTGGTGAATGTTGCGTAATGGACGACTCGCAGCTAGCATGGCGGGGCGGGGCGGCGGGGCGGGGGCGGCGGGGCGGGGCGGGGCGGGGCGGGGCGGGGCGGGGCGGGGCGGGGCGGGGCGGGGCGGGGCGGGGCGGGGCGGGGCGGGGCGGGGCGGGGCGGGGCGGGGCGGAGCGGGGCGGGGCGGAGCGGGGCGGGGCGGGGCGGGGCGGGCAGCAGCGCCGGACCATCGATGTAATCTATAGTCGTCATCACCACCACGTGATCTTCCCCGCAATGTTGGGCGCCAAAATGAATGGCTCCACCCGGCGGGGGTTAACTTGGCATTGATCCGAAGGGTTTGTTTGTTTCAATAGTCTCTACTGCGTTTATTAAGTTGAGTCTGTTTCAATCGTCAGTATAATCTACTTTTGTTAGGTTTAAACTAAGTAAATTTTGTTTTAGAGGGTTGCATTTGGAAGATACTTAATTTCAAGTTGACAATTAAAATATAAAATTGGTGTATACATCATTGCCATCAACATCACCATCATCATTATCATCAATCCCTTAACGACGAGGGTCGCTCATGCACTACAGATGCACACTATCCCACTGAGATAGAAAGAAGCATACTTAGCAGGCGTTGTGACGTCACGGCCCCAAAACGAGGTCATTTCCCGTTGCGGGCTACACATGCTTAAATCCCCGTCTGAACGCCAGCACTTAGTGTGTTAGCCGGGCACTATGCCGTCAGGTGTATACCGGAAGTGTCCTCACTGCGCACGCGCCTTTCATCTCGGGGGGCATTTACATTTCACTCGGCCAATGATGACCTGATGTCCTGATGTCCTGATGTCCTGATGTCCTGATGTCCTGATGTCCTGATGTCCTGATGTCCTGATGTCCTGATGTCCTGATGTCCTGATGTCCTGATGTCCTGATGTCCTGATGTCCTGATGTCCTGATGTCCTGATGTCCTGATGTCCTGATGTCCTGATGTCCTGATGTCCTGATGTCCTGATGTCCTGATGTCCTGATGTCCTGATGTCCTGATGTCCTGATGTCCTGATGTCCTGATGTCCTGATGTCCCGATGTCCTGACGTCCTGATAACATGGTGTCCTGATGTCCTGATGTTCTAATGTCCTGATGTCCAGATGCCGGGGCTGACGTCCTGATAACATGGTGTCCTGATGTTCTAATGTCCTGATGTCCAGATGCCGCAATAAGAGAAGTGGTGTTACTGGTAGCGTTTGGTTGGTTGGTTGATTGATTAATTGATGGAGTGTTACGTCCTGGCAACATTTAAGGTCATATCACGACGGGCACCGACTTGTGCCAGTGCGCACTCATGGCAACTTTATAATGCTGCCCCACTGGGAAATCAGGCCGACAGTATCATGACCTGATATCCCACTCAGTCACATTATTCTGACACTGTGCTAACCAGTCCTTGCCCTATCCTGTTAATGCCAAGCGCCAGGCTAGGAAGCGACAAGTATTCATTTTTAAGTTGTTGGTTTGACTCGACCGAGGAATAAACTCCCGATCTCCGGCACGGCAGGCCTGCGCTCTACCGATTCGGCCACTGCGCCAAGTGGTAGCGTTTGAGGTATCCCAAATGGCTGCTGCTGGTCTTGGACTAGAGAGGGACTCTCGATGTTGAAGCCTTTTAAACGGTGCAAGAGAGTGCTAAGACACATATGGGGCACGGCGCCCGAATCGGTTAGAGCGCAGGCTTCCCACGCGGAAGGTCCGGTTTTTTAATTCCAGTCCCAGTCAAACCAATGCGTCACAAAATTGATAGTTCTCGCTACCACTTCTTGTTTGCCCTATCCTAGTAATGCCAAGCGCTCGAGTAGGATAGGGCATACGAGAACTGGTTTGTTGTTGTGTGTTGTTGTTTTACGTCCTAGCAACATCTAAGGTCATATCAGGACGGGTACCAACTTGTGACAGTTTTAGCAACTCAAAGCGATCGGACTATTCGACTTTTAGCAACTCAAAGCTATCGGACTATTCGACTTTTAAGAAGTGCGTAATAATTGCATTAATAATATCTAAGTTGATTATGTAGGAAGAAATCTAGGTGAGGAGTCTGGGTTTGGAAATTTGATATTGTCACTAGACAATGCAGCTTTAATGTATCAGAGACTGGGTATCAAAGGACTTAATGGAGTTAGTGTGGCGGGGATGGCAGGGGGGGGGGGGTATGAGACGGGTTTGAAACCAGGCACGGGATCAATGTGTGGGGGGGGGGGGGGGGGAGTTGGGGGGCGCAGCGTCTCCTAGTCAGGAGGCAGGTGCGTATGTGACCGTTAGGTGACTGCGGAGATGTGCCTGCTCGACCAGGTGGCATGCCGACACACATATCTCCTCCAGGTGCCAGAGCCAAAGAGGATGGTGGGGTGGTTGTGTGGTGGTGGGGGATGAGGGGTCCGTCATTGCATTGGCCACGTGTTACTAGTAGATCCCCGAGCATCTCCACCAAAACTTATATATATATATATATATATGTGCTCTATAATCCATTATGGGAATATAAACAAGGACACTACCGATCTTCAGTTCCCTATGTAATAGTTAGCGCTGTATCCGATCTAGCTGACCCTGTTAGTATGACATTGGCCCAGTGGCACCCCCTGTCAGTGGCCCTGTGCACTGCATGCCAGCTGCGCCTGGCCTTAACGCCTTCAATTTTAACTTTAGGTGGGCATTTAATATATCTCCGCCAGAGAATATATATCTTCTTCTCAACCACATCAGTCTTATCTTTGTTCTGTTTATTGGGGCCAACTGTTTATATATATATATATTATATATATATATATATATATATATATATATATATATATATATATATATAAAGACAAGCTACAGCACAAAAGAGACAAGACAATGAAAGTGGGTTGAGATAATATATTTCTCTGGCATAGGGATTATTTGCCCTAGCCTAAAATGAAAACTAAAAATGGTAGCACCAGAAGTATGCTTGGGCGGTGGTGGAGTCACCAGTACTTATATGAGTAGGAAGCAAATACATGTAGAGAGCCCATTGGCTAATAATATAGTATCGGAATAATATAATATAATATAATATCGTAAAAAATACAAAAATCCCTTATGCAGGTTTGTACTCGCATAATGCGTATACAACACATATAAAACTATATACAGATATAATATATATGTATATACAGTAAAACCTCTCTAAATCGACCGAACTTGGGACCGATTTTAAGTGGTCCATTTAGGGAGGTGGTCGGTTTAAAGAGTGAAAATATCATTATAATGGTATTGTTGGGACCCAAATAAAGCGATCGATGTCGGGGATCTGTGGAGGAGTCGATATAGAGAGGTTGTACTGTATATATAGTCCAATATATCTTCAAGGCGACGCCGCGCCAACTACCGGGTTAGTCTTTGTAAGAAGTGACACACCATAGTGGAAATATGAACAATGCTAGTATCGGATAATAATAATTAGTAATAATAATAATAATAATAATAAAAACCGAGAAGGAGCCCGCGGCCCCTTACACCCGCATATACAGGTAGATAAGCCTATATATATATGAGTCATCCTCACGAAAATGGCCCGCGCAGCGCAAGTACTACGCCCCAATGCAGGGAACGTAGTGCTTCCTATCTGTCGGGCATCGACGCCTGGTGTCAGAATTCCAACATGCACCTCAAAATTCACTTTGCATGTTTTCGCTAAATTAAAATTGTCTAGTCCGATTGGAGCATTACATTTTCGAAACCAAAATAATGATCTTTATTTGATTCTACATATCTATCTTGAGCACTGTTGCACTTATTAAAGCTGCATAGTCTGATGAAGCATCACATTTGCAAAATCAAAACAATTATCTAGATTTGATTCTACATATCTAACTTAGATAGTGATACACTTATTAAGTATTTGTTGCCACATAGAAGGGAACGGTGAGTCAATTTACTAGAACCTGTTACTGCAGAAGCCTGTGGTATCAGAGTTTTGGCGTGCTTGCCAACATTATTTTCACATGTTTGAATTTCAAATATCTCAATAGGTAGCCATTTCAATTCAAAGTTACTTCAAACTATATTAAGGTAGATTATAATGATCAATTTAATATACGTATCTCAGAAAAATGTCAGTAAATCAAGATGATCGGACTGTGCAACTTTAGGCAGTTGTTGCTATATAGAACCAATTTAATAGAATCTCTTTACTGCAGAAGCCTATGGTGTCAGAGCTTTGGCGTGTTTACCAAAACTAATTGAGATGTTTATACTTCAAATATCTCAAAGGTTAGTCATACTATACAACAGTTACTTCAAAATAAAGTATGGTTGGTTATTTTTTTAAATCAGTTTAATATATTTATCTCAGAAAAACGAAAGAATGTTATTCCGACCATCGGAATATATAACTTTAAATATCTGGTCAGAATAAAAGTTACTTCAAACTAAAGTCAGGTTGATTTATAGCGGTCGACTTAGTATATTTATCACTAAAGAAAATGTCAGAATTTGAAAAGCGAAAAAAATCTACCAAAAAACACATCAGACTGTGCACCTTTAACTACAGGTGCACAATTACAATCAGAAGAATACACCTGAAACTGGGAGATGGATGGCTTAGAACTCAAGTTTCCCTCTTTGCTGCAGAAACCACAGGCACAGATGAGACGACGACACGTAATGGACATGACAATGCCACCCTCTTCCAAAGTTATCGACCACTGTATGGGGGAGGGGCGCTGCACGTGACCGTGTGTGTGTGTGTGGGGGGGGGGGGGTCTCCAGGATCCTTTGGGGCTACAAACAATGGTCTGACAGGGATATGGATCCTCGCCTTTAACCCATACACTCCCACCTCCTGCCCCTCCCTCCTCTCTCCCTCTCCCTCTCCTTCTCCCCCTCCCCCTCCCATCCTCCTCTCTCCCAGTATATCCCCATCCCCTCCTCCCCCCTCCTCCTCTCCCTCCCCTCCTCCCTCTCTCCCGCTCTCGCCTCCGCCCTCCTCGCCCCTCCTACAGCCCCCTCTCCCTCCTCCCCTCCCCCTCCTCCTCCTCTCCCTCCCCTCCTCCCTCTCTACCGCTCTCGCCTCCGCCCTCCTCGTCCCTCCTACAGCCCCCCTCTCCCCCCCTCTCCCTCCTCTCCTCTCCTCTCCCTCCCCTCTCCCTCTCTCCCCATATCACCTCCACCCTCCTCGCCCTCCTACTCCCTCCACCCCTCCCTCCCCTCTTCCTCTCCCTCCCCTCCTCCCTCTCTCCCGCTCTCGCCTCACCCTCATCGCCCTTCTGCAGCCCCTCTCCCTCCACCCCTCCCTCCTCTCCTCCCTCCCTCCCCTCCTCCCTCTCTCCCGCTCTTGGGTGGTTCAGGTGGTTCGGGTGGTTCAGGTGGTTCGGGTGGTTTGGGTGGTTTGGGTGGTTTGGGTGGTTCGGGTGGTTCGGGTGGTTTGGGTGGTTTGGGTGGTTTGGGTGGTTGGGTGGTTTTGGGTGGTTTGGGTGGTTTGGGTGGTTTGGGTGGTTCGGATGGTTCGGGTGGTTTGGGTGGTTCGGTGGTTTGGGTGGTTTGGGTGGTTTGGGTGGTTTGGGTGGTTCGGGTGGTTCGGGTGGTTCGGGTGGTTCGGGTGGTTGGGTGGTTTGGGTGGTTCGGGTGGTTCGGATGGTTCAGGTGGTTCGGGTGGTTTGGGTGGTTTGGGTGGTTTGGGTGGTTTGGGTGGTTCGGGTGGTTTGGGTGGTTTGGGTGGTTCGGGTGGTTCAGTGGTTTGGGTGGTTTGGGTGGTTCGGGTGGTTTGGGTGGTTTGGGTGGTTCTGGTGGTTCAGGTGGTTGGGGTGGTTGGGGTGTTTGGGTGGTTTGGGTGGTTTGGGTGGTTCAGGTGGTTCAGGTGGTTCAGGTGGTTCATATTTGCATGGCCGAGAGACCAGTGCTTCGTTGCGGGCAAAATAACCTTAATAAAAGAATAAATATTATTTCCAAAATAAAATTTGGTTGCTATGCCAAGAGGCGGTTGCTATGCCAGTATCAATGATGGGAAAAGAAAGCTTCAGAAGGGCATCTCATGTGGCTGTCACACTACGACGACAAGGGGGTGACGACAGGCCGGCGACTGGGATTTTGTGAAATCCGGACGACATATGCAAATTCGGGCTAAGTTGGACGACAATCGGACGACATCCGGACGACAGCCCGACGACATCCGGACAACAGACGGGACGACAGTGGGACGACAGTGTCTGTGTGTGTGTGTCTGTGTGTGTGACTCTGTGTCTGTGTGTGTGTCTCTATGTGTGTGTCTGTGTCTATGTGTATCTGTGTGTGTGTCTCTGTGTGTGTCTCTGTGTGTGTGTGACTCTGTGTCTCTGTGTGTCTCTGTGTGTGTCTCTATGTGTGTGTCTGTGTCTCTGTGTCTGTGTGTGTCTCTGTGTTTCTGTGTGTGTGTCTGTGCGTGTATCTGTGTGTGTGACTCTGTCTCTGTGTGTCTCTATGTGTGTGTCTGTGTCTATGTGTATGTGTCTCTGTGTATGTGTGTGTCTGTGTGTGTGTCTCTGTGTGTGTCTCTGTGTGTCTGCAACAGAGACACCAAGACACAGAGACACACACACAGAGAGTGAGTGTGAGTGTGGGTGTGAGGCTGAGTGTGGGTGTGGATGTGGCTGTGGATGTGAGGGAGAGTGAGAGTGTGAGTGTGATAGTGAGTGTGAGTGTGAGTGTGAGTGTGATAGTGAGTGTGAGTGTGATAGTGAGTGTGAGTGTGAGTGTGATAGTGAGTGTGAGTGTGATAGTGAGTGTGAGTGTGATAGTGAGTGTGAGTGTGAGTGTGATAGTGTGAGTGTGAGTGTGAGTGTGATAGTGAGTGTGAGTGTGAATGTGAGTGTGAGTGTGAATGTGAGTGTGAGTGAGTGTGAGTGTGAGTGTGAGTGTGTGTGGTTTATCGCACACACAGACACACAGAGACACACACAGACACACACAGAGACACACACACAGAAACACAGATACACACACAGAGACACAGAGATACACACACAGACACACACAGCAACAGAGACACAAAGACACAGAGACACAGACACACACAGAGACACAGAGACACAACACAGAGACACACACAGAGACACACACAGACACAGAAACACATACAGAGACACACACAGAGATAAAGAGACACACACAGACACAGATACACACACAGACACACACAGACAGAGAGACACACACAGACACAGATACACACACAGACACACACAGACACAGAGACACACACATACACAGATATACACACAGAGACACACACATAGAGACACATAGACACACACAGAGACACAAACAGAGACCACAGAGACACACACATAGACACACACATAGACACAGAGACACACATACAGCTGCTATGGACTGGAGAGAGAAGTGACGACAGCTTAACGACAAAGACGACACCTTAACGGCAAAGACAACACCGTATCGACACTGTACCGACACCGTAGCGACACCCTATCGACAGGCGAGCGACATCGCCTGTCGTCGCCTGTCGTCAAAGTTTTTCAACATGTCCAACACGCCGACTACAATCAGGCGACAGTCGATGACAGTAGAGAAAACGGAGGTGATGCGGAGGTGTCGCGGGGACACCTCCGCGGCACCTCCGCGGCACGTCTGCGACACCCGACGACACTCGACGACAGACAGGAAGTCGCTGTCGCTGTGCTGTCGTCGCCCCTTGTCATCGTAGTGTGACTGCTACATTAGCTAGGTATTTCTTTCCTAGATTCTTCCTCATTCTCAATTTGGTTATAATCTAACTAAGAGCCCCCCCCCCCCCCCCCCCCCCCCCCAGTGTCTTTCGCCCAGACAGATGCATCAATGTTTTCTTGCCGCTTTCCTCTCCAAATTGTTCAAATTATCTTATTTATTGGATGTAATTATGATGAAGTTACGATTAATTGTGCCGTGCGCAAAACAGTGTAGTCCTTGCAGGATATTGCTTTGGAAAACCGAATGTCTTGGGTGTGGAATATAAATCGTCTTTGTGTTGATGAAAATGGGAGATTGCCTCGAGCCAAGCTATTGTGTATGTATATATTGATATTTATACTGTCTTGTCTTTGGCCATATGTATATATCGGCCATATATATAAAGATATACATATGAATATTCATGGTTCGAAATAACAGAATTAGATCGTAGCAGTCAATAGATTTGTGCTTTGTGTTTTGCTTACCTTCGGCAATATCGCCACCGATGCGGTGAATGTAAACAAAACAAAAAGCTCAAATCTATTCACTGCTACGATCTAATTCTGTTATTTAGAACCATGAATATTCATATATATATATATATGTGGAATGCATACATATGAGCCTGTCTCAAAAGGTGCTAGCTCTTCATTTTTGTTGTCCATAGTAATGATTGACACAAAACGGCACAGAAACGGTTACACTGAAAACACAAGGACATTTGCTTCAAATCAATATGTATTATATTGGGATTATGAAACACCATGTAAAAAACAAATCAGTTTATCCTGAGCAAATGCATAAGTAGATAGTGTGTTGATCGTTACTATGGACAAAGTTTTGTCCCATATTGCTTAGCACCTTTTGAGACAGTATCTCATATATTTATACATACAGGGACATATCTGATTGTAGATGAAGATTTCAATTGTAGATTTGTTGAATTTGTTTTGTTTGTTTGTTGTTTTACGTCCTAGCAAGATTTTGTTGTAACAATGTATTTTGCATAAGCATGAAGCTTACTGTAATGTAACATTGGTTGCTCGGCTGGAAGAAGAAGTGTTTTTCAAGGTCGTTGCATGGCTTCCCCTTTGGGAAGCCATGCAATGACTTTATCACATCTGTGGTTAAAGCTGCATAGTCCTATGAATCATCAAATTTTCAAAACCAAAACAATTATCGAGAATTGCTTCTACATATCTAACTTAGATACTAATGCCCTTATGAAGCATGTCTTGCCACATACAAGGGAATACTGAGGCAATTTAGTAGAACCTGTTACTACTAAAGTCTATGGTATCAGAGTTTTGGCATGCTTGCCAAAACTAATTTGACATGTTTGTACTTCAAATATCTCAAAACTTAGCCATGAAAAAATAAACAGTACTTGAAGCTAATGTAACGTAGATTATAACAATCAGTTTAATATATTTATCTCAGAAAAATGACAGAAACTCAAAACCATCGGACACTGCAACTTTAAATACAACTCTCAACTCAACTCAACATGAGCATCGATGTCGTCCTAGGGATTGCAATCTTTGCTATGCCTAGTTAGCAGATTTCTGTGACAAACTCAATGCTCCTATCTGCAGTCAGCTGTATCTGTTGTATGGTGTGTTTGTTAAATTAATATACAGTAAACCCTCTCAACATCGACCGACAATGGGACCAACTTTAAATGGTCCATTTATGGAGGTGGTCGGATTAGGTACAATTTTTTTTAATTGTTACAGTGGTATTGTATGGGCGATCATTTGGGACCCAAATAAGAGTGATAGATATAGAGGAGTGGTCAATCTGTGGAGGTGGAGTTAGGTAACACCCCCATCACACCAAACGAGTTCTCAAACAGTCTGACCCCGTTCTAAAATGGCCTGTGGTCGGGGTGGAATGTGGCTGCAAGACAATTTTGGGCATGCTGAAAGTTCTGTAGCACCATTCCGTTGTAGCCCATCCATTCTGTTCGTAAAGAAACTGTAAAAAGTTGCTACTATGTCCATTCCGTTCGCATACAGTTTGAGCCTGTTCACCAACATTTTCAAAAATGCAGTGAGAACTAGTTTGGTGTGATGGGGTTTTTAGAAAGGTTTTACTGTAATTAGTATGCTAGTAGTATACAGGAATGACTTCCTGTCAGCAGGGTGTCCGAACATGGCTGGTCAGAGTGGTCAGCGGCAAGTAGCACATGGAAGGTGTCGTTTGACCACAGCTGGGTGATGAGTAGTGCATGGAAATAGTCCGGTAGAGAAGACGATAGCTAATATTAATAATAATGCTGGTATTCTTAGTTCCATTTGAGAATATGGCACATTAATACTGGTATTCGTAGTTCAATTTGAGAATATGCCACATTAATACTGGTATTCGTAGTTCCATAAAAGAATATGCCACATTAATACTGGTATTCATAGTTCCATTTGAGAATATGGCACATTAATACTGGTATTTCTGGTTCCATTTGAGAATATGCCACATTAATACTGATATTCCTACTTCCATTTGAGAATATGCCACATTAATACGCATTTTCCTAGTTCCATTTGAGAATATGCCACATTAATACTGGTATTCCTAGTTCCATTTGAGAATATGCCACATTAATACTGGTATTCCTAGTTCCATTTGATAATATGCCACATTAATACTGGTATTCCTAGTTTCATTTGAGAATATGCCACATTAATACTCATTGTCCTAGTTCCATTTGAGAATATGCCACATTAATACTGGTATTCCTAGTTCCATTTGAGAATATGCCACATTAATACTGGTATTCCTAGTTCCATTTGAGAATATGCCACATTAATACTGGTATTCCTAGTTCCATTTGAGAATATGCCACATCAATGCTGGTATTCCTAGTTCCATTTGATAATACACCCCATTAATACTGGCATTCCTAGTTCCATTTGAGAAATCACAACAGTAATGCTAGTATTCCTGGTTCCAGTTGAGAATATGCCACATTAATACTGGTATTCCTAGTTCCATTTGAGAATATGCCACATTAATACTGGTATTCCTAGTTTCATTTGATAATATGTCACATTAATACTGAAATTCCTAGTTCCAGTTGAGAATATGCCATAGTAATACTGGTGTTCCTAGTTTCATTTGATAATATGCCACATTATTACTGGTATTCCTAGTTCCATTTGAGAATATGCCACATTAATACTGGTATTCCTAGTTTCATTTCATAATATGTCACATTAATACTGATATTCCTAGTTCCAGTTGAGAATATGCCATAGTAATACTGGTATTACTAGTTTCATTTGATAATATGCCACGTTAATACTGGTATTCCTAGTTCCATTTGAGAATATGTCACATTAATACTGGTATTACTAGTTCCAGTTGAGAATATGCCACAATAATACTGGTATTCCTGGTTCCATTTGAGAATATGCCACATTAATACTGGTATTCCTAGTTCCAGTTGAGAATATGCCATATTAATACTGGTATTCCTAGTTCCATTTGAGAATATGCCACATTAATACTGATATTCCTAGTTCCAGTTGAGAATACACCACACTGATAATTCTGGTATTCTTTGTTCCATTTGAGAATACACCACATTAATACTGGTATTCATAGTTCCAGTTGAGAATATGCCACATAAATACTGATATTCCTAGTTCCAGTTGAGAATATGCCACATTAATACTGGTATTCCTAGTTCCATTTGAGAATACACCACACTGATAATACTGGTATTCCTAGTTCCAGTTGAGAATACACCACATCAATACTGGTATTCATAGTTCCAGTTGAGAATACACCACATTAATACTGGTATTCCCAGTTGCATTTGAGAATATGGGACATTAATACTGGTATTCCTAGTTCCATTTGAGAATACACCACACTGATAATTCTGGTATTCCTAGTTCCATTTGAGAATACACCACATTAATACTGGTATTCATAGTTCCAGTTGAGAATATGCCACATTAATACTGGTATTCCTAGTTCCATTTGAGAATACACCACACTGATAATACTGGTATTCCTAGTTCCAGTTGAGAATACACATCAATAGTGGTATTCATAGTTCCAGTTGAGAATACACCACATTAATACTGGTATTCCCAGTTGCATTTGAGAATATGGCACATTAATACTGGTATTCCTAGTTCCATTTGAGAATACCCACATTAATACTGGTATTCCTAGTTCCATTTGAGATGATGCCACCTTAATACTGGTATTAAGTTCCATTTGAGAATATGCCACATTAATACTTGTATTCCTAGTTACATTTGAGAATATGGCCCATTAATACTGGTATTCCTAGTTCCATTTGAGAATATGCCACATTAAAACTGGTATTCCTAGTTCCATTTGAGAATATGCCACATTAATACTGGTATTCCTAGTTCCAGTTGAGAATATGCCACATTAATACTGGTATTCCTAGTTCCATTTGAGAATATGCCACATTAATACTGGTATTCCTAGTTCCAGTTGAGAATATGCCACAATAATACTGGTATTCCTGGTTCCATTTGAGAATATGCCACATTAATACTGGTTTTCCTAGTTTCAGTTGAGAATATGCCACAATAATACTGGTATTCCTGGTTCCATTTGAGAATATGCCACATTAATACTGGTATTCCTAGTTCCAGTTGAGAATATGCCATATTAATACTGGTATTCCTAGTACCATTTGAGAATATGCCACATTACTATTCGTATTCCTAGTTCCAGTTGAGAATATGCCACATTAATACTGCTATTCCTAGTTCCATTTGAGAATATGCCACATTAATATTGGTATTCCTAGTTCCAGTTGAGAATACCCACAATAATACTGATATTCCTAGTTCCAGTTGAGAATATGGTCTTCCTAGTTCAATTTGTGAACGTGTTTCATTCATAGTCATACTGGTGTATCTAGTTCAATTTGTGAAGATGTTTCACTCATAGTCATACTGGTTTACGTAGTTCAATTTGTAAAAATGTTTCACTCATACTGGTTTACATAGTTCAATTTGTGAAGATGTTTCACTCACAGTCATACTGGTTTACATAGTTTAATTTGTGAATATGTTTCACTCACAGTCATGCTGGTTTGCATAGTTTAATTTGTGAAGATGGTTTACTAATAATAATACTGGTTCACATAGTTTAATTTGTGAGGATGTTTCACTCATTCTGGTTCATCTAGTTCAATTTCTGAAGAGTTTCACTCACAGTCATAGTGATTTACATAGTTTAATTTGTGAAGATGTTTCACTCACAGTCATAGTGGTTTACATAGTTTAATTCGTGAAGATGTTTCACTCACAGTCATAGTGGTTTACATAGTTTAATTTTTGAAGAGATTTCACTCATTCTGGTTTACATAGTTTAATTTGTGAAGGTGTTTCACTCGCAGTCATACTGGTTTACATAATAATACTGGTTTACATAGTTCAATCTGTGAAGATGTTTAATTCATTCTGGTTTATCTAGTTCAATTTGTGAAGATGTTTCACTAATAATAATACTGGTTTACATAGTTCAATTTGTGAAGATGTTTCACTCATTCTGGTTTATCGAGTTCAATTTGTAAGGATGATTCACTTGTACTGGTATTCCTAATTCTATTTGTGGAGATGTTTCACTAATTCTGGTAGACCTAATTCCGTTTCTGAAGATGTTTCACTATTATTCCTATTCGGAGTTCCATTTGAGATAATATTTCACCAATAAAAGTAGTCCATGTTTCATTTGTGAAGATGTTAGCGTTTCACTAATGCTGTAATAAAGTAATACAATTATTCCTGGTTCCATCTTTTACTAATACTTCTGGTCTACCTAATTCAATGTGTGTAGATATTTCATGAATACAAGTATTCCTAGTTCAATTTCGGACCAGGTGCAATGGCCGAATGAGTTAGATCATCCGTCTCCTGTGTTGGTAGATCGTGGGATCATCGGTTCGAACCCTGGTCTAGTCAAACCAATGACTTTCAAATTTATACTTGTCGCTTCCTAGCCAGGCGCCCAGCATTCTTAGGATAGGGCAAGGAGCAGTCGAATGAGGAAGACCAATTGTCCGTGATTGAAATTTCCCCTGCTTAAACAACTAATGTACCAAAACAAAAATTTAAGATTATGCTCTACTACTCTTTATGCCTTCATCGATGTAACTAAGCATTGTGGCAGGTTGTTGCTGCAAGCCGCAGTAATAACACTGCAGCAGCTTGTGTTCATGGCGTGTACATCATGGTGACCTCTCAACATGCGACTGGATTCCCAAGTTTTTAAACGGAATGACTCATCCTGCGATCAATACTCATCTTTGCTAATTAATATACGCGAGTAGTATAGCGAACTGCCAGTTGGCATCAGGTCGCGCAAAGGACATTTGCACAAAAGCATGCAGGCTGGCATGCCTCTTGGCACCGTGACTAAAAATACTTCTCTTTCTTATTGTTGTCTTGCTAACTGTATCTCTTCTATTGCTCATACATTTGAGCAATTAGGTCATTAATGTAGGTCAAATTGCTTCCCGAGTCTACTCGTATGAACGAACGCCAGCGTGCTGATCCGATGACGTCAGTTCCTGTCCAAGTCTATCACGTGACCATTGATGAGGCTCGTTCTGGGTGTCAGACTAAGGGTGGGGGGGGGGAGGAGGAGGGAGGGGGAGAGGCGCGGCGCCCTGCATTGCCTGGGGAAAATGTTGGCAGCCATTGGGGGTAGGGTGGGGGTGGGGGTGGCGGGGAGGAGTGGGAGGGGTAAGTAGACTTAGAGGGTTGGGGGAAAGCTAGCATCCTCACCCTCTTCACAGTCGGCATAGATGTCCCCTTCCCCGCCCAACCACCCTCACCCTCGCCCTCCCACATACCCCTCCAATGTCGGACTCGGTTACAAACGGAACCCTGGAGAACCTAATCCTATTTGTGCTACCAGGAAGGGTGGGGTGAAAAGATTGGACTTTAGTGCATTTTGAATCTGATGTGCACTAGGGGTTGGTGGTTATTTGCACTGGCCTGGCCTGAGTCAGTGCATAGTGCTTGTAGTTCTCCTGTGAGATTCATTTTCTATGGACGTAGACAGCATTAAATAAACACAGGCCTATCGTGACTTTGTAAGCCCTTTGTGTAAAGATTATTCCCTATAGCCTGTGTGTATAATATATAATATATAATATATGTAAAAAGAAATCCCTTTTTTTAAATTAAGTAAATGTGTCCTCTTATGAAAAGGAAAGGCATTGATTTGATTACGTTGTTGGAGCAATTTGGAAGTATATGTATATCATAACGCTATCTCCTCCCTCGCCCTCGCCCTCCTGCCCCCCCCCCCCCCCCCACCGCCACCACTAACATTGAGCCTACACTGTTTAGCTTCCAGGTCTGTTCCCTGAGCCCCACCCGCAGAAGTCTGACTGTATTTGCATACATCACTTAACAATTTCCAATTGCCATTCCTATAATTGAACAATGCAAACATGGATAAATGGTATATATTTGAACTTTTTAATGAACAAAAATGGCAATTGTACATGCTTGAGTATAATGAGAGAAGGCCCCGAGATGCTTTAACCCTATAGTTCTGCCGCCAAGTCGTAGTGGCCGAGTCTCAGTTTTGCACGCTTTATATAGCGGCTGGCTGGACCCGAAACGTCACGACTACGTCAAGTTTTCGTAACTTTGTAGAAGATTTTGGCTGCTGATGTCATATCTAATTTACATATGCAAATCCACCAGCTCTCGGTGATTATTCGGCGTCATTACAAAAGACCCGCTAGGCATGGTAAGCATTAATCTATATATTTAATGTTAAGGTTCATGTACCGGTGGCACCAGCTGTCGTTGAATAGGTATCCAACTCCGCCTTGTTTGATTACCCATGTTGGAAGCAACATCGACAATGCTAAAATTAATAATTGTTAAATTGTCAACGCAATAACTCTTACATACCTCATTTAGTAATAGTACATTTTATAATTATATATATTTGATTTAATAGTTGTTCAATTCTCATTGCAATAACTCTTGCACAGTATGCTTACTAATTGTTCATGTAATAACTGTTCTGTTGGCATTCCTTTGATTCCTTTATTCTTCATTCAGTACTTATTCAATTATCATTGTAAGGATTGTTTCACTTCAGTTCAATATTTGTTAAATTGTCCTTCCAATAATTCCTATATATATATCGTTTAATAATTCCTTTATTTTCATTCCAATACCGATCGTATATTTCACTGAAAACTTGTTAAATTGTTATTCCGATAAGTGTAGTACATTTCAATTAATAATTACTCAATTCTCATTCCAATGTACCTTTTTATTCTTCATTTTGTTGTTGGTAAATTAGTTGTTTAAGCAGGAGAAATGTCAATTGCGGACGATTGGTCTTCCTAATTCACTGCTCCTTGCCCTCTCCTAATAATGCTGAGCGCCTGGCTAGGAAGCGACAAGTATCACTTTTTAAGTCATTGGTTTGACTCGACGAGGATTCAAACCCTTTTTTTATTTATTTTTTATTGAGGCTGTATTTCTACTGTCCATAGTATATATAAGCCTGGGTATTCAGGCTTGTTTTCAATGCTGGCCAGCTGTAGTGTCGGTGTTATCTTATTATACAGTAGCTGCTGATAGGGTATTTGATTGCCTGCATTTCAGCAGCAGATAGATAGTTGGTTGGTCTGGTTAGTAATCTAGGTTAATTCTTTTGGAATTTCTTGGCATATATGTGTTTTATTTGTTCTACTCTTAGTACTAGACTAGCCTACTCCTATGTACATATCATAGGCTTGTACGTAGCTGTGTGGTGTGCTATCTGACTACTTTTGGCATGGTTACCTTCCATTGGGCATCCTGCTGGTGGGCCATGACATATCACATGCCCCTTTGCAGTGCAGCTTAGTGGGGGTTTCCTAGCCTTATTTTGCACAGATATTTGTATGGGTTTTCCCATGATCTACCAACACAGGAGATGGACGCTCTATCTCATTCGGCCATCCCGTCTGGTTATCGTGTGAAGAATGGCACCTTTATTGTGGATGGTGGGAAGACTTACTGCCTTGGCACTGACGCATGGTTATTGGGAACAATAAAAATTGAAGAACAAAAAAGAAAAGGAAAATTGAGGTCATCCATGATATATAGTCTACCATTCTATCTGGGTCTATAATGTTGTTGTTATTTTATTTTATTACTTTTCTTTGAAGTGAAACTGTACAAACGAGGAACAATGGAACAACATAAACAATTAGGATAAATGTTTAATAATATGAAATATTGTGTCTAGAGCAGGATGAAAACCCACGTCTCTTCAGCTCTGGGCTAGTGTGCTAACCATTACACCATCTAGGGTCCCATATGTCATCAGCCTGTTCATGCCAACCTGTCTATACGGCTCCTTGGTAAGAGGTCAGTGCATACCATTACAGCGGCGTGAATGTGGCTTTATATTATTATAGATCGGGGTAGTTGGTTTTAATCTGTATTTCTTACACGAAGTGGAAAGAGAAATACCAATTGTTTGTGATTGAAATTTCCCCGGCATTAAAAACATAGTTTCCAGATATACAAATTTTGAAGTCATATTTTACCATAATCATTGTGAATATGCAAAGTTGTCTTAGCCATGTTACTGCACCTTTAACTTTAAGCAGGGGCAGGGATATCGTACTAAACATAACATGGGGGTAGAGGATTTTGGAAGGAATCTGGGATAGAGGGCGTGAAAAGGTTTGAAATGAAGGTTAAGGCCTGGTCACATGGAGGCTAACGTAGTTGAACGTGGTTGAACGTGGTTGAACGTGGTTGAACGTACTTGAACGTGGTTGAACGTAGTTGAACGTAGTTGAGCATAGTTGAACGTAGTTGAACGTAGTTGAACATACCGGCATCCATACTTCTCCATTATGCTAACTTGGTAATAATGTGGGTGGGCGGTGATTTCCGATTTAATCTTTGGACATGTTCAAAAGAGCGCTATGTTAGAGGCTAAAGTACTGTGGCAAAGTCTCCGTACTCTTAATGTACTATAGCATAGTCTAGCATACTCTAGCGTACTTTAGCGTTAAAGGCCGAATTTGCATATGTGATGATAATGTACTCTAGCATACTCTATCATACTCTATCATACTCTAGCATGCACTAGCATACTCTACCATACTTGGACGAAGCCTTGGTCACATAGCCGTTAGTGGACGTAGGTGAACGTAGTGGAGGCTAACGTAGTTGAATGTAGTTGAACATAGTTGATCATAGTTGAACATAGTTGAACGTAGTTGAACATAATGGCATCTGTACCATAATGTAGTTATCCGTACCATAACATATTTATCCGTACCGTAACATATTCATCCATATCGTAATGTATTTATCCGTACCATAACATAGTTGAACGTAGTTGAACATAGTTTAACGTACTGGCATCCGTACCATAATGTATTTATCCATACCATAACATATTTATCCATACCGTAATGTATTTATCTGTGCCGTAACGTATTTATTTATCCATACCAAAACCTGCCGTACCGTAACATATTTATCCGTACCAAAACCGGACGTACCTTAACAGATTTCAATGTAGTTTAATGTACTTACATCATGTTTGACCCATGTTAGCCTCCACTACGTTCACCTACGTTTAACTATGTCCACTAACGTGTATGTGACCGGAGCATAACGTACTTCATGCACGTCCCCGATTTGTAAAGTCTTTGAGGTGTTTCCAAAACAAACAAAGCACAAGAAAGAAGAAGAGCGCCGAATCATAGTAAGAAGCGACACAGCCATTGCCAACAGTTGCAGGGAGCAGCTGTTTTAGAATGTCTGAAGGTGAAGGTCGGGGCTGGAGGTGGGAGGAGTGAGGGCCTGTGGGGAGAGAGGGGGGATTGAGGGAACCGTAGGGGGAGTTAGGGGACGTCGGAGAGTGAAGAGGGACGTTGGGGAGAGGGGGGATGGGGGATTGAGGGGCCGCGGGGGGATTGAATTTGAAGGGGGTCGGAGAATGAAGGGGCTTGCGGGAGGAGGGGATTGAGGGGACCGTGGGGGGGGGGAAATTGAGGGGCAATGGGGGGAGTGAGCGGACGGGGGTAAGTGAGGTGACTGTGCGGGGAGAGAGGGAATTGAAGGAACCGTATGGGAAGTGAGGGGGCATCAGGGAGTGAAGGGTGATGATGGGGGAGAGAGGGGATTGAGGGGCCGTGGGGGCATGATGGGGCTTGGGGGAGAGTGCGGATTGAGGGGCCGTGGGGGTTGGGGGGCATGCTGGAGCTTGGGGAGAGTGCGGATTGAGGGGTTGTGGGGCATGACGGGTCTTGGGGGAGAGTGGGGATTGAGGGGCCGTGTGGGTCATGATGGGGCTTGTGGTAGAGGGGGATTGAGAGATCGTTGTAGAGGGAGAAAGATCTGAGGGTAGGGTGAGGGTTAAGTGTTCATGTCCAGCCTGGCAAGCACAATCGACAAAGCAAACAAAAAAAACATCCGATCCTCGGCCGTCGGCTGACTATCTCCAAAACACGCCCGGGGACAGTTTCATAAATGTCCATCAGTCGTGATAGTTGCGGCTGTTTGATGGTGGCTTAGTGGCCATCGCACGCTGAGCGGGAGGCGAGCCAGCGTCCATAATGATGTCCACTGCCATTGATCTTCCATTCCGGGGTGGGCAGACGACATTCAGATAGTGTCCGGCGTTTCGCGCCCTGACCGCCGCGCGGCGCTGTGGTCAATGAATTAATGAGGCGGCAGCACTGACGACAGACGCGCGGTAACGGGGAGGGGGTGGCCGGGAGGGGGTGGTGGGGGTGGGGGCGAGGGAGGTTTTGTGGCGTAGAGTGGGGTTATGGGGTATGGTGGTGGTCGGGTGGGGTACGGTGTTTTGGTGTGGTGGTATGTGTGATGGGGTGGAGTGTGGTGTGGTGGGGGGGGGGGGTGTCACAGGGTGTGGTGTGTGTGTGTGGGTGTGTGTGGGGGATGTAGTGGATGTGGTGTGGTGTGTGGTGTGGTTATGGTGTGTGGGGGTGTGGTGGGTGTGGTGTGGTGGGTGTAGTGGATGTGGTGTGTGGTTATGGTGTGTGTGGTGTGGTGTGGTGGGTGTAGTGGATGTGGTGTGGTGTGTGGTTATGTTGTTTGGGGGTGTGGTGTGTGTGGTGTGGTGGGGTGGGTGTAGTGGATGTGGTGTGGTGTATGGTGTTGGTATGGTGTGTGTGGGGGGTGTAGTGGATGTGGTGTGGTGTGAGGTGTGGTTATCGTGTGGCATGGTGTGATGAAGCTTGGTGTGTGTTTGACATGGTGTGGTTGAAAGGCATGGTGTGGCGGTGGTGTGTTCTGGCGTGGTGTGGTGTGGTATGGTATGATGATGTGTGGTGTGGTGCTGCCTCAGTCACGACTGTGCCTATTTATGCTGACAGTTAAATTTGGCGGGCTTTAATTGGCGACGTTATATGGACACAGGCCCTTGGAGTGGGATGGATCTGGGAGGCGGAATCTAAATGCAGCCATGGCCAATTTCTGAATTGTCCCTACACAAAGCGGGCATCAGTCCTTTCGGCTTAGACCGCTTCAACAGTAGCTCTGTCCCTCTCTCGCTCTATCTATTGGTGTATGTGTTGCATAATAAATACTCCGGAAGCCGACTATCTAGTAGGAACTGTCTTCGCCGGTATATATAATAGAAAGCCCGAGGTGATATATAAATGTGTATACATATGTGATTATTTCATCTATTTGATATTTCTTTTATTAACATAGCGTCACAGTTTAATAATATTGTGAATTCATTACGTATATTGGTTCATAATAGAAACATTCCACAACGAGAATATGTGCATATGTTATGTATATATTATATATATATATATGTTAAGGCCCAGTCGCACCTTACCGGGCTGGGGAACCGGACACTGTCCGGTGAAATACGGCAATGTCCGGTACATGTCCGGTACCCATCCGGCGGTGTCCAGTGGTAGGTGGCGGTGTCCGGTACAAGTTTTGAACACACACAAAACTTCTACCCGTCACCGCCAGACTGACATGTCCGGTTGGTGTCCAGTTTGGCCGGTTCATGTCCGGTAGACATCCATACGTGTCCGGTACCCATCCGTTGGTGTCCGGTTGGTGTCCGGTTTGTCCGTTTTGTCCGGTTCATGTCCGGTAGCCATCCTTTACGTGTCCGGTTCTCATCCGGTACATGTACGGTACATGTACAGTACTTGCCCAATGGCCTGGCAGCAATTGACCCAATTACGCTCCATTTTGGTACATTTCGATACATTTTGTCACCGGTCAGCACCGGACTAGACAATTCTTTGTCCGGTTCATGTCCGTTGCTCAATCCGGTAAGGTGTGACAGGCGCTTTATGCATATGCTATGTATATTATATATATATATATACATTACATTCATTCACTAATGTATAATATATGTGGGTTAATACAGTACAACCCCATTAAACCAAGCTCGGTTAAACCAAATGATCAGTTAATCCAAACTTTTTTGGGCGGCCTGGCAAAATACTACCATTTATCACATAAAAAAGTTGGTTAAACGAAAGTCGCTTAATCCAAAGTATCGGTTAATCCAAACAAAATGGTCGGCCCCAGGGCACTTCCGGCACAGTTAAACAAAACTTTCATGTGGTTTTAAGGTCATCTGAGACTTTTTGATATGATAAATGGTAGTATTTTTGACGGGTCGCCGAAAAAAGTTTGGATTAACCGATTGTTTGATTTAACCAAGCTTGGTTTAATGGTGTTAAACTGTATATCCATAAAACACAATAATCATAGTATCCACATCAAAGTCAAAGCTCGGTTAACCAATGATCGGTTAATCCAAACAAATTTCTAGGGTCCCTTCAAGTTTGGTTTAACGGGGTTATACTGTATTGTGAGTTTATATATCATGCTACAGTAAAGTTGCATAGTCCGATGAAAGTATAATATTTTGTAAACCTAAACACTTAGCCAGATTTGAAGCTACATATCCAACTTAGACACAGGGGCATTTGTTAGACATTTCTTGTTGCATAAAAGGAATTGCCAGTATCAAACGTGCTAAACCAAAGCTTAGCTAGATTGTATTCTACATATCAAACTTAGACACTGGTGCAATTAATTATTAAACATTTGTTTCTACATAGAAGGGATTGCCAAACCGATTTTAGAAAGCATGTTACTGCTGAACCATATGCTGTCAGGGATGTTGACATGCTTGCCAAATTAATTTGCCATAGTTTAACTTCAAAGTTGTTTTTTTGTGACAAGTTGTTTATTCTGCCCATAACGTATAAGCTCCCATGACGGTGCTTGTTTTCAACACTGGACAGCTGTGATACTGGATTGGTCTGGTCCAGCACTCAGGAGTGTTTACCTGATCTTTCTCGGGCCAACCTTTGCGGGTTTTAGGTGTTAGTAGTTTCTATATTAGTTTTTTTTAATTTTCTAAGTTTTTTCCTAACCTGTATATGATAACTTAGCCTACGATGTACATCTACGCAGATGACATACAGGCCTGTGGGAGAGGATCCCATCCCATTGTGGTTTGTTACAGCATCCTTATCACCCACGCCCAAGTTAGCCATTTAAGAAGAAAGTTATTTGAAAGTAAATTAAAGTAGATTATTAGGATCAATCTAATGTATTTAGTTGTTATCGAAGAAACTCAAACCATCAGAATATGCAACTGTAATTAAATCTAGGTTTAATATGTCCTTATTATAAAAGAAAACATGTTTCATAACTATTATAATTGTAATATTTATTAGCATCATTGTTAGCTTTGATTGATTGATTGGTGGTTGCTTTACGACATGTCGGCAGCATAGGCCATATTCACGGCGAGAAATGTTAATTTTTTGTTCGAACCATCGCATTTACCATTGTTAGCTGATTACTATTATCATCAATACCATCATCATTATTACATCATACAAACGAAGCAGGAACACCGAACTTGTTTTTTTTTGTATGTTATCATGTAAACCATTACAATATATGTTTATTGACTTTGACGTGTACTTGGTACAATCATACAAATATTGACATCTTAAATACACTCATCAGATTCGAACTAAAACCTTTAGTACATTACATGTACAGGAACGGCGCAAATAAATTAACGTCGGACGAGACAGATCACCTGATACACCCACGGAAGCGTTATGTTGACTTGCCTCTGTCAGCCAGCGGCAAGAAGCGAAGGAAGAGAGAGACGCTCAGTGGCACACGGGTGAAGCGCTGAAACGACTACGTGGGTCACGTGGCCTCTGACTACAGACGCCCGATGGGTAATCTAAACACATACGTCGCATAAGGTGCGTGCGGTCAGTTGTAACTCTAGCTCTGCCCTGTAAGTGTAAGTTATCGCCCTGCCTCCTGTGGTCCTCCTCAGGGTGTCCACATCACCAATGCCAGTGGTATTATTTGTGTTGTGTTATCGGGTTGGGTTTTATTTGTGTATGGGGGGGGGGGGGTATTTGTTGTTGTTCCACATTGCCACTTATTCTGCCTTTCTCCTACCTACCTTACCTGCTGGCCTACCTGCATCGCCCCCCCCCCGACCCCCACCCTCCGCCGTCCCCCACACACTGCATACTGCTCCATATAGAGCATACACTCACTCACATCATGTTCTACTCACTCAGCTGGGCAGTGTGGCAGCAAACACAATGCTGAAATCCCAACAGAGAACAACAACTATTTCTTCTTTTCTCTGTCTAAAAGTAAAGTAAAGTGGGAAGGATTTAATAGAATGGCAATTACTACTTAGCGTAATATTCTTCCAGGAAATTCTTTCTACTTCTCCCACCCTCCATCGCCCTCTCTGTCCCTCACTCTCTTTCTCACCCTCACTCTTTCTTCCTCACTCTCTGTCCCTCGTTCTCCCCCCCCCCCCTCTCTCTCTCTCTCTCGTCTTCCCCCCTCGCTTTGTCCCTCACTCTCTGTATCTCCCATATCTCTCCCGCTGGCTCTTTCTCCCTCTCTCTCTCTCTCTCTCTCTCCATTCCGGCTGTCTACTTACAACCGCCAGTTTGTGTGTGGCCTTCGCTTCCATAGTCTGTTCCTAGGTGTATTTATCTTCAGCCACAAACCTCCTCATTGGCATACACACACAATCAACAGGTGCGCCATTTGCACTTTATGTTTACTAGCCATTATCGGTTTGAAGTCAAGAAACAAAAATAGAAGAAAAAAAAGATTAAAAAACGAAGAAAATAACCAACGTAAGAGACAGTTGTCCTTTGCTAAGTAGTCCCCCCCCCCCAACCCCACCGTGCGCCTATATTTAATTTATTCTGAATATACTTGGGTAAATATAAACAGGCGTTACAAATCATATATAAAATATATATAATATAATATATATAAAATAAAAGTTAGTGTTTCTTCAAATGCGGTGCAAATGATGGGATTATGTGGCTTTCCAGATTTGATGATGGGATGGCAAAGCCTCGTTTTCGATTTCGATTGCGGGTGTGGTGCGGTGCAGTGTGGGTACTCCCCCACCCCCTACCCCCACTTCCTGTCAATCAATGGCAGCCAGCGTTCCTCCCTCGATACCCTGATGTAACCGTGGTGGCAACATGTGTGTCTAGTGAGATCAAGCTGGGGTATTACGCATACGGACCAGCTGCCCACGGACTGCCGGCGCCTCAACCCCGGGCAACCGGCAGTCTACGGGCAGCCCCGGCCGTCGTGAGGTTTGATTATTTATTTTTATTTTGTGATGAGCGTCAGATAGCAGATTCGCAGCTGCTACAGAATACAGAACCCATACAGCCCCCAATCCACACCCACCCCCCACTCCTTCGCAACACCTAGAACTGGCAGCCATTTTGTTATTAGTGTTCTCTCTTTTTGTTTATCCTTCCCAGTTTTAACCCCCGAAGAAAACATGTTCCATTAAAGTCAGCTGATATATTACAAAGCAATTGACCAACAGAAATACAAATGATAAACATACAAAACCAAATACCACCCATTTGTGAGACAATTCAGTTATGTTTAGTAGGGTAAACATGTAAGTGTAATAGTACAATCGTCCGAGTACAAACATTGTATGCATATTAATTATATACCATTCGCTGTCAAGCCATATACAGAAGAGGTCTTAGTCGATGCATTTCTAGTGGGCCTGATTACATTGGCGAATCATCCTGATATGACCGTAGCTGTTCCCAGGACGTAAAACTCCAATAACCAACAAACCTTGGTGATTCGCGCCCACCGCCAATATGGCCACGTTGCCATGGCAATCGCCACACACATGGAGCATTCTCCAAGATGACAGATAGTCAGACAGACAGGAGTGGGGCACAAAAGCAGGTGGCGGGTGGGGGGGGGGGGGTGTAGAAAGACCAAGTTTTTATTTACTATTTAATTCTATCATTTATTTTTGTGTCTAGATTAGGTCATATTGTTTTCACGTCTTGAATAAAAGTTTTGTTTAATTTTTTTTTTAAAAGGATAAACTCACAATATGATAACACTTTTGGCATGGGACATGCTTTCGAAGCAAATATCCACTATAACAGACATGACAAGAGGATAATCTGAAACAGTGTAGCATCTCATGACCACCCCACGACATGTGGAATTTCACAATGCTAATATATAAACACATATAACCTTTTCTTTTCCTTTTTGTCTTTGCTTAAATCTTTCAATTAGCTTGAAAGACAGGCTCCCATGGAATATTTCGGGACATCTCACCATGATTATCTATGTTACATGTGTATTATTTATTTTACCCATACAACTGACCATTCATATTATTCAGGAAAAATTATATATAATGATACATATATATATATATAATTATATATAACTATATATACAATTACATACGTGATTGTTTATATAATTATATATATAATTATATATATGATATATGACTATATGAATAATGTGTATATATAATTATATACATACTTATATATATCAGCATGTACATAATTATATATATATCATTATATATATATCAATATACATAAATAAAATATAAAAAGTGCGGACTCATAACACAACACCTGCCTGCATGGGTGAGGTCATTCTACATTACAGATAGCTGAGGTCAAAGGTCAACCTGGGAGGTCACTGGATCATATTTTGTTTTGTACATCATCTAGATCAACTCTGAATAGCTAAAGACACACAATACGTTCGTATGAAGATTTACCTTTTATTTTATCCATGGTGTGTGTTAGATCAATTCGTTGTGACTACATAATTCCAAAAGAAAAATGCAATAAACACACACACACAATCTCTCTTTCTTTCTCTTCACTCACCACACATAAGCATGTGCATGAACACTGCGTGACACATGGATGTCGAGACTGTTGTTGAGTTGTGATTCACACCCAAGAATAGCATCTAGAATAGCTGAATTCCTTCATTATCATTATTTTTTCAAAGTTTACCACCAAAAAAAGAAAAGAAGATAAGAACAAGATTTATACAAAAATGCATGTGGAAATGGAAAAGGGGGGAATCTAGAGAGGAGGTGTGTTTTATGTACAAGATTGGGGTGCATCTGAGCTAAACAGTGTAGTTGTCTTGAAGTATTCCTGAATTACCAATAATGGAGAATACCAGAGGAACACCACAACGTCCATAAAATTGGGGGAGCGGGGGGAGTGTTACCGCTATTACCAGCGTTCGCAGCGACTCCTGGTGGACTCAACAACGCACTACCAGCAACACGACCCCTAGCCTTAACTGTGTGTACCATGATGAACAAGTGAAATGCTGTTCTTTTACAAAACAAAGAAAGAAGAAATGATTCGCTTTAAACCGTTAGCTTTTTCTTCATTTCTTCTTCTTTAGACACCGATCCCTCGATATTTGTATGTTCCCTGCAGGAATGTGCTTTGTGCACTAAATGTTATTTATTGCACAAGTTTCATTCTGCTGTTCCGTCCCTATAAAACCCATACTTTAGACTGCAGGGTGCAGCATCGTCTAGGAAAAGCAATGGAATTATTATTGTAAGCTACTGAGATTGGCAGAAGCAGATTTAGCAGAAATGTTCACTTTGCAGCACTGATCCGCGAGACGGGTATGTGATATACCCAATAGGTTTACTACGAACCTATCCGGGTGGTGGGAATAGGCTATAGCCAATAGACTGGATACATGTGTACGCTATACCCAATAGGTTTACCATGAACCCATCTGGGAGACATGTATAGGTTATACCCAATAGGTTTACCATGAACCCATCTGCGAGATGGATATGCACTATAACTAATTAGTTTACCATGAACCCATCTGGGAGATGGGTATTTGCTATACCCAATAGATTTACCATGAACCCATTGGTCGGTGCACACTATATCCAATAGGTTTACCACAAAACCATCTGCGAGATGGGTATACGCTATAGCCAATAGGTTTGCCATGAACCCATTTGTGAGACAGGTCTACACTATACCCAATAGGTTTACCATGAACCCATCTGCAAAATGAGCATACACTATATCCAGTAGTTTTACCACAAACCCATCTACGAGACAGGTCTACACTATACCCAATATGTGTACCATGAACGCAACTGCGACATAGGGATACGCTATAACTAATTGGTTTACCACGAACCCAGAAGTGGGTACATGGTAAACCCCAATAGGTCTACCCTGAACCCACATGACAGGTGAGGACACGGTCTGCCCGCATCCAACAGCTGACCTCATTAACTAGAGCCCACATTAAAGAAGCAAAGCAACCAAGGGCAGTGCAACTGTACAGGCAAACTCCTTAATTCTGTACCATGCCTCTCCAACCTTTGTCGTACATTACCACACAGTCATGTTGTTTGGAGTAGAGGGACAGCTGGGGGTGGGGGGGGGGGGGTATGGGATTCTCGTCCAAAGCCAAAATAAGTGTGATATGTCAACATGCAACGTGGGTTATTTACCACAATTATCAGTATTAGTATTACAATCAAATCCTTCTCACCTGCCTATACTTTTGTATTTTTGTTGTCAGTAACAGGATTGGCTTTCATACACAGATACATACATAGATACATACATAGATACATACATACATACAATAAACTGCATGTAAATGTATGATACCGCGGCCTCCTACCACGTTTGTCCAGAATGATATATATATATATATAGATAATACTTCGGTTATTATTATGAGATATAATAACAACCTGCGACCGTTCCTCATAGATTTGGCATCTGGCCAATGGCAGTACATGGGGGTTTAGAGCCAGAATGCCAGGACTGTATTATTTATTGTTATTTATTTATTTGTTTTGGGGGGTTTCTTCCAAAGACATGCAGAAATAGCTTTCACAATGATTACACGTGAGAAGTTTGGGACCTTGTAGACATAGCTACGTGATGTGTATATATATAGATATATATACATATATATATATCTGTCTCAAAAGGTGCTAAGCAATATGGGACAAAACTTTGTCCATTGTAACGATCAATATACTATCTACTTATGCATTTGCTCAGGATAAACTGATTTGTTTTTTACATGGTCTTTCATAATCCCAATAAAATACATATTGATTTGAAGCAAATGTCCTTGTGTTTTCAGTGTAACCGTTTCTGTGCTGTTTTGTGTCAAACGTTACTATGGACAAAAAAACGAAGAGTTATCACCTTTCGAGACAGGCTCATTATATATAGCTGACCTAATTGACCCGTAATAAGACGCAGTTTTGTACGTGACCCAATTACCTGACCCCCGCGACCCCATTGCTGTCGACAGC
The DNA here is from genome assembly GCA_030323885.1 of Branchipolynoe longqiensis. Classification (NCBI taxonomy): domain Eukaryota; kingdom Metazoa; phylum Annelida; class Polychaeta; order Phyllodocida; family Polynoidae; genus Branchipolynoe; species Branchipolynoe longqiensis. The sequence continues at coordinate 8,395,521 of CM059186.1, read as the reverse complement.
CTGGATGCCAAACTTGTGAGGAGATAAACTGTTAATGTTATATAAGCATAACCATAAGCAATCAACAAAGTGTTATTTGTTATGATAAGAATACCCTGAATGGTTGAGCTTTCTATATATAACACGCGTAGGAGTCATAAAACCCATTTGCTGCTCGAGGTGAATAAATATAACGCCTGGGTGACGGGGTTTACTAAATCGAGTTAGGTCACACAATACACTGGGGACTTGTACGTGGCAACATCGGGGGGATAGGGCAGAATTACAGTTACTTGGAAAGTAAACAAAATATACATGTATAACCCCTGTCAGACTTACACTGGCCACCTGATATGAGCTACATATGCACCTGCCATAGGAGTGGAAAGGAAATAACAATAGTACAATCATAATAATAGTACAGCTATTTCAAAAAGTAATTTATTACAATGGGAAATGTTAGAAATGGCATAGTCCAATGAAAGCACCAAATTCAAAACCAAACCACATATCTAAATTTGATCGTATGTGTGGAATTTTAGACAATGCGTCAACTTATTATATAATGTTTCTATGCGCATAAAAGGAAATACAAAATAAATTAAATAGAACCAGTGTCACTGCAGGCATCTTGTGTATTTATGTACATGCAAATACCCAAATTAATTTGGCATGTTTTCATTTCAAATATCTCTCAAAATTAGTCATTTGAAATTTACAAAAAGTTATTTCAAACTAAAGTAAAATAGATTATAACGGTCAATGTAATGTATTTATCTCAGGGGGAAAAAAATGGAAGAAATGCTTAACCATTGGACTATGCAAGTATAACTTTAACTGTAAAGTTGCATCGTCCGATGGTTTTGAATTTCTCTATTTTTTCTGAGATAAATATATTAATTATTAGATCGATCACTAGTATCTACTTTACATAAGTTTAAAGTTACTTTTATTTTAAATGGTAAACGTTTGAGATATTTTGAGTGCAAACATGGAAAATTAGTTTTGGCAAGCTTGCCAAAACTGTGACACCATAGACTTCTGCAGTGACAAGTTCTGTTAAATTGACTCAGTATTCCATTCTACACAGAAACAAATGCTGCATCAGTATCTAAGTTAGATATGTCAAATCAAACCTAGATGATTGGTTTGGTTTTGAAAATTTGATATTTCATCGGACTATGCAGCTTTAAGCACATGTTGTAAAATGGACTTGCGTCTAGTGATGAGTGTACTGGTGTGCGTGTGAGTGTGTGTGTCCAGGGCGCCAGTGCTGGCGGAGAATTGATGGCGTGGTGGGTTGAGGTGCACACTCATAATGAAATCAGAGAGTCAAGAGATGCCCACATGTCATCACGCCCCGGCAGCGCCCGCCATTTGCACTTGGCCGACACAGCGCTGCTGAAATTCATGAGGTCTGGCAGCGACACTCGAGCAAAGCGGACAGTGCAAATGTCAATGGTGCCCGAGCGGCGGGCAGTGGGGGAGTGGGTGAGTGGGAGGGGGGAGGAGGTCAGGACGTCAGTGGGTGGACAGCGGGGCCACTGGCCCGACTGGCTGCGCATGCGCGTTCACACACGCGCGCGCATACACGCGGGTGTATGCGCGCATCCACACATAAACACACGCCCCCTAGCGGGAATATGTCCATGGCATAAGGGCGCGGCGGGCTGGGGCTGGGGCTGCGGCTGGGGTTAGCCGGTGTCGGGGTCTGACCTCCAGGGTTGGGGACGCCGTGTTAAGCGCGTCCAGGGCCCACCTCCCCCATCCCCTCTCCCCACAGCCTCCCGCCCACCCCCGGTCCTCTCACACACACCACACACCTCTAGCCTTCTCCCGCCAGAATAGGATCAGGGGGCGCCATGGGTAGTGGGATGGGGAGGGGGAGGTGGCGATGGGGAGAAGGAAGGGGAGGTAGGGGGGGGGAGAGGGGATGGCGACGGGAGGGGGGGGGGGGAGAGGAAGGGAAAGGGGGAGGGGAAATGGAAGAGGAATGGGGAGGGGGGAGGAGGGGACATGGGGAGGGGCAAGGGGAATGTGAGAGGGGGGGGGGACTAGGGAGAGGAAGGGGGGGGGCGAAGGAGGGGGGAGAGAGAGGGGAGTGGTGGGGAGAGGAGTGGGAATAGGAGGGGAGAGAGGGGAGGGAGGGGGATTAGGAGGACAGGGAGAGAGGGAAGGTGGGAAATGGGGAGGGAGTAGGACGGGAGCGAGAGCTGGGAGGAGAGGAAGAGGGAGGGAGGGTGTGGGGGAGGGGGGAGGCAGTGAGTGGGGAGAACGCCCGGTCCGTGTCACGGCCAACAAATTTCATATTTGCCTCGCCTGCCAAATGGAGTGTCGGTCAGGAAAGGTTGGAGTGGGAGGCTAGGGGTGGGGGTGACAGGGGGCGCGCAGATCTCGGCAACGTGCTCCTACTGCTCGCCGCGTGCACCGCGCCGCATCCCAATCATTGACACGGCAGCGACGCGTGTCAAAGAAGCAGCGGGCCGGACGCGCCAGATCCAGCACGTCGGCCATGATTGATTACTTTGTTTCTTCTTTCTGGTTTTTTTCTTCTCTCTATTTTTCATCTCTGGATGAGCATCGCCTGAGTTCAATATGGAGGGGAAGGGCCGACATGTGAGCAGGGTAGGGGTGAGGGCGAGGGTAAGAGGGCAAAGGGTAGAGGGCAGATGTGAGAGGGGTGTGGAAAAGTGAGAGGGTAGGAGAGGGCAATAGAGAGGGAGGGGAGAGGGCAGATAAGAATGATGTGGAAAGGTGTGTGTGTTGGGGGTGGGTGATTGGAGAGGGGAAAAGAGGGATCAATTGGGGATGGTACGCGAGAGGCAGGGGAGAGGGATGGGGGAAAGTTGGGGCTGGAGAGGGGAGGAGAGGGGAGGAGAGGGCAAGGGAGTGAGCAGAGGAGAAGGCTGGGAATATGGTAGGGGAGATGGCAGCTGATAGCGATGTGGACAGATGATGGGGTTGGAGATAGATAGAGCAGGAGTGGGCTTGGGAAATCTGCTAGGGATGTGGCAGGGGTGAGGGATGTGGAGAACTTAGAGGGGATGGGAGAGGGCAGGAGAGGGGGAAAGGAGAGAGCAGCGGATAGGGAAGTGGTTGATGGAGCGAGGAGAGACAGGGGTGATGGATGTCAGAAGTGAGAGGGTGGGACTAGGAGAGAGGGTAGGACAGGAGAGGGCAAAGGACATGACAGTGGAAAGTGTAGAAGAGGGAGGGAGTGGGGTGGGGGAGGTATGACCAATGACTGAGCAGGGGGTGGGGCACGGTAAGGTGTGGATCGTGGGTGGGATGTTTGATGGCGCTAACCCGCCTGCCCCTCCCCGTCCAGCCCCGCGCTCCTCCCAGCAGTGACCGGCTACTCCCGCCCCCCCCTCCCAACCTCACCGCCGCCCTTGCCCCAATGGCCGGTTTACGGCCGCTTGTCACGCGAGCCACGGGCGCGGGCGGGCGCGGCCCGACGCCCTGACACCACTTGTTGCCACCTTGCACGCAGCCTGCGCCGGGGCCCGCAGCTGGGGGATGCTGGCTCACTTGACACCCGCCGCCCGCCGCCCACCACCCGCCGCCGGTCAGTAAGGTGCGCGCGCATACAAAATTACAATGCCAATCACCCACCAATACCATAGTCAGGTAATTGGATCGATATGGGCCACGCCGGTCGCACCTGTAGACACACACACAGACATGTACACACACAGGTAGCCAACTCGCCGCCCTGGTGGTGGAGGTAGGGGCCGGGGAGATAACATAAGTGCTGCCAGGGCTGGCGTCAATGATTGACCGCTGGTAATGTGTATCTGTGTGTGTGTGTGTGGGGGGGGGGGGGGGCTGAGGTGGAGGGGGGGGGGGGGGGAGTATAACTTCTGCCCTGTGTCCAATTTGTTTGTCAGCATCTAATGATCTACTGCCGAGGCGCTGGTGTGTTAAGGGAGTAGTTCAAGTGTGTGTGTATATATATATGCAATATCATATATATATTTATATTTATATACAGAAATTTCATGAGGTCCCATCGGACAGGTCTAAATGAAGTTCCATTAAGCCAGTTATATATATATATATATATATACATACAATATTATATATTTATATATATATATATATTCCATTATATCCCAAGGAGGAGGTCTAAATACATTTCAATTAAGCCAGTTATATATATACATATATCATATATATATATAAACAATATTATATATTTATGTATTATATATATATCCCATTATGTCCCAAGGAGAAGTTCGATATGCAGTTCAATTAAGCCAGTCATAATATATATATATATGTATACGCAATACTCTATATATGTATATATACACTATTATATATACGTATATAAATACATTCTATTAGGTCACAACCAACACATCTGAATGCAGTTCAAAAAGCCCCACTTTCATGTAGAGAATTTAGTTCTAAATTTCAAATCCATGCCATGTGGACCCTTTAGGTGGGAACCATATTTAAATTCAATGATTTCAGGCAGAATATTAGATTTCAAATATATGACCATGATAGCAGCTATATACCGTTTTGCTTCCCTTTATATTCAGTGCACAGCTATCGGCGGGAAAATGCCTTTAAAAAATGGCGGGAACAGGGCTGACAAAAACATTACTATACAGTATTTAATCCTTCACCTTAATAGATTTAAAGATAATTCCTGACATATTTATGGTTTATTCCCAACAGTCGATGATAACTGGCAGCATGAGTGCACAAGAAAAGCTTACTAAATAATTGCCATGTTGATGCTTACTAAATATTTACCAGGTGAGGTTAGTGAATATTTCTTCAAAGCAAGTTGATTGAATATTTGTCCAGAGGACCTTTCTGAATATTGCTTCAATGTAACCTTAATGAATATTTGCTCAAGGGATCCTTCATGAATATTTGCCTAATGGATGTTTACTAGATATTTTTTTCCCAAGGTAAGCCTATTCTAAAGGGAGCTGACTGAATATTTGCTTAGGGAAGCTTACTGAATATATCTCAAGGTGAGACTTACTGAATATTTCCCCAGGAAGGTTACTGAATACTGAACCTTATTGAATCATTTTCCGACGGCAGCTTACTGAATATTTGTACAGGGGAAACTTACTAAATATCTTATCAAGCGAAGCTTACTGATAGGTTTTCCAATTGAAGCTTACTGAATAATTTTCCTACGGCAAGCTTACTGAATAGTTTTCAAAAAGAAGCTTACTGAATAGTTTTCCAAAGGAAGCTTACTGAATAATTTTCTGAGGGGAGATTAATGAGTATTTGACCTATTTGACATTGTTGGAAGGGAAGGTGAATGGCAGCAGAGGGAGAGGGAGACCAAGAACATCATGGTTTACAAATATTTCACAGTGGACAGGCTTGAATTATTCACAGTCTATCAGAACAGCACAACATCGGGACAAGTGGAGAACCATTGCATCCAACCCTCGACTAGAGGATGGAACTATTGATTGATGATTGACCGGGGAGAGTTTTCTGAAGATTTGTGTAAGGGAAGCTTATTGAATCATTTTCCTCGGGGAAACTCACTGAATATTGATAAAAAAATAAAAAACTATATGACTGAGAGTGACGCTTGTGGCTGCTGTGACAAACTACTGGCAAAGCGGTGGGAGTTTTTCATCACCAGAAACTAGGAGGCGAGGGGTGATAGTAGAGGGGGGGGCAGAAGGTGCTGGAGGAAGCGGAGTGGAGAATGGGGAATGGGGAGGCATACCGGGGGTTGTCCAGGGGGGGGGGGGGCCGGGGGCGGACTCAGGTAAGTTGTGGTTCAGATTGGCATCAGTGACCCTCACCCCCAACTTCCCCCTCTAACAAACCCATCTTACATCCCCCCCCCCCCTCCCCGAGCTTCGGTATACTTCTCCCTTCCCCGCACATTGGCCGATAATTCCGGCCCATTACAGGACGCAGCGAGCAGAAAACAAGCCCGAATTGGGACCTGCTGGAGGCCTGCGTGCTTTGGGAAGAGGAGGCCTTGGATGTGGCCACGAGATGCACATGCGCGATTTGCATAGGGAGTGTGGTGGGGTGGGGGGGGGGGGGAGGGGGCTAGAACGGGGGAGGGGGGGAGAGGTAGAGGGATGGGGGAGAGGGAAACGAGAGAGGGAGAGGAGAAAGAGGAAGATGTTGAGAGTGAGGGGCGGAGCGGGCAAGTAGAGAGGGGGGAGGGGAGGGAGATGGGGAAACGGGAGAGCGAGAGGGGGGAGGAGGAGGGATAGAGAGTTGGGAGGGGGAGAGGAGGATGGGGAGAGGGGCGCCGAGATGAGGGTGGAGGGGGGGGAGAGGGAGAGAGGGATGAGGAGGGGAGATGGGGGGGGGGGGAGGGAGAGGGGATGAAGCAGGATAGGAGGATTGAGAGAGGAGCGGGGAGGGGAGGGGTGGGGTGAGGGATGCGCGGAGTGGATGAGAGAGGAGGCGGAATTGGAGAGCGAGAAGGGAAGGAAGGAGGGGGGGGGGGCAGATATGTTGCAGTAGTAGAATTGATACCTATGACCGTCCCTAATGTAAGGCAGAAGGCAATTTAAAATTTTGAATTTTATTTTGTTTTAAACAAATGACTAAGCATCTCGATTGAGAAAGCCAACGAAGGGTTTTTGCCTATAAATTGGTGTAATTTAACCTGCACATTTTCTAATTGACCAAACTGGACTGTGTTGAGGCTATGAACCTGTCACCACACTCAATCCTATACCCCGCCCCCCCCCCCCACACACACACACTTCACCCCTCCCACTACTACCCCCTCTCCCCATACTCACACACACGAGTCCCCAGCATCGTGACCAGTGCCTGTTGGCTATTGCAGCCAGCGGCCGGGCGTTTGAAGTCAACGGTTCAGCCAATAACCTGGTCGTATTGCCACCGCGTACAGGAGAAGGGGGGAGACCATGGAGGAGTACTGGAGGGGGGGAGGGGACAAAGGGACACAGCCAGCCCCACACACCAGCACCTCCTCCTGCTCCCCAGGACCTGTTCACACCTCACCCTCCAGTTAGGTCCTCTCTGCTCCTCTCTGCTCCTCTCGCCCCCCTCCGCCTCCTCCCATCCTTTCCCTCTCCTCCCTTCTCCCATCCTTTCCCATCTCCCTTTCCTTCCCCTCCTACCCTCTCCCCAGCGTCACCCCTTTCCCCACTTCGTCATAAATTGGGTGAAGGAGGCTGAGCCTGTGGGTGTGGGTGTGGGTATGTATGGGTGTGAGTATCGATGCCATGGGCATTGGCATAGATATGGGCATTGGCATGGACATGGGGATTGGCATGGGTGTGGGTATGGGGATTGGCATGGGTGTGGGTATGGGGATTGGCATGGGTGTGGGTATGGGGATTGGCATGGGTATGGGGATTGGCATGGAAATGGGCATTGGCATGGGCATCGGTTTGGGTGTAGGTGTGGTTGCGTGTGTTGGACGTGGGCAGGATTAGGATGGGGGTGAAGAGGGGGAAGGGGGAGTGAAGCGAGCCCTTTCCGGGCCGTGGAGGAAGGTCGACCGGCGCCCCGGGGTGTTGGGCGGCGCAGCCTCCTTCAGGGCTGTCGTGTCCAGGCGACCCTTTGTGTCGGAGGGATCCACACCTGAGATCAAACAGGGCGACCAGGTGTGCACCGGCGCCACCAGCCCCGCCCAGGGCCGGCTCCAGGAGCCACCGCGCATCGGGGAGGACACCGCGCATGCGCTACAGCCAGCCTCGCACAGCGCACGCGCACGGGCAACGACGCTATCCACCAGGAAGCGCATCACCGGGCGAGGTGTCCTAATCGGTAGAGCGCGGACCTCGCGTGCGGAAGATCGGAATTCGATTCCCGGTCGAGTCAAACCAATGACTTATCAAATTGATGCTTGTCGCTTCCTAGCCTGGTGCTCGGCATTATTAGGATAGGGCAAGGACTGGTTAGCTCAGTGTCAGGGTCATGTTTTGGTGGCGTTATTTCCCAGTGAGGAAATACTATAAAGTTACCATAAGTGCACACTGTCACAAGTCGGAACCTGTCCTGATATGACCTTAGATGTTGGACTAGGACTAGAACTCCAACAACCAAGCAAGCAACGAAGCGCATTGCTATTTATTATCCGAGTACATACAACTGCTCTAGTTTTCAATGCAACAAACCATCAAATCTCCATCAGCACACCAAAGGTTTTTTGTTTGTTTGTGTTTTTGTGTGTTTTTATTTAGAAAATAAAATGGGGTTATAATTTGTTTCCAATGCATGAAGTTGTAAAAACGGACATATCCATAGAGAGAGAAATACAAATTATATATATATATATATATTTTATTATATATATATATATTTTATATATATATATATATAAGTAACACGTGTATTCATTAATAATAAGCACTTATATACCATACCATACCATAAGACCTTTTGGGTAAAACTCACAAAACAAATATACATAATACATACACATAGACATATGTGATATATAATTTATCATATATATTAAAATCAGATAAGCTGTATCGGGACTTTCATCGTGGCATATAGTCATCACATAAGCTCCGGGCAGATAACATGCTACAGTGACACTACCTGTATAGTACTAGTAGTGTCAACTCACAGGTGCACCAGTGTAGGTCTGTAAGGGGGGCAGTAACCAATATCGTGGAAAGCCCTTTGCTGACTTGGTGGACAAGAACCGTGGGTGGCAAGCGAAAGGGCATTCAGTGCGCATGTCCCCCACCTCGTCCCTGTTCCAATAGCTATGGGCTCCGACCCCAATCTGTGGTGGTAAACCTTCCGACATTTTGCTCTCACATAAACTCCCTCCTTCTTCACACGTCAACAACTTACAAAAATAATCTGTCTCAATATGGCACATTGTGAACTTGGGCTCCCAAAGGAACACTTCCTGTATATATATATATAAGCAACTGAACAGGCCCTACTTATGCAGAGGGGTGGGGTGGATTTAGTGCTTTAGCATTCATTTGTTCTCTCTTACAAACAAGCGATGTCAATATTGTGTGCAGTATATATATATATATGTATACATATATATATATATATATCAAACAGATATGCTATGTGTCCATTGCTAAAAACAGTACAATCGCAAATATGCTGTGTTGACATAAAACGTCCGCGATACACATGTTATTAACCACCATCAGTAGAGGGCTCTCGCATGCACGCCAGTCAGAAGTAGTTTTTTGTGTTTTTTTTCTTCATTTTTTATATATATTTATTTAATTACATATGGCACTTACTATTCAAGAATAAATAGCTAGAGCTGGCATCTAACTACTAACCACCTACATTCGCTACGCATGCGTCGTCGGCCGGCCAATCAGGGCACAGGGCGCCAGTGACGTCACTTCCTGTCGAAATCAAGGCGGGCTCAAAAAACGTTAACGCCTGCCCCGATTCCCACACACACCTACCATGGCTTTCCACATCAATAGTCAATGACAATTTACAAATGTAAAGAATAATGAGGTTTTCTTTGTATACCAAAAAAAAGAAGGGAAAACAAGAAGAAAACACATGGTTCTCACTTTACTTATAGGTACTATACATGAAGATTATGACACAGAGTGAATCAACGCGTACGTCAGAATGGCGCCAGAACCCGCTAGGGGGCGTTCAACTTTGCTGCTGAACACAAAGCAATGTTACTATGGCTACGTATGTATATATATAATATGCTACAGCATGATCCCTCACAGTACAGTTTATACAATAATTCATCATTCAATGATACTTGTCGGTACACCTGGTGACTTTGTTTTTTTAAATCTTGTCCACCTCAATTATCGCCCAATCTTCCACCCTCCCCCCCCCCTCACCCAACCTCCCAGGTTATGTTTCTTTACTCCTGGTTGTGATGAATAATAATAATTATATAAGAAAAATAAAATATAAAAAAGACCCACACATCCATGTTGCATCACATGTCGAGGAAAGGGAGAGCTGCCTTTTCGTGTTTTATTTATTTATTTATTTTACTTATATATTTTATTCTTTTTGTCAATTACCTAAATTCTCCACTCAGTGTGTCCCGTCGCGGGGTAGCTGCTGCCCCTGTAGTTTCTACGCTACAGAATGCCCTATGGTAATCTACAGTATTGGTGTTGTCTGGTTTAGTGTCCCCGGGTGCTCCTACCGGGGACAAGTCTACGCTTAACAGCTGTACTAATACAGTCCTCCCCATAAAGTACAAACCGGTGATAGGCTGCCATGATGCCCACAGGATATGGATGCACGTCTAGGTGACAACGTCTTAGAATCAAATGTGGTAATTAATGAAGAGTACAAAAAGGTTATAACAATGTCAAAACAGTCAATCACAACACCCGGAAAAGGGGTGGCGGTTCGTAGCTTTCTGTGTGTACTTATTTAGGTATAGTGCTACTGTTTTTGTTGATATTATTGATGGTTTGAAACCTTGTGTGTATTCATACCTAGGACAGGTGTGTCGGTGTTGACAGTATGAGGGTCGACTGGGTTGTTGGCAGAGGTCTCTCAGTAAAATACTGACTTTAGTAGAGTCAGAAAGCCTCCCCATACCAGCATTCAAAATGTCACTCGTAGAAATATGCCCATAGACCAACCACATTAGGGGATAAAGATACCTGTTTTAATGTTGATCAAACCCGCTTACGTCATATCCCCACACAATCACCACATGATACATGGGGTTGGTTGGTGGATGACGAGATTGCGCATTGGAGAAAAGCACACCGCATCTGTAATCACTGACAAGGTTCAAGTTATAATAAACAGATAACAATTATAATAAGGCTAATAATTGTTGGTAAAACTCAAAAGTGGCATATGCAGGTGTCACAGTTTTACATGGCATTACCAAAAACCGCACCACAGAATATCTATATCTACCCAGACGTGACAATTTGGATGGAGATTTTCGGGTAAACTATAAACTATGAAAAGAAAAATAGCTGATACAACTGAATTCCTATAGATTCACCCCAAAGGTTTATTTATGGGAGGGACGGGACCTAGGCACGTTTACTAAAGCTCACGCTAAAGGATTGCCTATGAATAAATTATGGCACTGGCACAATGAACACAATAATAATTTTGTTTAAATACCACAACCTAGGTAGAGCGTGTGTGATTTCCTCCTAACAGGATCTTTAAGACATTTCCAACCGTTCTCTGGCAAATCAATGTATGCTTATGGCCAGGCAGTGACCCGATATCCTTACGTTCCTGTTCAACTCAAGTTGTCATGTCACCTTTAAGTTCAATAAGCTGTCATGGCACCTTTCTTTCAACCCAACTTGTCATGTCAAACACCTCACCTGTCAGCTCTGATTAAATGCGACCACCGCAAACCCCCAACCCTCATCAGAGATGGCACTGTCACAGTCCCCTCCTATAGGCCCTATGTCTAAACAGCATACAACCTGATCTACTGGGAATTAACTAACGTAAAGACTTCAATCCCATCGAAATAAATAGATTGCACTTGGTGATCTCCTCGCTTTAAGAAAAAATAAAATAAAATAAACAACCCACTTAAAAAAAACATCTAAAGATGCAGCACCAAGGCGACACGACAGTATGATCTACAATATGGCACATTTACAAACCCCGAATCAGGGCCCCTATCTCTCTGTCTTTCAATCTCTCCCTATCTCTTTCTCTGTCTCTCTGAGGCCCACACTACGGCGGCACTTTGCCGTCCCATCTCCCGCCTCTGCCGTCAGTGAGTTAGTAATCGTCGCGTGTATGCATTTTATGTTAGCCCCCCACCTCCCACGCTAGTTAGTAGTTCCATCACATGTTAGAAATAATAATAATAATAATTATTATTATTATTAAAAAATACAACGTCAAAGTCTCAGCCCACTGATGACACCACCATGTCTCGGCCCGTCTCCGCTGCCTCCGTACAGACGGAGAGTGTCAGTGTCGGCCTTGTGTTTGTTTGTTTACATCGTGTTAGTTAGTGCAAGTCATCGGGCGGCGCGGCGACGGCAACGGCGGCCGCTGATTGGCTGACCGTTGGAAAGCTGGCCGCTGATTGGCTGGCCGCTGACTGGCGCGCTGGTTGCCGAGAGCTCGTGTTAGTTTTTATAGTGAAAACATACGGCACCAGCGCCAACTCGCCGCCACGCCTTCCCAGCCGACACCGCCGAGACAAGGAGCCGTGGGCGGTAACATACAAGGTATACACAAAATAAAAGGATCCCTTCTCTCACCAGTGGATGCTGGCAGCCCTCTCCCCTCCTCTCACCCGGACCTATCACTATCTAAAGCCCCCCCCGACCGAGGTGGTGAGAAGGGGAGGGGGGCACCCCCCTCCCCACCACCCCCCTTTCCCGCCCACCCCTGCAGCCATACGTTACAGTATTGTCCGGCCACAGGTGACAAGAGCCTGCCTGGTCACTGGCCACTGGCCACTAGCCACTGTCCAGCCCTGGCACCTGGGCCAGGCCGAGGTATATGGTCTTCTCACACAGGTAAACACCAACAGGCAGATAGCAGAACAAGGCCAGACTGGATGGTAGGCCACCACTTAGTAGTAGTAGCTGTAATATTATTATCATCGTTATTATTTAGGGACTTTTCGATGAGTAACACTTATATTATTTGTTCACGTAATAATTATAATAGTAATCAATAACAACCTGTGTAAAATAAGCATAAAAAGATATACGTTACATGTACAAGTTACTGTTAATGACATTGATTTTAAACCAAATCACATGGCCTCCTGAGTGGCTTCCATAATAGAGATTTTTTTTTTTTTACTAGAAGTCCCTCAGTTTATCCTTCCTGCTTCTTGTTCCTGCCATTTTATGTTCTCGCATTCTCTCCTCCTATCTTTGATATAGACAATCTCAGTTGGTTTCTTCTATGAATGTGTCAGAACGAAGCATGCCTGTTTGTGCTTTGATTTCTGACATAGAGTTGTTTTAATATATATAACCTTCTAACCCTGGTACCCTCAGAAGTTCGATGTATTTCTGATCGCCTCGATTATCTCGATTATCACAATGTGTTTTTCCCCTAGATTTACAAGTATTGCTTGGGACACCTTTGCGCAGTGGTGCTGCACCCCCCTCTCCCAGTCTAGCAAGCATTGTGAGAGGATTTCCCCTTGATTGTCATCGCACACTGAGCACTCATTTTTATATATTTTTGTTTTACAGAGACCAGTTTTGTCCTCAAATGAGTATTGTCACTGTATCTTGGAACCACTATCAAAGGCTCACAACAAGCCTAAAAATACATCTTTCACCATTTCATCTGTTTTAGTTATTAGGCTTAAGGTAGCAAATATATATATATCATATATTCTATAATATAAGATCATGGCACCCATTCGTCATTGTATACTAAACAACATACACTTTTTTTCGTTGTCTGAATATGCATATGATCCAGATGTAATTTATATTTCTTTTCCTTTTTTTGTAAGCACCGTAGGTCATAAGATCATTGATACCTCTGATAGTGGGCCCATTTGCTAGTAAAACAATTAAATACACACACATATATATATATATTTAATACAATATGTCAGTGATAAGCTATTAAAAACAAGTAGTTATATTTACTGAAATACCTCTCCTGATGAAAAACCCCATAGAATATAAACTGATCAACCAATGGATAAAACATGTTGTTTCTGATGTATGTATAATCGTACAATTCACAACAGATACATTTGTTTAAAAAAACGGAAAAAAACCAGTGCTCACCCATCAGGCCGCATACAGGGTTGCCGCAGGGTAACATGTTACACATATACAATATGAGATGAGGAGGTTGACCATCATTCAATGTGGTCTATTTTAGACAGCGCTGGCGAGTCAGCCGAGGCGATGCTGTTGGTTCCAGGCGTACTGCTCGCACTGACCGATCCAGCGTTTTGGTTTTCCACACACTTCCTCATGTGCTTCTCAAGTGTACTTGGCACGGAGAAAGGCATGTTACAGAACTTGCACCGATAAACATCCTTGCCCATGCGGCCATGGGTCTTCATGTGCCGCGTGAGTTTGGAGGACTGCGCACACTTGTACGAGCAGAGCCGGCAGGCGTAAGGTTTCTCACCAGTATGGGACCTGCGGTGAACTGTCAGGTTCGAGCAGTTCTTGAACACCTTTCCACAGAATTCGCAAGTATCGTTTCGACGATGTTCTTTTCCACTGCGCACACCCGATAGGGGTGAGGCATTGGATACTGTGGGCGAGGAGGCCAAGGACGGCGCGAGCCCAAGAGCATTGAGACTCGTGCTTGGCTTGGGGCTGTTAACCAGGGAGTCCACCGAGTAACCACCACCTGCTTCGGCTAGGTGGTGATGCGGGACGTGCAGGCCGTTCTCATGCGAATGCGGCGTCTGTAGCATGTGGTCCGGTGACCCGAGGCCACCGGCTACAATACCGCCCATGCTCATGAACAGGTCATGCCTGGCGCCGGGCGGCGGCGGGAACCAGATGCGTGAGAAGTATGGCGACGCATCCATGCCCGGTGCCACCACACAGTTCGATGACTCTTGAGGTTCCATCTTGATCCGCTTGCTCTCCGGGCTTGAGTCATTCTCGCGGCTGGTGGCGCTGCTGCGGTTGTTGTTCTCATTTCCGCTGTTCTCGCCCTCGGTGTGGCCATTCTCCGTGATGGCATTGCTGGCAGGGCTCTTCGACGGGTGCCCGACAATGCGGCGGGTGCTCTCGGCGACTGCCTGGTTGAAGGCCTCCTTGTAGGCCTGGATGGCACCGAGGCCCGTCTTCTCCATCACCTCACTGAGTAGGGATGCCCTGGCTTCTTTCTCTCCGACGGATAGGTCCGTTGGGGTCTCGTTGCTGTCCTCCTCGAAGGAAAACTGCAACTTCTTCGCCATCGACGTCGGGGTTGAGAGGTCAGTTGGTTCGTCCTGGATCGCTCCCATCTTCCGGGCTTCCTCCATGGCTAGCTCCTCATCCTCACTCTCGCTGTCCTCGGAGTCCTCCTCGCCTCCCATCTTGGACTGCTTCGACTCGGGCGTGCTGCTCGAGGAGTGCATCGAGTTGTCCGAGCCGGTGGACATGGAGGACGCCTGAGAAAGGGATGATGACATGCCTTGATGGCGAGACGAATGTGTCTTCATATGCCGCTTGAGCTTCGATGCCTGCGTACAGGCATGAGGACACATGGGGCATTTGAAAGGCTTCTCTCCCGTGTGAGACCGGCGGTGGACAATCAGGTTACTCTGGAACCGGAAACACTTTCCGCAAAATTCGCATGCTTTCGCTTTTCCTGGGGTTGCTGCGCCCGAAGAAGACTTTGGACTCGTATCTGCGGCTGGGTCTGGCGAGGTAGCAGTCGGCGGGGTTGAGAAGGGCGGTTGCTTCTTCAAGGTGGGCGACAACTTAGGGTTGGGCGAAGCGGGCGTTTCCGCATTGCCCGCCGTTGCTAGGAGACGCAGTCGCTGCGAGTAAAAATCCTGGGCCGATGTTTCCAAGGGTACGGCCGGCGAGAGTGGGTGCCGCAGGTGGGGCCTGTCGAACGGCGTCGGGAAGCTGGGCATGGCCGGGGGGTGCTCGAAGTTGGACCCCATGGCCAGGCTTGGCATCCGCTGGAACGGGTCATTGTTCATCAGGTCGAGGCGGAACTCGTGGGGCGGACGGTTGAAGGGGCTGTGCTGCAGCATCACTGGGGAGATCGGCGTCCTCTCGCCGCTCGTTGGCATGCGGAACATGAAGGGCGTCGCCTGCGACATGTCCATACCGCCCATTGCCATTGATGGCGGTGTGTTGCCGGGTCGTGGCTGGGCAGGCAGGCCCTTTGCATGCAGGAAGTTCAGCGGCATCTGCGGACCAGGCAAGCGCTCCTCCTTGTGCTTCGGTGTTGGTGAGTTCTCCGAGAGCTCGCGCTTCATCTGTGGCGGCTTCAGCTTTGGCTCGCTTTTCGAGGGGCTCGGGCTGCCCATCACCAAGGTGGGCGTGCCATCCTCATGGTGTCGCTCGGCTGACCGCTCACGGGGACTCTTGATGCGGTCCTCGTAGATCCGCATGCCATGGCTGCCCTGCACATGCTGCAACAGACTCCATGCCGCCGAGTACGCTTGTTTGCAGCTGCAGCAATGGAAGTTGCTGGGCTCTGCAAAATACAAATGGGAAAGCTGTCATAAGTAAGGCACTAACATCATAAACAATACAGGTAATGGATAATCAGGAAGCCACCATACTCAGAGGTAAAGATGTACTCAAATTTTCAAAACCAAAAGCCTTAGTTAAATTTGATCCGACATATCCAACGTAGATAGTGGTGCACGTATTAAGCATTTGTTGTGCACCTATTAAACATTTGATACTCAGCTAATTTACTAGAACCTGTTATTGCCGCATTCTGTACATGCATTCTGTTTAATAATAAAAGTTACATCAAGCTGGATATGTAGGAGGATCAACTCTAGGCAAGTGCTTTGAATTAGCCAATATGACGCTTTCATCGGACTATGCAGCTTTAACAGGAAATAATTCGGCCCTGAGAACAATAAAAGAGACGACGCAAATTTAAATTCCGGTCAATTTTCTGGGTCGTGGTAATTCTTACGGATGGATTCCTGGAGGCGAAGTCTGTGCATGTTTTAACGACACCACTGATATGCAATACATGTAGAACCTACATATAACTTGGCTATGTGTTATTCAAAGAATTCCGAGCATCACACAACAATCCCCAAAGTCCAAATACAAGAGGAGATTTGGCAACATGACAAGATCAGTAGTAAAATACGGGTATTATTAATACACATGTATTCAAGGAACCCCGAGCATGCAACTTATCCCCAAAGCAAAAAGTTGGCAATGTGGCAAGATCAGAACTACTGAAAATATCTGTATCACTAATACGAATATGTTAATGGGTGCTTTCAACACACACAAGGTACATAACTATAGATAACGACGACTATCTCCCTCTCCCAATTTGTCTTCGTCTTCATTTCCTCATAAACCAATGGTAGGGTGGGGTGGGGGGGGGGGGGAGGAGGGGAGGTGGGGAGGCAGGCTGCAGCAACCTAGCACTGGCTATCTGGGCGCTAGGTACAGTGTTCCAAACCAGAAGCGTTCCCACGATCCGCCCAGGCCGGCAGTGAGGAGGAGTGGGAAATTCCTCACATGAAGATAGGCTCGCTGACGTGAGCCAGAGATAGGGACGGGCCAAGGGGGGTCAGCGGCCCCGTGGGCGGCTACCTGAGGCTAGATCCCGCTGCCTGCCCCGGGGGGTCCGCCGGGCAAAGGTAAGCCAATGAAGGCGCACCTGGGCGCCGGCCGGCCCGAGGCAGGGCTGGGGGGGGGGAGGGGGGGGGGAGGGGGGGGAGGGGGGGGGGGGGGGGGAGGGGGGATATGCCGGGGCTTGGCTGGGTTTGGCTAGGCTTGGCTGGGATGGGCCGGGATTGGGGATTGGCTGGGTTCGTGTGGGGTTGGGCTGGACTTGGCTTGGCTTGGCTTGGCTTGGCTTGGCTTGGCTTGGCGGGGCTGGGCGGGGCTGGGCTGGACTGGGCTGGGCTGGGCTGGGCTGGGCAGGGCTGGGCTGGGATGAGCTGGACTGGCCTGGGCGGGGCATGGCTGGGTTGGGGTTGGGAGGAGTGGACTGGGGTGGGATGGGGTAGGATGGGCTGGGATGGGCTGGACACACACATGTGTGTGTGTGTGCGTGGTGGTCGTGGTGGGGAAGGACGGTGAGTGGTTCTACTGCTAGAGCAGAGGATGGCAGGTAGAGGGGCGGGGGCGGGAGGTGAGGGGCGACGGGGGGGGGGGGAGTTTGTACATGGGGCGAGGTGCCTACTTTCCTTGGATGCTGTCACTATCGCTATCTATTGATAGCATGAATCTATGTAGGCCGAACGTGACTGCGCTCAACAGCTATCACCACCGCCGGCCGCTGCTGCGCGCTGCGCTAAACTCCGCCACCCGACCACGCGGCGCCACCGGTAGCACCGGGAAGGAGCTGGTTGGTTGCATAACGACCTTGACTCCCTTGCCTGACCTTGGCCATCCCCTGGAAGATCTGTCCCTCCCGCCAGGGCTGGTGACTGACAGGCCTGGTGGAGGCTCCCCAGGGGTGGTGGGAGGGGAGGAGAGGGAGGGGGGTAGGGGGGAGGGGAGGGGGAAGAGGGGATGGCATCCCCCGATCTGGTGTGCAGCCACCTCCCAGAGGGGCAGGGTACAAGGAATCTGTTTTCTCAACGGCAATGCGTTCAGTAGCGGTACCAGTACCACACTCACCACTCACTAGCCACGTCCATAATAAACCTGCCCTCCTCCCCCCCCCCCTCCCTCCCTCTCTCCCTCCCACAGACAGTCTCACCCGGGTGGGTGGGTGAGATTCTTTCCTTTTAACCGACAATATTTACCACGCCCCCTACCCCGGAGACTTTATGGTTCTATCCTTGTTTTATTATTTTTTATATTGAACAAAAAGGTGTGCATCATATTTGAGTAGTGCTAATCCCATGATAATTATTAAGGTGTATTCAGTACCCACCCACCACCCCTATCTGCGAATCGAATGTTCCACGTGGTTGGTGCCCGGATATGCGCAGCCTGTGTGTCTGTGTGTCTCTCTCTCCCTCGCGCTGCTCTTCTCTCTCTCTCTCTCTCTCTCTCTCTCTCACTTTCTCTCTCTCTCTTGTGTTTTGGTTTCAAATTGTCCCTATTGATATACAGTGGGTAAGTTGATTGCATCAAGATAACAAATGTATAATAATAGTTAACTAACAGAAGATGCAATGTTTCTCAACACATTTTAAAAAAAAACGCCCACGTGCCATTGCCTCCGTGACCAGGATACTGTACAAAGTACGCGCTGGATAGTGTTGAACCACCCTTCTGTGCGTACTGTACAGAACTATTAAAATTTTTCCAATTGTGAATATGAGACTTACAATTCCAAGGGCGACGAAATGTAGTGAGGTGCATTGGCCTCCACAAGTTCAATTACACCTGCACAGGTAGGCATGGGTAGGTTGATTGCATCAGGGCACCTAGATCAACTAATGCAGTAATGGTCAAGACGCTTGCTCCAGAATGGTAAGCTCTGTCAATTTGGATTTCCACCGCAGTGTATAACTTACAGCGTCATCAAAGGCTGGTTGCTCTCATACCATGTCTATGTGGTGTGGAAGGTTAAAAATCCCTTTGGGTCGGTAAAAGTGTAGGCTTGGGCTTTCTATCGACCAGCAGTGGAATGAGGAAGACCAGTCGTCTATGACTGAAATTTCCCCTGCTTAAACAACTAATGGACCAAAAAAACAAACAAACAAAAAATGATTGCGCGTTCGAATGTCACTCTGACTGTCAAATTGGCTTCCATTTGGAAAAGCACACCACACAGCATAACCCCACTTTGTATTTTCACCCACCCACTGGACACCTTTACCTCCCTAAATACTTTCAGGACATGGCTTCAGGACAACCTGGTAGTTTACACTACGTAATACCCCGTGCAGTACAGCCGCTGATACAATAATTCGATATCATTTATCAAATTCCACCAACGCAGTTTCCGTGAAGACTGACCTTTTTAATCTTACACATCACATCACTCTCTCTATTAATTGTTGTTACATACCTTCCTCGTTACTCGCCGGGTACGGGGGCCGAATCGGCAGAGCGCGGGCCTCCCGTGTGGGAGATCGGGAGTTCAATTCCCGCTCGAGTCAAACCAATGACTTACAAAAATTGATACTTGTCACTTCCTAGCTTGGTGCTCGACATTAATTGGATAGGGCAAGGACGGATAGCTCAGCGTCAGGATAATATGACTGAGTGGGATAGCAGGTCATGGTGCTAGTGGTCTGATTTCCCAGTGGGGCAGCACTATAAATTTGCAATGAGGGTGCACTGTCACAAGTCGGTACCCATCCTAACATGACCTTATATGTTGCCAGGACTTAAAACTCCAACAACCAACCAGCCAATCCTCGTTATACTTCTGCGCAATAAAAAAACCTAGAAACACACAAAGAGAAAAAATAACTGGTTGTTTTAATCTATTAATCAACTTATTTCGGATGAAACAAAAAGTACCTTTTAAAAAAACGTGATTAGACTAGGCGAGTCGGACCGGGCCGTTCACGAAGCGATGCGAATGGGCAAACACCCTGGAGAAGAGGGATTACCGGAGGAAATGTTTGGACATCCTATTAAGGACCAGTGGCCTTTGTTAAATGAAGACAGATGGAGGGAGACGAAGGAAGTGCAAGTCGGGATGAAGTGGCTGGCTGTTGGAGTTTTACGTCCTGGCAACATCTAAAGTCATATAAGGTTGGGTACAGACTTGCGACTGTGCACTCTCATGGCAGCTTCATAGTGCTGCCCCACTGGACAATCAGGCCCCTGGCACCATGAGCGAATATCCCACTCAGTCACATTATCCTGACACTGAGCTAACCTGTCCTTGCCCTATCCTGTTAATGCCGAGCACCAGGCTAGGAAGCGTCAACTATCAATATCATAAGTCATTGGATTGACTCGACCGGGAACCAAACTCCCGATCTCCCGCATGCAAGGCATACGCTCTACCGATTCGGTCACATCACCCGGTCGATGGAGGAAGCACAATTCGGGATGGGTGTGACGCAGGTGTTAATGTTAGTGTGCAGAGAGATGGCCTCACGTGAGGCTAGATTGCTTGGTCGACTGTTGGAGTTTTACGTCCTGGCAACATCTAAGGTAATATCAAGACGGGAAGTGAGGATGGGCGATTACATCAATTAGAACAGGTGTGGTAAGACTGAGCTGATGTGCGGATGGTACCGGAAGTATGGGGGGGGGGTGCTGGGGGGATGCTGGGTGAATGGTATTCACCGGAAGTATGGGTGGAGGTGAGGGATGCTGGGTGAAAGGTACCGGAAGTGAGGCAGGTTTGATGTGATTTCATCAGCAAACCCCGTTTTCACCTTCCAAATACATTTTAAGTGATCGACGTTCAGACTGACAGTGGGGGTGCTGTCCGTAAACGGGGTCAAGCGAAGGAGGGTTATTTTTGGTTGTTTGCATTGATCTGGAATGGCCGAGTGGGCCTGGTGATGTTAAAGCTGCATAATCCGATGAAAACATCAAATTTTCAAAACCAAAAGAGTGATCTAGATTTGAGATACTGGTGCACTTATGAAACATTTCTCACTACATAGAATGGAATACTGAGCCAATTGAAAAGAACCTGTTACTGCAGAAGCCTATGGTGTCAGAGTTTTGCCGTGCTTGACCAAATTAATTTGATATGTTTACCCTTCAAATATCTCAAAAGTTTGTCATTTAAAATAAGTTATCTGTGGTATTCTCTGTGGCAGAGTGGTTAGAGTGTCTGACTTTTGTCTAGGTAGGACTCTTAATCTGAAGGTTGGTGGTTCGATTCCCCGCACCCCCCCCACCTCTGCCAATTAAGATTTTCACTGCTATGTATAACTTACAGTGTAATCAAAGGCTGGTTGCTCTCATACGTATCCATGATATGCAGTATAAATCTTCAATCTTCATTTTTTCCCCAGTAATGATCAACCTAATATATATAACTCAGAAAATGACAGAATCTCCAAACTATCGGACTGTGCGCCTTTAACTGTGTGGGGGATGTGGCGTTGTCGTGGGGTGAGCTGCCCTCACAGGTGAGTATTACCATGGATACCCTCAGGTGTTGCTGTCCAACTGGGCGCAGTCAACCATGACCATGTCCATGGTCGGCCCTGGTAACACTCGTCTCTTTAATCAATCTGTCCTTCTGTCAATCCCCAATGTAACCCCACCCCACCTCATCTCGGCTCTAGCTCTCATTCTCTTTCTCTCTCTTTCACTCACTGTTTCTTTGACTCTCATTCTCTCCCAGTCTCTTGTTCTCTCTCTTCTTCTCCTCATTCCCTCTTGTTCTCTTTCAGCCACTTTCCAATGACATCGATTGCAGGCTCTGGATACAACCTATGCTGTTTCTATGTAGGTGGAGGTGCAGGTATTGCAGGTATTGCAATACCTCAGGGAGTTTGACGCCCCTGCCCTGCATAGTTGTAAGCCACTGCCTTGTGGTACAGGTTCTTGACAGAACGGAAGGATAAGGGAGCAAACCCTGAACAGGAAACCATGTCACTGTGGCAGCATTAAGGGTGGTTAATGTACGGAACTCCCAACCTCTCTCGACCAGCCACTGCAGGGACAAATAGTTATGCGCCTGTCTGGACATATTCTTGCCGGTATGAAACCTTCATTTGCTCCCCGTGAGAGTGCCGCTGGTAACTTGCAAAAGCCAGCAGCACTTCAACACTGTTGCAGGCAGCTTTCATGAAATGTAAACCTGAAGTGGAGAGACATTAAGACCGACTCATGGATATCACTCTCACAGCAGAGAGCTAAATGGAGAGAGGCAGTCAAGTAATGAAAGCAGTCTTTGTCACATCGTGACCTACACCATGATGATGATGATGATGGAGGTGGAGGTGGACCAACCACATATACTTTATCTTTTATGAGGACGTACATTACTTGACTAGACAGGGGGAATTTCAACCGCGCCAAATGGTCTTCCTCATTCCACTGCTCCTTGCCCTATTCTAGTAATGCCATGTGCCAGGCTAGCTAGCGACAAGTATAAATATTTACATCATTGGTTTGACTCGGTCAGTGTTCGAAGCTGGTATTTTGAATCCCACAACCTATCAAACCGGGAGGCAGTCGCTCAACTAGGACATTCTATTTGATTATGCATAGAGGTGGAGGTTGAAGACCAGGTGGATGTCGATCAAGATCACCAACATCAAAATTCCTATATACGGAATATGAAATTCTATGTTGTTAGGGGTGTGGGTGCATGAGGGCATGGACCAATAACAACAATAACAACACTTATGTACTGAACACATACCAGCGCGCATGTGTTGAGAAACTAAGCTCCCAGAGAAAATGACTGCCTGGCCGCCGACATCATGCAGTGTCATCCATCCACTGCCTCACTATAGGTTAAGAGTGTGCGTGCGTGTGTGTGTGTGTGTTTACAGTTTGTGTCGGGGGGGGGGGGCGGGTTTAGACTTGCGTAAGGTTGAATCTAGGCTGACGCCCTTGGATCCCATATGCCTATATATTCCCTCCGCCATCTTAAGGCTAAATCGCCTCATCTAGTTCGCCTCAAGTAAACCGCCTTGCGAGGTCATCCAGATGAAGCGAACTAGCTTAAGTCGGCCCATATTATTGCCTGTGTGGACGGTAGCGGCCTGCCCGGGTTGGGACCTGAGTTTGTTGACTTTCCGGTAAATTTGCTCTATGAACCTGCTCGAGGTGCACAGATATTTTTTTCATGATATATTTTAAGGTTTTCACTGCACAGCAGAAGTTTTGACTGTTCCAAACCAATATGATTCAGTCCATACATATCTAGGTCGAATCCACCCTCTCTCGTGGTGATGTCAACTAACCGAAAGTGGCACTGGTTAGTTTGGATTTGCTCATGCGCAGATATCGATTTCCGCCATAAACCGCTCCGTGTGTGGACACGACACTAGTTCGCCTCATCTAGTTTGCCTTATCTAGTTCGGCCTAAAGTTGTGTGTGTGAACACGGCTTATGAGAGACTCCCACAGTCCCTGGGGCTGAGTGACCGAGGAGGGAGAGGAGGGATATTCCGGGTTATTATACTCATGTAATTCTTATACAGCATATATTCCATCCACATATTACACCTCACATTTACAAGCAGAAGGCTTATTCGCCAATCAATCTCAACCACTTAAGAAGAGACAGCGCTCATCAAGTGACACCATTGTACCTAGATAAAAGATTCACCCGGTACTTGTAGTACACGGGTGAAGACCAGCCTTATATAAATACGGGCGAAAATAGCGTTAATATGGAAGTGAGGCTCCAGTATGTGGCTCCAGTATCAAATGGCTACCCATATTATGCATATAGGCACAGAGTTGGTGAAATGGGAGAGAATGCAAAAAGACAAGCTGGCGGTCAGAGAACGCCGTCGATTTCATTTTAAATTGCATTAAAGTATATGTTTTATTATATTTTCCAACTCAAAAGTAGCGGGTAAATAATAAAACATATGTAAAGAATAATTGTTGCTTGTTTGTTTGTTAAATTAGGCTCTCAATTCTTTGACCCGTTTTTTCGCCAGCTTTTACATAGGGCTGGTATGCACCCCTCCTGTGGCTACTGCAGCAGTACGGGTGAATCTTGTATACATTGTACCATATCCACGCGGGGGCCCCAGTCGACTCGCTCTTCTCCCTTCCGCACCCACCCCCTGCCACACGCGCACAAACCCCTTAGTTTTGGAGGGGTTGAAATCGACACCCGGGACAGCCTCTATCATCTATGTAAACTCATAAAGCCGGGGCTGGGCACGAGAGGTAAGCG
>CM059186.1:8328320-8370722 GCA_030323885.1 Branchipolynoe longqiensis | reverse complement strand
ACTCTATGCATCCCTTCTCCATTCCCTTCGTCACGCCTTGTCCTGACAAGGGACACTTCACATATTATCGCCCGGTCCGACTGACTTGGGGGGAGGGTGGTCTGAGGGTGGTGTGAGGGACGTGAGGTAAGACGATGCAACACTCCCGACCTTCTCGCCCCTCGCTGTACACAACAGCCGCCCCCCCCCCCCTACTGCCCTATTCCCCCCTCCCCCACACACACACATATACCTGAACCACCTTTACGCCAACCCCTCCACCACTCACCCACACCCACCCATACAGCCTTACCGCCATACATACACACATAAACCGCCCCACTTCTACACCATCCCCTCTACCACTCAATCACACACCCACTCACCCACACCCACCCCGACTTCCCCACCTCCATACATCCATACACCCACCACCTCTACACCAACCCCTGTACCACTCAATCATGCACCCACACACCCACACCCACCCCTACTTCCCTACATCCATACACAGATACACCCACCACCTCTACATCAACCCCTCCACTGACCACTCAATCACACACCCACTCATCCACACCCACCCCTACTGCCCTATCCCACACATACATACACCCACCACCTCTACACCAACCCCTCTACCACTCAATGATACACCCACACACCCACACCCACCCCATACTTCCCTACCTCCATACATTCATACACCCACCACCTCTACACCAACCCCTGACCACTCAATCACACACCCACTCATCCACACCCACTCCTACTGCCCTATCCCACACATACATACACCCACCACCTCTACCCCAACCCTCTACCACTCAATCACACACCCACACACACCCCTACTTCCCGACCTCCATATATACAGACACCCACCACCTACCTCTAATCAACACCCATCGACCTCTACATCCACATGTATCATCACACACCCCCTCTCACTCATCCACACCCACTCTCTGTACACCCACACATACAGAACCCATACATCGACCCCACACATACATACACCCACACATACACACCCACACATACGACACCCACACATACAGACACCCATACATACACCCACCACCTCTACCCCAACCCTCTACCACTCAATCACACCCACACACCCACACCCACCCCTACTTCCCTATCCCACATATATGTACACCCACCACCTCTACCACTCAATCACACACCCACTCACCCACACCGACCCCTACTGCCCTATCCCACACATATATACATCCCCACCACTCCCACCCCCTCTACACCAACCCTCTACCACTCAGTCACACACACACTCACCCACTCCCCACCCCTACTGCCCAACTCCACACTACACACACCCACCACCTCTCTACACCAACCCCTACCAATCAACACACCACCCACTCATCCACCCCACCCCTACTGCCTATATCCACACATACAACTCACACCACCACCCCACCCACCACACACACCAACTGCCTATGTACCCAACCACTCTATCACTTACCCACACACTCCACACACAACCCCTACTTCCTCCCTATATGTACACCCACCACCTCTACCACTCAATCACACACCCACTCACCCACACCGACCCTTACTGCCCTATCCCACACATACATACACCAACCCCTCTACCACTCACCCACTCACCCACACCCACCCCTACTGCCTATATACACCCACCACCTCTACACTAACCCCCTACCACTCACCCACTCACCCACACCCACCCTTACTGCCCAACCTCCCCACCAACCCCTCCATACCTCACCCACTCACCCCATACAGCCGCACCCCCACACATACACACATACAACCCCCCAATTTTACACCAACCCCTCTACATCTCAGTCATACAGCCAAACACATTCTACACCAACCCCTCCACCACTCACCCACTCACTTCGTGACACCAACAGTTGTAATTATAACGCTGTCTTTCTCCCACCCCCCACCTCCCGCAACGAACCACAAACCATATCGCGTCAGTGTGCAAAGACCCATATCTCTCACACTGTGCGCAGGACATTTGTGGGGGGTACATTAGCTGTTTAAGCATTTGAATGTCAATCGTGGACGATTGGTCTTCCGCATTCCACTGCTCCTTGCCCTATCCTGATAATGTCGATCACCTGGCTAGGAGGTGACAAGTATAAAATGTTATGTCATTGGTTTGACTCAACCAGGGTTCAAACCCACGATCCCATGATCTACCAACACGGGAGACCTCATTCGGCCATCCCGTCTGATTACACAATACCAGACATGCCTACCCCACACTTCCTCTTTGGGTCCTCCAGTGAACAAAATGGTGTATTTTCCAGACACAAATTGTATACCTTCTAAAACATAATTTGGCATAGCAAACTTTAGTTTTGCATATGGGCGGACTTAGGCTTGTAAAGCAAACCTTGTACAAAACACACATCCACACAATTCCATTTATTGGCAGGTCTTGCCTACTCAAAATGTCTCCAGTGAGAACAAAGTGTGTACCTTAAAAAGATATTGTTATTGTTTAAGTGTACACTTTCCCAAAAAATATGTTGAGTAGGAAATTATAACTTGGTTTATCAGCATATTCGGATTTCTGACTAAAAATAACTGTGTACAAAATCCACAAGCATCATGTGCTGAGAAGTGGCCCCGGGACTGACCCTTAGGGTACTCCGCAAGTTATCTTTTCCTCATTGGATATGGATCCAAGTAAGTCCAAGTCTGCAAGTAAAACCATAGACACACACATGTTGACTTACTAACACAAACATACCCCAACTAACACCCAAATCCTACTGCATACGAAAAAGGCAATGAATAAATGAGTATCAGATCACACTGAACTAAGACCAAAGACCCTATAATACTAAGACGGCTCACTCAGCCTGTACTGTGTAATCAAAATGATCAAACCCACCACTTGGTGCGCTGGCTGTTCTCTTGGTTAACCAGGTGCTATATTATATGTATAAATGTATATATGAATGTGAAAGATGTGTGATGATGGCGATGCTGATGATGATGTTGATGATGGCGTGCATTTGTTCATATCAATTTGATATCACAGTGGACCACCCTATCCTAAGGAGCAAACTACCCAAATGGGAATAACGGGAGAAACAGGCAAATGGCTAGCAAGCTATCTAGAAAACAGAAAGCAATGCACCACAGTAAATGGATCCATATCCAATGAGGAAAAGATAACTTACGGAGTACCCTAAGGGTCAGTCCTGGGGCCACTTCTCTTCTTCATATATATTAACGATCTAAACAACTGGCTAGAAATTGAAAACATCCAACTATATGCAGATGACACTGTGGTATATGCTGCAGGCAAAACAACTGAAGATATATAGAAATGAAACTGAATCTAACACTAACAAAACTAATTGAGTGGTGCCAACTAAATAGGATAACCATAAACAACATACCAGGCTAACAAGTAACGAGAAAATAAAGTGTCTTCTGGGAAACACCGAAATGGAATAAGTAGACAACTACCGATATCTGGAAGTGGATCTAGACAGACACCTAAATTATTACCTCTGCATAACAAATACTATCAAAAAAGTAAACCATAAAATATGGCTACTGGCTAAACTGAGATACTACATGACTGAAAACATGGCAATTAAAATATATAAAGGCATGATTCTCCCCTACTTTGACTATGGCGATGTAGTATACATGGGAGGAAATACAAAACTATTAAACAAACTACAGGTGCTACAAAATAGAGCCCTCAAACTATGCCTTCAGGTGAACAAAAGATATCCCACAATCGAATTACACAAAAAATGCAATGCAACACTACTAACGAGTAGAAGGGAAACGCACCTCAAAATACTGGCACACCATTACACCACAAAACCAGGCTACAGTGCAACCCCCCATAGGGACACCAGGCAAATAGCAGCCCCAGTGCCACTGACAGCAATAAGTAACACACAAATTTATGAGAGAAGTGTACTGGCCATGGCGGCACATGCATGGAATAATCAACCCACACAATAATGGGCAATCAAAAGCATGGACCACTATAAAAGGTCCTTAAAGAAAACATAATACACAACCACCTACTGAAGAAACAATATCTCACCTGATCTTGGGCGCAGTCACTGCTTGCTGTGTTCTAGCACAAAAAGCAAAAGACAGGCCAGAACAATGGTAAATATTACAAATACGGAAACTAGCCCTACTAAGTACTAAGGAATTCGAAATTACTATCACCATAGGGCGCAGTCTGTCCAGGTTAGGAAAAAACTTGAAAATTAAAAAAAAACTAATATAGAAACTACTAACACCCAAAACCGCAAAGGTTAGCCAGAGAAAGATCAGCTAAAGACTCCTGAGGGCGGGACCAGACCAATCCAGTATCACAGCTGTCCAGCGTTGAAAACAAGCACCCTCACGGGAGGTTATACATTATGAGCGGAATAAAAAACTTGTCACCAAAAATAAAAAAGATTTCATATTGATGTGCATTCATACTTACCTATTTCATGTATAATATAATTGTATGTGTTTACATGTGAAACACCAACCAGCAGCCGGGCTGATCAAACCCACCACAAGGTGGCACTGTGGAATTTATATTACCATGGGAGAGATAGGGAGTGAGCCGTCTTAGTATTATAGGGTCTTTGCTAAGACTCAGTAAAGTATAGGTCCTAAGCCAATAACTAAAACGTTTTAGGTAAATGGAAAATGATTTAATGTATCTCATACTCATTCCTTACTGCATTGTTTACACTTTAATTTCGTTTGTTTGTTGTTGTTTTACGTCCTAGCAACATCTAAGGTCATATCAGGACCGGTACCGACTTGTGACAGTGCATACACATGGCGACTTTATAGTGCTCTCCCACTTGGAAACCAGGCAGCCAGCACCATGACCTGGTATCCCACTCAGTCACATTATCCTGACACTGAGCACACCAGTCCTTGCCTAGATAAAGGATTCACCCCATACTTGTAGTACACGGGTGAAGGGCAATGTAGTCTAAATACTGGCGAAAATAGCTTTAGTATGGAACAGGAAGTAGAATGCATGGTTCCAATATCAAATGGCTACTTATATCGGCACAGATTTGGTGAAATGGGAGAGAATGCAAAAGGACAATATGGCGGCGATAGAACGCCATCGATTTCACTTTTAAATTCTATTAAACTAGATGTTTTATTATATTTTTCAACTTAAAGGGAGCATGGAAATATTAAGAGATATATAAAGAATAAGTATTGCTTTTTAGATTGTGGATTTAGGCTTTCATTTCATTTCCCCACTTTTTCGACAGCTTTTATATAGGGCTGGTATTCACCCGTGTACTGCGAGTACAGGATGAATCCATTATCTAGTCCTTGCTCTGTCCTAATAATGCCAAGCACCTGGCTAGGAAGCGACAAGTATATATTTTTAAGTCATTGGTTTGACTCGACCAGGGTTCGTACCCACGACCCCACGATCTACCAGCACGGGAGACGGACGCTCTCACTCATTCAGCCGTCCCGTCTGGTGTACACTTTAATTTCAGAATCTACTTCACATTTCAAGACACTATATAAACCATGTGTAAAAAAAAGTGTAAATACCAAGATACATGTAACACTTACGGCCCAGTCACACCTTACCGGACTGGGGAAACGGACATGAACAGGACACTGTCCGGTGATATACGGCAATGTCCGGTACATGTCCGGTACCCATCCGGCGGTGTCCCGTGGTGTCTGGCGGTGTCCGGTACAAGTTTTGAACACGCGCAACACTTCTACCGGACACCGCCGGACTGAGGTGTCCGGTTGGTGTCCGGTTGAAGTCCGGTTTGTCCGGTTCATGTCCGGTACCCATCCGTTACATCTCCGGTTTGCTTCCTGGAGTGTCCGTTTTCACGGTGTTGTGGGAATTCGATCAGTATATTAAGCTCAATATTTAAGCTTTATCAGAGGGAAAACACATAGTAGTCTAGTACATAAATATTGAGATGTAATTTACAGTATTGAGGGTAATGTTGATATGCTTTTAACTTTTATTTTTCGATTCATTATTTCTATGGTATAAGTAATGTATCTGTGTTATTTTTAAATGGGGAAAGCACCTCATAAGTATTGTACTTCTGCTTTCTCCTTTTATATACAAAAATAGCTGATATAAATATCAACTTGTGTGTACATTGATCATGTGGAAATAAATATTGTATTATTATTATGTTTTCGGCGCATCCGTGATAAGTCCGGTATGTCCGTTTGACATTCGGTTGTCGTCCGGTTATCATCCGGTTATCCTCCGGTGGCTATCCGTTCATGTCCGTTTCATGTCCGTTCGTCCAGCGTCCGTTGACGTGATTGCGCAACAATTTTACATATTTCGATACATTTTAACACCGGACACCACCGGAGTAGACAATTCTTTGTCCGGTTTATGTCCGTTGCTCAATCCGGTAAGGGGTGACAGGCGCTTTACGGCCGGAAGACCAGTGATCTGGGGCTGACAAAACATGTATATGAATAACATTCATTTACAAAAAACAAACAAAAATGGCTCATCTGGAAAATCACACTTTGTGGAAGCCATACATTAGCTTTACTACAATAATGCTTGTGGTTAAATAAAACTCAACATGATGTGGGGGGGGGGGGCGGTTAACATTTACAACATCTATTGGGTGGCTGGACCTCGTTGCGTCAGATGGTCAAAATCATATTTTCGCGCCAAAATGGCACGGCCATTTTGAGCGGACATGGCTGGAGACACGGGACGCTGGTGGCTGGCCACTTCCGGTCTTAGGGCTTCCGGTGTCAGCGTCTCAAAACCCGGGCCCTGCTCGAGGTTGGGTGGTTGGTTGTTGGAGTGTTACGTCCTTGCAACATTTAAGGTGATATCAATGCGGGTACCGACTTCTGACAATGCACACTCATTGTGACTTTATAGTGCTGGCCGCTGGCCACATGACCTGATATCCCACTCAGTCAAATTATGCTCAGCCAACCAGTCCTTGCCCTATCCTAATAATGCCGAGCGCCTGGCTGGGAAGCGACAAGTATCAATTTTAAAGTCATCGGTTTGAGTCGAGTAGGGTTCGAACCCGTGAGTTCGAATCCCACGATCCACCAAAACAGGAGATGGACGCTCAACTCCTCCCGTCTGGTCGGGTATCTATCTGCTCAGTTGACCGTAAAGCTGCATAGTCCGATGACAGCATCACGATTTAAAATTATAATGATCAAACATAATAACTTTATTTAGAAAAAAAAATGGCATAATTAAAAAACCATCAGATTGTGGGTGTGTGGGTGTGTAGGTGTGTGGGTGTGATGTGTTGTGCGTTGGTATGTGTGTGGGGTGTGTGTGTGTGGGTGTGATGCGTAGTGTGTGTATGTGGGTGTTGTGTGTGATGTGTTGTATGTGTGTGACGTGTTGGGTGTGTGTGGATGTGAGGCATAGTGTGTGGGTGTGTTGGTGTGTGTGGGTGTGTGTTGGTGTGTGGGTGTGTGGGTGTGGGTTTGGGTGGGTGTGGGTGTGATGTGTTGTGTGTGTCTTGTGTGTGTGAGTGTGTGTGGGTGTATGTGTGTGATGTGTTGTGTGTATGTGGGTGTACATGTGTGACGTGCTGTGGGTGTGTGTGTGTGGGTGTGATGCGTAGTGTGTGTATGTGGGTGTGTGGGTGTGATGTGTTGTGCGTGTGTGTGTCTGTTGTGTGTGTGGGTGTATGTGTGTGACGTGTTGTGTGTGTGTATGTGTGCGTGTGTGTATGTGTGTGACATGTTGCGTGTGTGTGTGTGGGTGTGATGTATGGTGGTGTATGTTGTGTGTGTGGGTGTGTGTGTGACATGGTGTTTATGTGTGTGACATGGTGTGTATGTGTGTGACGTGTTGTGGATGTATGTGTGTGATGTGTTGTGTGTGACGTGTTGTGCATGTGTATGTGGGTGTATGTGTGTGTATGTGTGTGACGTGTTGTGCATGTGTATGTGTGAGTGTGTGTGTGGGTGTATGTGTGTGATGTGTTGTGCGTGTTGTGCGTGTATGTGTGTGATGTGTTGTGTGTGACGTGTTGTGCATGTGTATGTGGGTGTATGTGTGTGTATGTGTGTGACGTGTTGTGCATGTGTATGTGTGAGTGTGTGTGGGTGTATGTGTGTGTGTGATGTGTTGTGCGTGTGTGTGTTGTGACTGTTTGTGTGTGACGTGTTGTGCATGTGTATGTGGGTGTATGTGTGTGTATGTGTGTGACGTGTTGTGCATGTGTATGTGTGGGTGTGTGTGTGGGTGTATGTGTGTGATGTGTTGCGCGTGTTGTGCGTGTATGTGTGTGACGTGGTGTGTGTGGGTGTGTGGGTGGGTGTGATGTCAGGGTGTAATTGGTGTACCGGTTGTGAACTAGCCCCGGGTAAACAACGCCCCCCCCCACCCCCCACCACCCCCCACACCTAACTATGGTGACGCTTTACTAAAGAGTCACCCACCCCACTGAAGGATTAGATCCACAGGTGTCTGCGATGTCCACCTTTTAGCGCATCTCCTTTTAGGTCCCGTCCAAGGTTGTCAATATGTTCACATTCGGACAAAGCAGATACCGGGAGGGGGGGGGGCGGGTAGGCGGAGGGGGCGCTGTCAGTAAAGTGCAACTTTTTATCGTTTAATAACATGTTGATATTTTCAGGATTTTCTTTGTGCGTGTGTGTGTGGATATTAGTTGATTCCCTGATCTTAAGGCCCTGTCACACTACGACGTTTCTCACCAACGCGCTTCGACGCGTGCCGACGGGTTGGGTTTTTGTTTAACACGTCGGTACACGTCCGGTACGTTACCGGCGCGTTGCCGGCGCGTTACCGGCGCGTTACCGGCGCGTCGGTACATAGCAACGTGTGAATGGACACGTCGACGCGCGTCGGGGCGCGTCGGGGCGCGTCGAGGTTTTGTGCATGCACAAAACTTTGGACGCGCGGCGACGCGCGCCAACGGGTTGGAGGGCGCGTTACGGACGCGTTAGCAACACGTCGACACGCGTTGGCGGCGCGCCGGCGGAACGCTGGCAGGACGTTGATCAACGTTGGTTAACGTTGGCTTTTTTTCCCCCAAAATGGGAGCGTTCCGTCGGCGCGTCGGGAACGTCCCATCGACGTGTTGTGGGCATGCCATTGGCGTTGCTGGATGCGTTGGCCGCGCGCTGTGGACGCGCTGCGGGCGCGTCCTAACGTGTTGCTGGCGGGTATGTACTGGTTCACGCAATACTAACACGATACCAACGCGCTGCCTCCACGCCGTAAACGCGCCGACAACGCGCCGACAGCGCGCCGACAACACGCCAATAACACGCTACTAACGCGCCAATAACGTGCCAATAACGCGCCAATAACGCGCCAATAACGCGCCTCCAACCCGCCACTAACACGCTGCGCCGCGTCAAACTTTCTCCCAAAGCGCCGAAAAGTTCGACGTTTCTCGACGGGTTGCAAATATTTTGCGCGTTGCCGGCGCGCCGGCGGAAGCGTCGTAGTGTGACAGGGCCTTTAAGTAGAGTTTTTCAATCGCAGACAATTGGTCTTCGTTATTCCACTGCTCTCGGCTTACTAATGCAGAATCCCAGGCTAGTATAGGTAGCGATACGCATCAAATTTGAACTTATTGGTTTGAAACTTAGATGTTGCCAGGACGTAAAACCCCAACAAAGAAAAAAATTAGAAATTACCCATACTTTGCCCTCCTATTAAAACTGAGCCTTCAGCAACAAACAAACAAACTTATAATCGACCCTACTTTCCGACCGACCGCCCTTCTATTAAAAAACCTCTCCCCCCTCCCCCCCCCCCTCCCCTCATACAATGACTGCTCCGCTGCAGCTTGAGGCGCGTGTACGTGTGGGTGTGTGGCGGTGTGTTGTGGTGTGAATTATGTGCGGGGCGGTGTGTGCCCTGTGCACACCTTGTTACGTGGGACACACAAAGAGCTGGCCACCTGTGACCAGCCATGATGAAGTAGGCACACATGGGTACGACGCAGTTGGTTGGTAGTTCATCTGTAGGAGGGTCACCACCACTCTCCTCTCCCCTCATCTCCTGTGACCTCCTCTCCTTTCCTGTCCTTTCCTCTCCTCCCCTCATATCGCCTGTCTTCTCCTGTCTTCTCCTCTCCTCTCCTCCCCTCATCTCTTCTGTCATCTCCTCTCTTCCCCTCTTCTCTCCTCTCCGGACCTCTCCTCTGCTTTCCTGTCCTTTCCTCTCCTCCCCTCATATGGCCTGTCCTCTCCTCTCTTCTCATCTCCTCTCCTCCCCTCATCTCTTCTCTCATCTCCCCTCTTCCTCTCTTCTCTCCTCTCCGAACCTCTCCTCTGCTTTCCTGTTCTTTCCTCTCCTCCCCTCATATGGCCTGTCTTCTCCTCTCTTCTCATCTCCTCTCCTCCCCTCATCTCTTCCGTCATCTCCTCTCTTCCTCTCTTCTCTGCTCTCCGGACCTCTCCTCTGCTTTTTGGAGGTTTTGCAGTAAATGGCAACACCTCCACCTTTTTTTGTTTGGTTTGTTATATTAGTTTGCTGTCTATCATTACCTACAAGCCTATATCCATGCATGTTATACCCCTGTCACACTACGACGTAATGAGCAAACGTAAGCCTGACGTGATCACGTTTCGTCATTACGTTGACCTATGTTGGATTACGTTATGATGACGTCAGAATGACATCGAGCTACATCACGTTACGTCATATTACGTAGGCGTGCGTCAAGGTTTTGAACCTGTTCAAAACTTTCGACGTGATGCAAACGTAAGGGTTTACGTTCGCCGTACGTTCTGTACACGTTCGGCGAACGTCAATGACGTTAAACGGACGTTTGTCAAAGGTTCCTCACTACGTTCCACTACGTTCCACTCGTTGACCCACATTAAAACCAGTGGAAATGTCCATGCGGCGTAATGGGAACGTCAGGAGAACGTCAGGAGAACGTCAGGAGAACGTCAGGAGAACGTCAGGAGAACATCAGGAGAACGTGCATTCAACGTACGTTCAACATCTCATGACGTATATAACGTCATGCAATGTTCTTCTTGCGAGGGAATAACGTTCATAACGTTCCGTGAGCGTCATTATGTTGTCCTCTCTCGTTGAATGACGATATCATTATGCTTTACCGCCGTTACTCTCACGTCCACTACGCTGCATCCTCGTTCAACTTGTGCCCAAATTTACATACCACGCCGAGAAGTTCAACGTTCTTCACGTTCTCCCTACGCCGACGTCGTTACGTTGTAGTGTGACAGCCCCATTAAGGGTGTTGTCTTGGTGCATGTCAATGAACTATGTTTCCGAAAGTGTTAGTACATCAAGATTTTCATTTTTAGGTGTATTTTTATTATGTCTATTTTTGTTGCATGCACTCTGGCAGTTAAGGTGGGTAATGTGTGCCCCTCCCCAGTTTGCATTCAATTACTTCTACCATTTTTTGTTAGGTTAGTGGCTGCTTGATTTCACAAGTTTTACCTTCGTTTAGATTTAATATTTATTGATGACTGTTTGCGGCGTATGCGCTGGTCCATGCAGCATATATCGCCTGTTTTGGTATATAGTCATATACACCACTGTAGATTGTACCTGTGTGTGTGGAGGAAGGTATTATCCTACAGTGCATGTTAGCTATACATGGTATTACTTATGCTTTAGAATTTAGTTAATGGGATTCATAGAAAGTTTGTGATACTCATGGTTTGGAGTCCTGGTGGTGTTTTTCCCAGTTCTCAGTGATGCTTTTTGTCAGCCTGGTAGCGACATATTTAGCATATTCCTCAGTGTAATGTATTCCATCTGTCATACCTATGCCGTACCACGCTGATCGTCTCCCATGTCTTATTTTTGTGTCCTTGCTTGACCGTTTCCCCCTCGCTGGCAGAGTCTAGAAACCTACCTGAGCCCCAGTATGGGCATTTTGTGCATTCTCTGAATGCGTTTCCTGGGGCATCTATTAGCTTTTTCTTTAATTCCTCATTTTGGGTGAATTTTGCATGGACGATATCCTCTAATACTTTTTCGTTTGCTTTGCACCATTCCGGTGTTCTCCGTATTGTTTTTGCCATTGCCTTTATCATATATGATAAAGGCAGTAATATTGCTCAGCTGATGTGTATTTTGTCCCATCTTTTACTGTGATGTCACAATTGTACAGGTTACTGAAGGGGGGGTTGTGTCCTTGGAAGGACACTCCCCAGGCATGATCTCTGATTGCTGCTTTCTCATTGGTGATTTCCGTTATCTCTATTTTTCCAAATTTGTTGGGTGTGTAGATTGTTCCATTTACATCGATGTTGCTCCCTCTCATTTTGACTGATTTGATCTTTTCATTTTTGCTTTCAGTTGCTAGTGTGTACATTTGTTGTAATGTTTTTTCACTCAGCATTTCAGCTTCTATTCTTACTGGTCTAATTGTTACCTTGCTGTATTCTTTTTTTGTTTTGGAGAGTTTTCTTTTTTTGGAAGAGGTCTTTCCTTTGTGATTCCTTCTCCAGTTGGATTCTGATGCTCCTTAGTCTGTTTTGTTGTTGTTGTCGTTCTGAGAGAGTGGGTCTTTGGGTTCCTCATCCTGTTGTTTGCCTTCAGCCTGCTCTTTCTCTGGTGCATTTTTTTCTGGTGCTTTTTCCTTCCTTCTTTTGTTTTTTTCCTAGACAGTAGGCTTTTGTCACTACTGTCTAGCCAAAATCGCAGTCCGCTTCATTTAGCATGTCTGTAGCGTTTTTTCTATGTTTTCGTCCTCCTTTTCTGGGATGCCATGTACGATGCCAATAAGCTTTTTATCCTCATGCTTTGGTGCTTGGGTTTGGGCTGCATCCATGAGTGGCTTCTTTTAGCCACTGGGCGTTGCCCTTGCATTCTTGGTATTGGTGTTTACGTTTGTGTTGGTTTTTTTTTCCTTTGGTTTTTCGCATTCTATTCTATTTGCAACATGTTGTAAGCTACCTGGAGTGCCTGAAGTTTGCTCCTGTATTCATTCTCATTATCCATTGTAGATGTTTTGATTCTTCCGACCTCATTTCCTCTGTATTTCCGTCATTTCCATCCACGCGTTTTTTGTTTGCCTTTTCCTTTTCCAATTTCTCCTTTACTGTTTGAATTACCAGCCTTATTATGTCTTCCTTGACTAGCTGCTGGCCTTCATTTTCCGCTATTTCCACTATGTTCACCGGGTTTTCACCATTTTCCACCATTTTTAATGGTTCGTTTTAGATCGTCTTGTTTATCCTCCTGTTAATTCAGTAGATTCCTCTGTGTGTGTTGTGCTTACATGCCTGGGTCCGTATCCTACGGTATCCCTGGGTGTTTACGAGGAAGATCCACTTACATTTGGGTGTTATGCACGGTTGTGAACATTGGTTCTCGCATAAATCAGCATCTGCATTTCTCAGCATCCGCGTTATTCAGTGTCCACCTCCTGTCGCCATCTTGGTCTCAGGCAGAGGAAATTTTAATGGCGGACGATTGGTCTTCCTCATTCCACTGCTCCTTGCCCTATTCTAAGAATGCAGAGCGCCAGACTAGGAAGCGACAAGAATACATTTTTAAGTCATTGGTTTGAATCGACCAGGATTCGAACCCCCGATCCCACGATCTACCAACACGGGAGATAGATGCTCTAACTCATTCGACCATTCCCTTCTATGTCGTTCAAATGCTTAATAAGTGCACCAGTATCAAAGTTAGATGTGTAGGTTCAAATCTAGATAAGCGTTTTTCTTAGGAAAATTGTATGTGTTTATCAGACTATGCAACTTTAATAAAAAAACTTTTAAAAAAACTTGTATTGTTTTATTTCATTTTCTTCTTCAGGTGAAGTGGCAGTGTGAGTGTACCTTCAGAAGTTACGTGACTTGAGGAGTCACGTGGGTAGGTGGCGTCTGTGTGACATTCTATGTGTATACACATTGAGTACTGAACGCAATAACCGGCCACCAACACCCGGACAATCAGCGCGTGGCTTAAAGAGACAGAAACCAAACTAAAACTAAACACAGACATACAAACCAACACAGCTAACCTATAGCTGTAGCTGCTTAAAGAGTCCCATAGCCGGTAGTGGACGTAGTTGAACGTAGGTGAATGTAGTGGAGGCTAACATGTGTCAAACGTGGTGTAAGTATGTTAAACTACATTGAAATATGTTAAGGTCCGGCAGGTTTTGGTACAGATAAATATGTGACAGTAGGGATAAATACGTTATGGTAAGGATGCCGGTATGTTCAACTACGTTCAACTACGTTCAACTATGTTCAACTACATCAACCTCCACTCCGTTCACCTACATCCACTAATGGCTATGTGACCAGGGCTTCGTCCACGTATGCTAGAATATGCTAAATCATCCTAGAGTACACTAGAGTATGCTATAGTACACTAGAGTATGATAGAGTATGCTAGAATATGCTAGAGTACGTTAGCATCACGGATGCAAATTCAGCCTCTAACATACTGCTCTTTTGAACATGTCCACACATTTTATCGGAGATCACGGCTCACTCATGTTATTACCAAATTAACATCGTGGACAAGTGCGGATGCCGATACTTTCAACTCCATTCAACTACGTTCAACTACATTCAACTACATTCAACTACGTTAGCTTCAACTACGTTCAACTACATCCACTAACGGCTATGTGACCAGGCCTTTAATAATGAATCATTATTAAAGTTGAATAGTCAGATGCTTTTGAGATGAATATATTACCTTGATTGTTATAATCTACCTGACTTTAGTTTAATGTAATTTTGATTTAAAATGACCAATGTTGGAGATATTCGAAGTGTCAACATGCCAAATTAATTCAGGGAATTATGTGATAATTCTGACCCCATAGGCTTCAGCAGTAACTGGTTGTATTAAATTAACTTAGTATGCCCTTCTACGCAGCAACAGATGCTTAATCACCCCGTCCTGATATGACCTTAGATGTTGCTAGGACGTACAACAACAACAAACAAACACGAGTGCACCAATGTCTGAGTTGGATATGTAGATCCAAACCGAGATAAGTATTTTTATTTCGGTAATTTGATGTGTTCATCGGACTATGCAACTTTAAAGATCTAGCTGGTTCAATTTGTTTTAATTTGTTTAATTTTATTATTATTAAACACCAAATCATTGAGTGCGATTTGGATCACTTGGTAAGGCGGACACAATGAACTAATCGGGCACAGATCCTGCCTCATTCAGGATTATATTACACCTTGCTAAATGTTTTGTTTGTTGTTGTTGTTTTACGTCCTAGCAACATCTAAGCTCATATCAGGATGGGTACCGACTTGTGACAGTGCGCACTCATGGCGACTTTATAGTGCTGTCCCACTGGGAAACCAGGCCGCCGGCACCATGACCTGATATCCCACTCAGTCACATTATCCTGACACTGAGCACACCAGTCCTTGCCCTATCCTAATAATGCCGAGCGCCTGGCTAGGAAGCAACAAGTATCAATTTTAAAGTCATTGGTTTGACTCGACCGGGACTCGAACCCACGACCCCACGATCTACCAGCACGGGAGACGGACGCTCCAACCCACTCGGCCACCCCGTCTGGTCCCCTTGCTAAATGAGTAAAGGGCCTATCACACTATGCTGTATAGCCTCAGTGTATGCCGACGAATGTGAATTTGTGCCAACACGTTGGTGTACGTTGAGACAAGTTATGGGTACGTTTGGCATAAGTAGTGTTTGTTAAGAGCACGCTGGTAAATGCTGTCATACGGCATCACGTGCCAAGGCGCTGACAATTTGAAATTTATTTCTTATGTTGGGTATACGCTGATGCCATATGCCATAGTGTGACAGGGCCATAACAGGTAAGTAACACAGGCACGCAGCACCCCCCTGCCATCTTGCAGCGCACCTAAAGCTGCATTGTCCGATGAACGCATCAAATTTTCAAAACCAAAACACTGACCTAGATACATTCTAGCTTTTTTGTTTTCTGTTTTTTATTGTTGGTTTATGTCTTAGCAACATCTAAGGTCATATCAGGACGGATACCGACATGTGACAGTGCCCACTTATGGCGACTTTATAGTGCTGCCCCACTGGGATCCCATGCCGCCAGCACCATGACCTAATATCCCACTCAGTCACATTATCCTGACACTGAGCCAAGCAGTCCTTGCCCTATCCTAATAATGCCGAGCACCAGGCTAGGAAGCGACAAGTATCAATTGTTAAGTCATTGGTTTGGCTCGACCAGGGTTCGAACCCACGATCCCAGTTAGTTAGCATTTATTGCTGCATAGAAGGGTGCAACAAGTCTATTTTACTAGAACCTGTTACTACTGAAGGCTATGATGTGAGAGTTTTGGCGTGCTCGCTAAAATTAATTTGGCATGTTTGCACTTCAAATATATCAAAGTGTAAAATATTCCGATTTACGGCATAGGGGGGCATGCAAATGTTCTATTACTAAACAGGTGTACGTGGTGCCTGAGTGGGATGTAAATAGACATAGTGGTGCTGTCAGGGCTGGGTGTAACCGCACTCAGGGCCTACCCCCTCCCCCTGTGCTGGGTAGGATCACCACATTCAGGCTCTAGGTTGGTGGTGGCCAGGGGGCCACACAGCTTGGTGGTGGTGGGCAGACCACTGGTAGCCATGGGGACCAGGAATGCTGGATCCCTATTGGTAATGCTTGTTTCCCATTGCGGGAAAGGGGTGGGGGGTGATACTCTACAATGAACCCATGTAACCATATAAATAATAAACCAGAGGGCTGGACTCTCTCTTCTTCTTTACAGTTTACACTCTTCCTTTCTCTTTGTCTGTATTGATTTCACTATAGCCTGCCTACACAACCACAGATTCGAGTCCTAGTCTTTACATCATTGGTGACCCCAAGGAGTGGTAAATTTATTAGTTGAGTAGTGGATTCAACTTTACAAAAGGTTAGCAAATTACAATAAAAGTTACTTCTAGCTCAAGGCCCTGTCACACTACGACGTAACGATGTCAGCATAGGGAGAACGTGAAAAACGTCAAACTTCTCGGCGTAGTATGCAAATTTGGGCACAAGTTGAACGTGGATGCAGTGTAGTTGACGAGAGCGTAACGTTGGTAAAGCGCAGTGATAGCGTCATTCAACGAGAGAGGACAACGTAATTACGCTCACGGAACGTTATGAATGTTATTCCATCGCCAGAACTACATTGCTTTACGTTACGTGACATTACATATGTCATGACACAGTGGCGAAACGCTGAACGTACGTTGAACATACATTGGACATACGTTCGGCATACGTTCTCCTGACATTCCCATTACGCCACGTGGACGTTTCCACCGGCTTTAATGTGGGTCAACATAGTGGAACATAGCGGTATGTAGTGAGCAGCATTTGACTAACGTCCGTTTAATGTCATTGACGTTCGCCGAACGTGTACAGAACCTACGGCGAACGTAAACCCTTATGTTCGAGTTACGTCAAAAGTTTTGAACAGGTTCAAAACCTTGACGTGCCCCGACGTAACATGGCGTAACGTGACGTAGCTGGACGTCAGTCTAACATCATTCTGACGTCATCATAAAGCAACCCAACGTACATCAACTTAATGACGAAACATGCACACGTCAGGCTTATGTTGGCTCATTACGTCATAGTGTGACAGGGGTATAAAGTAAGATATACTATAATGTTCAACCTAATATATTTATCTCAGAAAGTAACAGAAACTCTAAACCATCTGATTATGCAACTTTAAGAACACATTATACCAACGCATCACAAAACACCATCTGACTACATCCCAATATACGATTTCCCCCACCACCTGTCTGCTTTCTGTTGGCAGTGGCATGAAGTGGTATTGTGGATAGCATCTCAGTGTACATCATCCTGTGCGGAAAAGGTCTTGTAAAGGATTTTCACCCCCACCAACCTGCTTTCTGATGGCAGTGGAAAGAAGTAATATTGTGCATCCTGATGTGTGGAAAAGGTCGTGTAGAATATTTCTACCACAAACATGCCCTCTGATTGCAAGATAACAAATGTTGTGAGTAGAAACACATTTTGCATCATGCTTTGTGGGAAATGCCTTATAGAAGATTTCTAGCACCAACACGCCCTCTGATGGCAAGATAACTAATGTGGAAAAGGTCTTATATAGAGGATTTCCACAGCCAACCTGATAGTAGTACCAAGAATGAATTTTACCTGTAGCAGCTCATTGTGCAACATTCTCCGCGGAAAAGGTATTGTGGATGATTTCCACCAGGAACCTGCCCTCTGACGGCAGTGACAAGAACTGAAGATCTGAGTAGCAGCTCGTCTCCTCTCCTCTCCCCTCCCCTCCTCTCCTCTCCTCTCCTCTCCTCTTCTCCTCTCTTCTCTTCTCCTCTCCTCTCCACGCCTCTTCTCTCCCCGCTTCTCCTCTCCTCTCCTCTCCCC
Organism: Branchipolynoe longqiensis; assembly: GCA_030323885.1. NCBI lineage: Eukaryota > Metazoa > Annelida > Polychaeta > Phyllodocida > Polynoidae > Branchipolynoe > Branchipolynoe longqiensis. The sequence continues at coordinate 8,352,348 of CM059186.1, read as the reverse complement.
TCCTCTATTCTCTCCTCTCCTCTCCCCTCCTCTCCTCTCTTCTCCTCTCTTCTCCCCTCCTCTCCTCTCCTTTTCACTGCAGAAGCCCGAGCACTCCTTCTCGCATTGGAGTGTATCGCGGTATCCAACCACACTAACTATGTTATATACAGTGATTCGTTCTCTTGCCTCCTGGCTGTTGCTGGACTGAAAACGAATCACCCTATTCTAGCAACGGTCATTTATAAAATGAACCAACTGACAACGGATGGGTATGACATCCACCTGTGCTGGGTGCCTGGCCATGCCGGCATACAAGGAAACGAACGAGCTGATCAGGCTGCGAAGAAGGCCCTGAACTGTGATCTTGAACCGTGTCTGATCCCTCACTCTGATCTGGCAACATGAGTGGGATGAAAACATTAATAAACTTAAAGAAATTGAACCATATGTGGGAAAGCCACCACAGACTCATGCGGGAGGTCGGCGGGACCAAGTGGTCCTTAGCCGCTGCCGTATTGGCCACTCGTGGCTTACACATGCTTTTCTGCTCAAGGGGGAACCTCCCCCTGAATGTATTGGGTGTCAGTCCCCGCTGACACTCAAACACATTTTACTAAGTTGCGTTGATTTTTTGGCCCTGCGCCAACAGTTCTACACTGCAGACAGTATGCATGACCTTTTTACTAAGGTAAAACAGGAAAACATTTTAGCCTTTTTGAGGGCAGCTGGACTGTACCACCTCATATAGTTTACTAAATAGATTCTATCAATTATTAATAAAACTTTTCTTTTTCTATGGGAATTTGTTTCCCTTGACCACAAATATATGATTGTGAGCTTTCTAATTTAATGAGTGTCTATTGGCACATAATTGATTGTCTGCTTTTACATGTAAAAGTGATGGTTTTAACAAAAAACAAACATTTCTCGCCGTGAATATGGCCTATGCTGCCGACATGGCGTAAAGCAACCACCAATCAATCAATCAATCAATCAATCCTCTCCACTCCTCTCCTCTCCCCTCTTCTCCTCTCCTCTCTTCTCCTCTCTTCTCCGTCCCTTCCTCTCCCCTCTTCTCCTGTCCTCTCCTCTCCACTCCTTTCCTCTTCCCTCTTCCCTCTTCCCTCTTCTCCACTCCCCTCCTCTCCCCTCTTCTCTTCTCCTCTCCTCTCTTCTCCTCTCCTCTCCCCTCCCCTCTTCTCCTCCCCCTCCTCTCCTCTCCCATCTTCTACTCTACTCTCCTCTCACCTCCTCTACTCTCCTCTCCTCTCCACTCCTCTCTTCGTCTCTCTTCTCCTCTCCTCTCCCCTCCTCTCCTCGCCTCTCCTCTCCCATCCACTCTTCTCCTCTCTTCTCCTCTCCTCTCCTCTCACATCCTCTCCTCTCCAACCGTCTCCTCTCCCCTGCTCTCTTCTCCTCTCCTCTCCCCACCTTCCCTCTTCTCTCACCTCCTTTCCTCTCCGCTCTCCTCCCATCCTCCCTTCTTCTCTCCTTTTCACTGAGAGGGGGGGAGGGTTTATTCCCAGCCATAACTAGATACTTAATTACTCCATACTTACGTAGTACAATTGTATTGTTGTTATTTATGTAATGTCAATAATACACTAGTGGTGTCCGTAGTCTATTGCTACCCATCATCTATTGCAATAATCCACAGCCTGATGTAGCTAGGCACGTCACAACCAGTACATCCTTTCCCCCTGATCAGTATTTGGACCAGCAATCATTCACCTGCTCACCTCCATCTTTATGAATCAATCTTTAACTTCATAGACCTCATTAACTCAACTGAGCATTGCGCAACCTTATAGCCTTAAATGTCAGTCCCACAAATACACCCCCAATGTCATATTGCTTGTGTTTGGTGGTGTGTTAATGTTCTTGCTGTGTAGTTTGGTCTCATTTCTCAGTGGAGTTGTTGGTAAAACGTCTGCATGCAGTGACAATCTGGAGCCAGGCAGTGTGGCATGCAGTGTGGCAGGCAGTGTGGCAGGCAGTGTGGCAGGCAGTAATGAGCCCCACTACCAAATGGTGGCGGCCTCAACTAAGCTGACCCTTGCCAGTGTCGCAGTTTCCGCCGTCCGCCAGTTTCCGCGGTACGCATACACTCAAATGCATTGTCAATGGCCATGAGCAATCTTCATACAAGTGAAATATCTCTAAAACCACACCACCTAGAAACAAATTGCTCAGTACACATATAGAAAACATGCATTGTCAATGGTCGTGAGCAATCTTCCTACAGAAAATACAGAAAAAGTGAAATATCTCTAAAACCACACCACCTAGAAACAAATCGTTTGGTACACATATAGAAAACATCTTTAGCAAAAACCCTATATTAAATTTATAAGGTTACTGATGATGCTGTTCGATGTTGATGCATGCGCAGAAGCGATGTGTACCACGGAAACTGGCGGATGGCGGAAACTGTGACACCGGGACCGAAGGACTAGCAGGTGGTAGCATCTTAGCATGGTGGTCCTGATGGTGGACTGTTCCGCCCGTTACTAGTGGCCACCCCAGAATGGAGGCTACACGTTTTCCTGGCTGTGCAGTGGGAGGTCATGTCAAGTGTTGGTCTAAATTGGGATAGACCCCCGAAGACTGAAGTAATGACGGTGACCCCCTGGGAGGATAGGAATTGGTCCAACAGAATGGTTTAAGGCAGAGTTTCAATAGTTTGACAAAAGGCTAGGATGGTCGACAGGGTAGAGCGCTCAGTCCCAGTGCGATAGGTCGTGAGTCGATCACTAAGACGCCCAAAGATATGATTGACAAAATTGATGCTTGTTATTACCTAGTCAGGTGTCGTGTATTTATATATATATACAATTACTAGAATAATGGAGTTACTGGTTGGCTCGGTATCAGGATAATGTGACTGAGTGGGATATCAGACACAGGTAACAGACATAAACCATAGGATCCAATTTGGGAATTCAACAAGGGAATCAGATTAGAGCACAAGGCATACGATCCAACAAGTGAACTCAATTAGAGCACACTGCATATCATCCTACATGGGAATCCAACAAATGAACTCAACTAGAACACAATGCATAGACTCAGACATGGGAATTCAACAAGTGAACTCAATTAGAGCACACTGCATAGAATCCAACATGTGAACTTAATTAGAGCACAAAGCATAGAATCCTACATGGGAATTCCACAAGTTAACTCAATTAGAGCACAATGCATATAATCCAACAAATGAACTCAATTAGAGCACAAAGCATAGACTCCAACAAGTGAACTTAATTAGAGGACAAAGCCTAGCATCCTACATGGGAATTCAACAAGTGAACTCAATTAGAGCACAATGCATAGGATCCAATATGGCAATCAAATAGTGAACTCAATTAGAGCACACTGCATAGAATTCAACAAGTGAACTCAATTAGAGCCCAATGCATAGCATCCTACATGGGAATTAAACAAGTGAACTTAATTAGAGCACAAGGCATAGAATCCTACATGGGAATCCAACAAGTGAACTCAAATAGAACACAATGCATGCGATTCAACATCTTAATCCAACAAGTGAACTCAATTTGGGCACAACCTGCTCGTGCTAAAACCTATGCTGTCAGAAGTCTTAGGTGTTTGGCAAAATTAATTGATCATTTATGCACTTCAAATATCTCCAAACTTAGCCATTTAAACTAAAGATTCCTACAAACTAAAGTAAAGTAGATTATAAAAAGCAATCTAATATATTTATCTAAGAAAAAGGCAGAAACTGAAAGCACCAAGTTATTTGAAAGTAAAGTAAAGTAGATTGTATTGATCAATCTAATGTATTTATGGAATGTATCAATTTATTATACACATATTATTAATTATATAATTGTCTTGTAATTATAATTGTTATGTACTCTATTTGTAATTGTGCTGATATATGTCAACTAATGACTTTAACGTCCAACTGCTATTTGAGCTAATTGAGGGTGGCAGCGAGCGACCTGGAGAGCGAACTGGTCTGCTACTAGGCAGGCACCTTTCTGTTTCCAACTTCTCCCTCCAGGTGCTGCTGCCATCACTCTGCATCTGCCCATTTCCTCACCAAATTTTGGTTTAATAAACTGTAACGGAGGGGTCTTTTGGGCCAGCCAGAGCGATTGACTTCCTCCAATCTTATTGTCTATCTTGGTTATTATGGAATATATTAATAATATCAGATAATGACAGAAATTCAAAAGCTTCGGTCTATGCCTTTTTAATATATTCGGTTGATCATCGTAATTTACCCAATCTTAGTTGGAAGAAACCTTTATTCTATAGTGTTGAATTTGAATATATTTAAAGTAAAATTAATTCTGGCATGCACATCGGCATGTTGGACATCACAGGTTTCAAGAGGGACAGGTTAAATTGACTTAGAATAAATGGTTATTGAATTCACTACTATCTAATTTAGATATATAGGATCAAATGTAGGTAAATGTGGGTCCGAAAATTTGATGCTTTAATATTACCTTAAATGGTTCTGGTATACAAACCCCAATTACACCGCATTAGTGTGTCATGTAGAGGCAGCTGTCACATGACAATACATGTTTAAACACAGATGTGCTGTATAATTAGTACATTTACCACTCTGTTCCACACATGTGCAATGCTGGTTCGAATCCTGGTCGAGTCAAACCAATGACTTAAAAATGTATACTTGTCGCTTCCTAGCCAGGCACTCGGCGTTATTAGGACAGGGCAAGGACTACAGTAGATCACACAATCATGTTAAAAACCCTGGATAAGATAGGGATAAGAGGAAATACACTAGTATGGATAGAGGACTACCTATCGGGAAGAAAACAGAGAACTAAGGCAAATGGAAGCTTATCTCCACAACTACCAATCAAATGTGGAGTGCCACAGGGCTCCATACTGGGTCCATTATTGTTCATCACATACATATATGACCTAGATGTCTGGCTAAAAACAGAAAATATTCAATTATATGCTGATGATACTCAATAGATAATAACAAAAATGATGTAATGAACAGTTTGAAAGATAAAGTAGAAAAGTTAAATGACTGGTGCAATGCAAATAAAATAACCATGAATGTTAAACAAATCCAAAACGCTAATCTTCAGCAACAGTGGTAGGAAAAACCAAGAAAACAAAGCAACTTCACTAGGTGGTAAAACACGGAAAGAGTCACAGAATACAGGTATCTAGGACTTAGATTAGATGAACATCTGAATTACAATTTTTGCATAAATTATCTCATACAGAAGATAAATGCCAAAACTATGGTTATTCAGTAAGATAAGAAAATATATGACAAAAGGAAATGGATATCCAGTCAAATCAATGATATTACCCTTCTTTGACTATGGGATGTAATTTACATGGGTGGGAACACACAAACACTAATGAACTTACAAAGACAACCAAATAGAGCTTTGAAACTATGCCCGGGCCTAGAAAATAGACATCCTAAATAGACCTGCACAAACAGGCTAAACTGTGCATGCTCGAAACTAGAAGAGAAACACTCTTCAGAGTAATAGATTTTGTCTATGTTGAAAATTACAAAACAAGTAGAAAAGTCACTAGACCTTTGAGGCACCTGTGCTAAGAACAGAAACATCCAACTGTGGGTGCTTTGATAGAAGCGTATTAGCTATGAGCTTAAAATATTGGAATAGCCAAAGCAGTGAGTTAAGAAACACCAAAGCACTAAAAGAATACAAAGAAAATTAAGAAAGACTGGAAATGAGATATGAATAAAGAAATATGTACTAAGTAAGAGATCAGGGATAAACAGTAAGTAAGCGATAAAACATCAAAAACCACTCAACAAACTATGTGCAAACTATAATTAAAAAACAAACAAATTGGAAACTCCCCGATTTTACACCATAAACAAGTTTACAGAAATTATTGATAAAGGAAATCAATCCATATGGATTATGACCACTACTGCACAGCGGCGAAAACAAGTGCATGCATTTAACCATTATGAGCAGAATAAACAAACAATCACTAAAAAGAATTAGAAATTACAAATGCTATCTACACGAAGACTAAGGAATCCTAACTGAATTTAACCTAACCTTCAATGAAGTGTTCAACTATAATTCAGGTTAACAGGTGTGTTTGTGTGTGCTTTTGTTTAATGTTTCCAGGAAAGAAATCTCCCCCAACGTTTACTGTGCCCTACATTGGCGCAATTTCGGTAATTGTGCCAAATCCCTCACCCCTGCCCCCTCTTCCACCCCCACACTCACCCACACCCACACACACGCCTCCTGGTGTGGGGTAATGAGGGAGACTTCGTCCCGCTTGTCGTGTCCTGAATTACCTGACAATCAGGGTGCCCCGGTAAGTTTACGCGCTGTGCCATCTAATCGCCCCCACCCTCACACACACACACCGCCTCCACCACCACCACCGGATGTTGAGGCGGAAGTTGTGCGCGCGCATGCGCGTGTGCGCAGAGGTGACAAGGGAGGTAAGGGGTAGGATACGTTGTTGAGGGGTGGGGTGGGGGTGGGGTTGGGGTGGGGTTGGGTGTGGGGTTGGGGTGGGGGTGGGGTGGGGCTGGGGGTGGGTGTGGTGGGTGTGGATGTGGTGGGCTAGGGGTGGTAGGGGGTGTACACGCCCTGCTAACATCGTTCAACCAGCTGTGTCGCTATGCTAAGCAGACACTAGCCGAGGTTTGCCATGTTCTTTACAAGTATTTACTAATTTTCTAATTAAAAAACAAAACAACTAACAAAAAACACACACTCAAACTCACATTTCTTCCATTCCGAAGTAAGTCGCCTAACCTTTAGTCTATTTCGGCTCCCTGATACAACTAACATACCCACACGACTGGACGTGGTGGCCGAATCGGTAGAGCGCAGGCATCCCCTGCGGAATGTCGGGAGTTCTAATCTCAGCCGAGTCAAATCAATGACTTACAAAATTGATACCTAGCTTGGCGCTCAGCATTAATAGGTTAGGGCAAATACTACTTAGCGCAGTATCAGGATAATGTGACTGCATGGCATATCACGTCATGGTGTCAGTGGCCTGGTGTCCCAGTGGGTCAGCACTATAAACTTGACATGAGTGCGCACTGTCACAATTCAATTCCTGTCCTGATATGATCTTAGATGTTGCTAGGATGTAAAACAACAAGAAACAAACATACCCACACTGAACAGCGGATGGTTTAGCTCCGGCAAACGCCTGCTTGGTCTTGATGCTGACCGTGTTGGTGTCTTTATGTGACATTTGAGCTCCTTGTGACATTTGAGCATGCGCACTCGTCGTAATGACATCCGCTTCTTTGCTTGCTTGATTGTGTTTGGTTGACTGTGTTTGGTTGACTGTGTTTGGTTGATGACACTTCGTTTGGCCATGGTTAGATGAATGTGCTTTGGTGGACTGTGATTGGCTGACTATCTGTGAAGGCATGTGATTGGCTGACTCTGGTTAGTTGACTATGTGTTTGATTTTACTTTGTTAACTGTGCTTGGTTGACTGTGCTTGGTTGACTGTGTTTGGTTGACTGTGCTTGGTTGACTGTGCTTGATTGACTATGCTTGGTTGACTGTGTTTAGTTGAATGTGCTTGGTTGACTGTGCTTGGTTGACTGTTGGTGGTTGGCTGTGCTTGGTTGACTGTTGCTGGTTGGCTGTGCCTGGTTGACTGTTCCTGCTTGACTGCTTGGTTGACTGTTCCTGGTTGACTGTGCTTGGTTGACTCTTCCTGGTTGACTATGCTTGGTTGACTGTGCCTGACTGACTGTGCTTGGTTGACTGTTCCTGGTTGACTGTGCTTGGCTGACTGTGCTTGGCTGACTGTGCTTGGTTGACTGTGCCTGGTTGCCTTCCTTGATTGCCTGTGCTTGGCTGACTGTGCTTGGCTGACTGTGCTTGGCTGACAATACTTGGTTGACAGTGCTTGGCTGACTATGCTTGGCTGACAATACTTGGCTGACTGTGCTTGGCTGACTGTGCTTGGCTGACTGTGCTTGGCTGACTGTGCTTGGCTGACTGTGCTTGGCTGACTGTGCTTGGCTGACAATACTTGGCTGAATGTGCTTGGCTGACTGTGCTTGGCTGACTGTGCTTGGCTGACAATACTTGGCTGACTGTGCTTGGCTGACTGTGCTTGGCTGACTGTGCTTGGCTGACTGTGCTTGGCTGACTGTGCTTGGCTGACTGTGCTTGGCTGACAATACTTGGCTGACAGTGCTTGGCTGACTGTGCTTGGCTGACTGTGCTTGGCTGACTGTGCTTGGCTGACTGTGCTTGGCTGACAATACTTGGCTGACAGTGCTTGGCTGACTGTGCTTGGCTGACTGTGCTTGGCTGACTGTGCTTGGCTGACTCCACCTTATGCGTGACATTGATAATGAAGTCAGTATAATTGTTACTCTCTGTGTAACACCAGTGGGATACACAAAGTTGAAACTGTATAATGTTACGTTTAACCTCCACATGTTGGTGGAAAGTCCTCAGCCAGAATCTGTGGGTTGTGTAGGCAGGCTATAATGAAATCAATAGAGGCAAGAAGAGAAAGGAAGAGTATAAAGAATGAAAGTAGAGAGCTTGTACCCTCAGGTTTATTATTATATAGTGGTACATGGAACTGGTATGGCATACCACCTGACCATATTCTCCAATGAGCAACAAACATTTATAGTTCCACCAATGAACAGTAAGCATTCTTGCCAGTAAATACATTCATGCACCTGGCACTATACACCATTTACAGTAATAGACCATTTGTATTCCATTATAGACCATTTGCATTACCCACCAATGCGTTTTATCGGAATATTTTACATATGGTTGCACACAATAATACACAGCCCAGTGAGGGTATATACATCCCCTTGAGGTCATTTCAGGACTGGCATTGCTTGAAATGATGCCAGCTTTATACTGCTGTATATTTGAGATACCAATCGTGATGTCAGCATTATCAAACATTCGAATCAGTCAGGTTATCCTAACGCTGAGCGATCCAAGCTAGACCCAGGTTCATGTCCTGGTAGGCACCAGGATAGGTGGTGGTAAGACTCAATATTGGAAATCCACCGTCTGCTTTAGCTACTCCCGCAACCCTGGGACAGGGCTGCCAAATAACTTGACAGAAAAGGCGTAACACTGTTGAGTTATGAGTATAACCACGTGAATTTGCTTTGTAAATGTGCTAAATATAGAGTTAAAATATGTATCTTCCATATCCTGCTGTTTGGATTGAATAATTGGCGGAATCTTTTAAATTAATCGAGTTTGAAAGTCAACATTCAGTGATGTTTACGCATTCTCTCGCATTTCATCAACTCTTTGTCAATATGGCTAAACAATAGATGTTGGAACCAGGAGCTATTCAAAAGCAGTTCTTGCTCGGATTTAGATGTGGTTCTCATTCACCCATACTGTTGGTAAGGAGTCGTCCAAAGTTCTCAACATTTTTAGGGTCAGACAAAGAGTACTACTTTCCAGATCCCTCCGCCCCATGAAGTAGTTCAGAGCAACATTCTACATACGATTTAATTTACACTATTAGTTCAAATGAAATATAAATATTGTATTCAACGATAAAAGTCGTACATAATTGATATCACTCTACCCACTATTGTGTTTTCTTAGACCATGAAAATGTTGATAATTTTGGACGGCCCCTATGGGTGAATACTTGACCCAAGTCTCACTCAGCTGGGTCTGCCACAGAGGAAACATGCAGCTTATCCACTCGGCCTGCCCACCCAGTTACAACGCCATGGGAGACCTTAGGAGATGGCTGATGTTATTTATACTACTGTCATGGGAGTGATGAAGATGGGAAATATTGTGCCTCGAGCGGGACTTGAACCCACATCTCTTTGCATTCCGGGCCAGTGTTCTAACGATTACACCACCTAGGCTCTCTGATATCAGCACACTACCCACACCTACCTGTATATGTTGTTACTTGCCTGAGAGGTCAGTGCAGACCACTCCACTTGTCCCCCTGGAATTGTAAGTCTTTTAATGCTTACAATTACATACATACAGGCAATGCACTAACACATACATACACAGGGTAGGTTCAACAACCATACAGCACATAGCTTGTACAGGATCCTGGTCATAGCAACCAGTGTCATGGGGGTGATGAAGATGGGAATTATTGTGCCTCGAGCAGGACTCAAACCCACATCTCTTTGCATTCCGGGCCAGTGTGCTAACCATATATCACCCTTATATCACCACACTACCCACACCTACCTGTCTATGTTGTTGCTTGCCTGAGAGGTCAGTGCAGACCACTATGCTACGATAATATATCATATACGACATATAAATATAATTCATTGCAACACTTCCACCCAATTTCCCACTCAGTCACATACCCCCGTCCTGATATGACCATCGGTGTTTCTAGGGCGCAAAACAAACAACTACTACCTCAGCCACATTATCCTGACACTGAGCTAACCAGTCCTTGCCCTATCCTAGTAATGCCGAGCGCCATGTATCAATTTTGTAAGTCATTGGCTTGACTCGGCTGGAATTCAAATTCCAGGACTTCCGCATGGGAAGTCTGCGCTATGTTGATACGTATTGCGTCTCTGTGCATGCGCAGTGAAAGAAAGAAACCTTCGCGCGCGCACTGCAGGCTGTCCTACACTTCCTGACAGATCTCAAAGCAAATGCGTACATCATGTCCATCCCTCTGACCTACATTTGTCTCACTGACCTACATACGGGTATTTCCTCTTAGACAATCCGTGGGTTAAGTCGCGATTGCTAATAGCTAACCTCAGTTGAACATTTTATAAAGAAAAAAAACAACAATATAATTTTTTTTTTTAAACCCACAGAGCTACTTTAGCAGTTTGCCAGCTGCATGGTTGGCTTAGAGGTCAGAGCTGGTAAAATTACAGGTGGCCTAAAGGTCACGTGGGCCAAATCTCACGTGGCCTTGCGTCAGTCAGGCTAAATACCCTCACACCCTGTTCCTGATATGTCGTCCTGGTATAAAACCCCTTCGTGTCATTTGACTCATCTGAAAATGTGTTTGTGTTCGCGCGCATGACCAGGATCTCGTAAATAAACTTCACACCATCTTTTTTTAAACCCACAAAAAAACCCACACTCAAAGGCAGCCATTCTCCCCAAGTAGATCTGTTTACCTTTGATTTCAATGTATCACTAGTGTAGGAGACCATGTTCTTTGGTGTTTTGCACAGGACGCGGTAGTCCAATCGATAGAGCGCAGGCTTCCTGTGCAGAAGGTCAGGAGTTCGAATTCCAATCGAGTCAAACCAATGGCTTATGAAATTGATACTTGTTCAGTTGTTGCTACCTAGTCTGGTGCTCAGCCTTAATGGGATAGGGTAAGGGGTGGTTTGCACAGTATTAGGATAATGTGACTGTGTGGGATATCTGGTCATGGTGCCAGCGGCCTGATCTCCCAGTGGGGCAGCACTATAAATTCGCCATGAGTATGCACTGTCACAAGTCCGTAACCATCCTGATATGACCTTAGGTGTTGCTGGGATACAACACAACAAAAAACAAACAAACAGCCGGTGTTTTGCTTTGGCGTGTTCAACAGACGGCGTGATCACGTGGTGCAAGTTTTCAGGAAACCGTTCATTTATGAGCAGAGTCGTGAGAAGGTGGGTGTTTTGTTTGGTTGTTTTTTTGTTTGTTCAAACCACTGTATGTGTTTTGAGCAGTCTAATACATAATTACCGAGCTGGGTGTTCAACTTTGTCCCACAAAAACAGTCCACGTTTGTTCAATTTATTATATTTTTATATTTTCATTTCATTTGTTCATTAAGCGGGAGAAATTTCAATCACAGATGACTGCTCTTCCTCATTCCACTGCTCCTTTCATAGCCTAGTAATGCCGAGTGCCAGGCTATGTAGCGACACATATAAACTGTTCAAATAATTCATTTGACTCAACCAGAGTTTAAAAAACTATTGTGTTCCCAACAAGGAAGGAGGTGCTAAACTGATTTGGCTATTCCATCTGGTTAGAATTTTCTCTAGATAGGATTATATAATCTATAGCATAGTATTGTTATCTATTGGCTAATTGCCTTTTAAAGGTGGTCGCTAGGTATTTTTAAATTACATTTTACAGTATTACCCCGTTAAACCAAACTTGACCTGACCCTAGAAATTTGTTTGGATTAACCGATCATTGGTTTAACAAAGCTTTGGCTTCGACTTTGACTTGGCTTTGACCAAACTGCACGTGCATTATGAATGTAATATACAATGTATGTGAACACTTTGATTATTGTTTTTTTATGTATTGTTTTATTTTGTATATATGTCAATTTCACTAAGGCGTTTGATACAGTCAGGAGGACCAGGCTATGGCAGCTACTGAGGAAGTATGGATGCCCAGAGAAGTTCACAACTATGATCGAGGCTCTACCTACAGGAATGATGGCGAATGTTAGTGTTGGAGGGGAAGTCTCGGAATCGTTTGTGGTTACCAATGGGGTCAAGCAAGGTTGTGCACTGGCCCCCACGCTCTTTATCATCTTCCTATCAGCAATGCTCGAACAGGCTTTCCGAGACATGGGGTATGGCATCTATATACAGTCCCGACAGAGCCCTGATCTATTCAATGTCGCACACTTCAGAGCGAAGACCAAGACTACTCGGATACTGGTGAGAGAGCTGCTATTCGTAGATGACAGTGCACTGGTTTCCGACTCTGCTGAAGAGATCCAGAAAATAGTGGACGCTTTCTCCGATGCATCAAAGAAGTTTGGCCTGAAGATTAACATCAAGAAGACGGAGGTGCTGTACCAACCCAACTCTACAAGAACCCAACAGGAGGATATCATGGTTAACGGAAACAAGCTGAACTCTGTTCTGGAATTCACCTATCTCGGAAGCAGTATATCAAGTGTGGACGCATTGATGCTGAAATACAGAGGAGGATGGCCAAGACTAGCGCATCTTTTGGCCGACTCTGCCAGAGACTCTGGAACAACCACCATGTGTCCATGTTGGTCAAAGGCACGATCTACCGTGCAATCATGCTATCCACCCTACTATACGGAGCCAAGGCCTGGACAGTGTGCAGACGACAGGTGAAAAAGCTGCATGCCTTCATGATGCGACATCTGCATTCAATCATGAGGCTAACCTGGCAGGACAAAGTGACAAATAAGGAAATACTCGAACGGATGGAAGATCTGCTGATCAAAAAGAATCTCTGTTGGACTGGACACCTCATGAGGATGTCATCAGACAGGCTACCAAAGCAGATCCTCTATTCTCAACTGTCTTCTGGTTACAGAAAGAGAGGGCACCCTTGTCTCCAGTTCAAGGATACCATCAAGAGAAACCTGAAGCTGAGAGACATTGTGCATGTTGGCCCGAGGCTAACATGAGTAATTTGCTCACGAGGCTGCTGTCTGTTTACCTTTCCTGCTAAATCGCCCTCTCCGTTCTCACTCACTTTGCTTCTGGCACTGCTACACTGCGCACCGTTTCCGCCCCTGCAGCTCTGCCTAGCCACTGCTGCCATGCTTCAAGGTTACATGGCTGCTTATCCGGAACGGGTCGTTTTAGACGTGCACCGGCGAGCCTGCCTACACAACTACAGATTCAAGCCGTGGACGTTACATTACTGGTGACCATGACGGTCATTGATATATACGGTAGTAGTACTGAGTTTATGACAACTTTTCTAGAACCTATGTGTATTTAATAATATAGTTGCGGCCATTGTAATTTCAAAGACCGGAACGGGCACTGCCGCCAGGTATGTGTTACAGGTTTTGGAGAGTTTTAGCAGGTGCACTCGCATACTGTGTTTACCGACGTGACAGTAACGTTACCACTTGCCAGCTCATTTCCTCTTGTTAAGTATCATCTCATGTTAATAATTAACGGAATATAACTTTACACTGAATTCAGTAATTTTAGAATGTGTTTTGAAGCATGCAATATTCTTTACCCTGTTGTCATTGCTTGCCTCTGTGCGCCGTCGTGACAGTGTCGGGTATCTCTGCTTATGCACAGCCTTATCGAGGTGACAGCAAAGCTAGTCGTCGGTTCATTTCAAGTTCATTTCAATGCTACCACGCTCTCGTTACCGCTGCTACTCACTTCGCTTTCCCGCACGCAGCCTACTGCGTCAGTTGGTGTCCTATGAGCGCCGGTTTGAAATTGTCAACACAGCTGCTATGCCACTGAGTTGTATCAGGTTACTCTTCCTTATTCTGAGTTTGAGAAGCTTCATACGGTATGAGTTCCGGACTGTAAAATTCAGCTTTACCTGCTTGCTGCTTAGCCCTGTACCGGTGGGCTATCATAATGTAATTTATACGCTCACCCGCTTGGTGTTCAGTGCGGTACTGACAGGCTAGGATAATGTACACTATATGTTCACCCGCTTGGTGCTCAGCCTGTACCGGCGGGCTAGGATAACTGTGTCGACAAGTTTCCTGATCTAATATCCCATAAGTGACACTCCGAGAACGAGCGAGAATAGCTTCATTCTGCCGTTCTACACACCGTATTTACCGATGTGACAGTAACCTTTGGCTCTTGCCAGCTTGTTTCCTCAGGTTAAGTATTATCTCATGTTCATAATTAACTGAATATAAGCTTAGCACTGAATTCAGTATGTAGAATTGTTACGGGCATGCAATATTCTTCACGCTTTCTTCTCTTGCTTGCCTCTGTGCACCGTCGTCACTTACCTCTGGCAATTCACAGTCACAGAGGCAGTTCTTTATCTTTAAAACTTGTTAGTACATCATGCTCACAAATTACAGACCTTGCTGTCAGTATTGACTCGTCCTAATAAGGGAATTTTATCTGAGGTAGTACAAGTATTTCTTTGTTATGAACCCACCACTATGTCTATTTTACCTATCATTCAAGCAACACCAGCAACTAAATAACATCTATGCACTTGGCCATGTATACCTGTTTCACAATAGTACATTTGCATTCCCCACCAATGATTATTATCGGAATATTTTATACCCTGTTTATCGAGTGATAGGAACCGTTGCCAGTGCCAGCTACTTCCGTCATCTGATTGAGCTCCGGATGGTAAACTACACGTTCACCCGACTTGATCCACCTGGCTGCTCAACCGGAATGGATCTGCCTAGACCTGTAACAGTTAACACCAGGTGGTAGTATGAGCCTGTAGTTCTGAATAGGAATGCTATAGAGACTGCTGGCGCCGGCTCACTGTGTCAGTTTCGCATTCCTTCACTAGTAAGTCATGCTCATAATTAATCTTAGGTAATTCTAGCACTGAATGGCCACCATAGTAACATAATTTGAGATGAAGCAGTGGTAGAGTATGTTGTCTTTCGCAGCTCCTCCCATCACGATTTGTTTCCGAGGTGATAACTGCTCACAAATATAAATTTGATCTTAAGAGCAAATGTTGTTTGTTCTTGTTTTACGTCCTAGCAACTCGGTCAAGGACCCACCCCAGTCTCCCACTCGGCAGGGCGCCCACCAGCCGGGGGTTTCAGTCATCTGGAACGAACAACACCGATGGATTGGCACTACCAAATGAAGTAGTCAACAACTGAGGCAGCATCAGGACAGGTGACGACTTGTTGGATGTTATAGTGCTGCCACTCGGCGATACCAGACCGCCAGCGCCGCCAGATTCGGTCGAGAAATTGACAAAGATAAGTGCTTCCCGTCTATTAACTAGCTAACTTCCTAGGATGTTAATTAGTTGGTCTCCATGACGGTCTCTCTCACATACCAAAAGTCACAGAAATTCTCCATGCCTGTATACTGTGGCAGACCAAATCCATATAACTAAGATAATTATAGAGCATAACAGTGAAGGGTAATCAGCTGGTTAAATGCATCAAGCCAGTCTAGATTCGCTAACAGAACCCATGCAGATTTTAGAGCACCCCGTATTTGGGTTCTTTCATCGTAATCCCAAACTCTTGGAAGGATCTGGAATGGTTCCAGAAGTTAGCGGCAGAGATCCCATTCTCTCTGATTGTGCTCGCCAGCTCTTAAAGGCAGCAAGATATAATTGTGACCAGATTAAGTATAACTCAGTCACAGAACTTCTAGTAGCCGATGCTCCAAGTAATTCATTTAGCGATAAAGCCAGTAAAGATAAAGCATTAACGTTATGTAACTCATTTAATCTCGAGTGACATCAGTTGTGTTCTCCTTTTCACTGTTAGATTCTCCCTGGAATGCCGTTTCCGCTCTCCTTCCCCTGATCCTTCTAATCTTGTATTCACGCTGAATGCGGATAATCTTCTGTCCCAACAGCTCCCGTCATCGGGGAAGGGTAAAAATAAGATACTATGTCCATGTGCCCCTCAACTTTGGTTTCTGGCAGCTACTTACAACTGTGAGCTTGAGTAGATAAGCCGGGCAAAGATCTAATGCTAGCAGACGCTCTGAGACGCTCCTTCTGTGATTCCAATCTTGAGGATACAATTTGAAGTGAAGTTTAAGCCAGGTACCGAATTGGTATTGGCGGATGCCTTAAGCAGATCTTTTGATGATTCTACTCTTAAAGATAAAGCATCTGCACTTTTCAATTCGCTCGGCCTGATTGAAATAAATGTACTTCTTCCTTTGACATAGCTTGATTTCGACCTTTAAATGCTCATGTAATGGATCCAGCCTGGAAGATAGTTCGTTGTTTGCCTCTATCTTCCAGGCTACATGATGAATCACCACCATCGCCTCATCGTGATGTACCGTGACGACCGCGCTAAGTGCACCTGGCAAAACCAAGTCGGCACATATCAGGCGATATCTGCTCTTTGCTGACAGGCACTCCTTCCACCCGTCATGTCTTAAAATTTAATCATGTCACCCTATCCGCCTCTGGTCTAAGAGTCTTGGTGTTGTCATTCAAAACCCACCATGTGTCCTCCTGCCCGATCCAGTTCCTTCTCCCTCCCATTCCTGGTGCCCAATCCTGCCCTACAAGCCTGGCGTCACTATATAGCGTTTGTCACACCTCGCCCTGATGACCCAGCTTTCCTCCTGCCGTCATCGGGCCCCTTGACACTGCAACTGCTGACCAAGATGCTACGAGATGTCACTGCTGGAGTTCCCTGCTGTAATTGATGTCACCAGGCACCTTGAAGACAACCTCCTTCCAAGCCTACCTGTCTCATGTCGAGATTACTGCTGCTCCATCAGCGCTCGCTCAATTGTTGGGTGAGCGCTGATCCCCGACATGTTACTACCCATCTCTGCATTGGGCTGAACTTCCTGGTTATGCATTCCAGTCAGCATATGTTTACTGGCCTCTGTCGCCGCCTGTTACATCCTTGAACACCTGCCAAGGTCCGACGTGTTTTTATTAAATACTTTATTTAATCCACTTGCTGCTTCTGTTTCTGTTCTCCTGTTCTTTCATTACAGCCGAGTGTAGCGAATTAAGACTGACTCATGGACATCACTCTCACAGCAGAGAGCTAAATGGAGAGCGGCAGTCAAGTAATGAAAGCAGTCTTTGACATTGTACATTACCTAATTCTATGAGCAGCATACATTGTACATTACCTACTTCTATGAGGAGCATACATTGTATATTACCTACTTCTATGACCAGCATACATTGTACATTACCTGCTTATATGAGTAGCATGTATTGTACATTACCTACTTCTATGACCAGCATACTTTGTATATGACTTACTTGTATGAGCAGCATACATTGTACATTACATAAATCTATGTTCAGCATACATTGTACATGACCTACTTGTATGAGCAGCATACATTGTACATGCCCTACCTCTATGAGCAGCAAACATTGTACATGACCTACTTCTATGAGCAGCATACATTATACATTAGCTACTTCTATGAGCAGCATACACTGTACATTGATTGATTGATCGGTGGTTGCTTTACACCGTGTCGGCAGCATAGGCCATATTCACTGCGAGAAATGTTTGTTTTTTGTTCAAACCATCGCTTTTACATGTAAAAGCAGACAATCAGTTATGTGCCAATGGACACTCATTAAATTAGAAAGCTCACTATCATATGTTTGTGGTCAAGGGAAACAAATTCCCATAGAAAAAGAAAAGTTTTATTAATAATTGATAGAATCTATTTAGTAAACTATATGAGGTGGTACAGTCCAGCTGCCCTCAAAAAGGCTCAAATGTTTTCTTGCTTTACCTTAGTAAAATGGTCATGCATACTGTCTGCAGTGTAGAACTGTTGGCGCAGGGCCAAAAATCAACGCAACTTAGTAAAATGTGTTTGAGTGTCAGCGGGGACTGACACCCAAGACATTCAGGGGGAGGTTCCCCCTTGAGCAGAAAAGCATGTGTAAGCCACTTGGTCCCGCCGACCTCCCACATGAGTCTGTGGTGGCTTTCCCACAGATGGTTCAATTTCTTTAAGTTTATTAATGTTTTCATCCCACTCATGTTGCCATTTGGATTTTATGTGGGTGGCTATTAGTGGTTTCAGATCAGAGTGAGGGATCAGACACGGTTCAAGATCACAGTTCAGGGCCTTCTTCGCAGCCCGATCAGCTCGTTCGTTTCCTTGTATGCCGGCATGGCCAGGCACCCAGCACAGGTGGATGTCATACCCATCCGTTGTCAGTTGGTTCATTTTATAAATGACCGTTGCTAGAATAGGGTGATTCGTTTTCAGTCCAGCAACAGCCAGGAGGCAAGAGAACGAATCACTGTATATAACATAGTTAGTGTGGTTGGATACCTCAATACACTCCAATGCGAGAAGGAGTGCTCGGGCTTCTGCAGTGAAAATTGAGCTCTAATCGGGCAAACGTACACCAAATTTTTCCCGGCGGCAGACTGCCACAGCAGCTACCCGGCTTTGGTCTTTCGAACCATCAGTGTATATGGAGAGGTGGTCTGCAAACTGTACATGACCTACTTCTATGAGCAGCATACATTGTACATGACCTACTTCGATGAGCAGCATACATTGTACATTACCTACCTCTATGCCCAGCATACCTTGTACATGACATACGTATATGAGCAGCATACATTGTACCTTACCTACTTCTATGAGCAGCATACATTGTACATTACCTACCTCTCTGCCTAGCATACATTGTACATGACCTATTTGGATGAGCAGCATACATTGTACATTAACTAACTCTATGTCCAGCATACATTGTGCCCTACCTACTTTTATCAGCAGCATACATTGTACATGCCCTACTTTTATGAGCAGCATACATTGTATATTACTTACTTTTATGGGCAGCATGCATTGTACATTACCTACTTCTTTGAGCAGCATACATTGTACATTACCTACTTTTATGAGCAGCATACATTGTCTATTACCTCTTCTATCAGCAGCATACATTTTACATTACCTACTTCTATCACCAGAATAAAGTGTACATTACCTACTTCTATGAGCAGCATACATTGTACATTACCTACTTCTTTGAGCAGCAAACATTGTCCATCACCTACTTCTATCAGCAGCATACATTGTGCATTACCTAATTCTATGCTCAGCATACATTGTACTTTACCTACTTCTATGAGCAGCATACATTGTACATTACCTACTTCTATCAGCAGCATACATTGTATATTACCTACTTCTATCAGCAGCATACGCTGTACATTACCTACTTCTATCAGCAGCATACATTGTACATTACCTACTTCTATCAGCAACATACATTGTACATTACCTACTTCTATGCTCAGCATACATTGTACATTACCTACTTCTATCAGCAGCATGCATTGTACATTACCTACTTCTATGCTCAGCATACATTGTACATCACCTACTTCTATGAGCAGCATACATTGCACATGCCATACTTCTATGATCAGCATACATTGTACATTACCTACTTCTGTGAGCAGCATACATTGTCCATTACCTTCATCTATGAGAAGCACACATTGTGGTGGTGATGGTGTGTGAGGATGGACTTCGGGGCGAGGGAGGGGAAAACAAGGCGAATTAACATATCAGAAGTATATTATGCAGTTTACTAGCAATAGTATACTTTTCTCTTTTGTTTCTCTTGAAGATTTATACTGCCTATCATGGATAAGTCTGATTAGACTTGTTTTCACCATTAGACAGTTTCTGGACAGAAAGCCCGAGCCCGAGAAAGCCCGAGCCTACACATTTACCAACCCAAAGGATTTTTAACCTCCCAGACCGCATGGTATGAGAGCAACTGGCCTTTGATGATGCTATAACTTATAGTATAAGTTACACACAGCAATGCAACTCCAAATTGGCAGAGGTGAGTGCTCGGGGAAGCAAACCACCGACATTCAGATTATGAGTGTGACCTAGATAAAAACTCAGACACTCTAACGACTTCACCACAGAGAACACCACTTCAATGAGCAGCATACAGGGAAGTTGGACCGGTGGGGTGGGATGGGGAGGGGGGCGACAGTCAGGGGAGGGGGTGGAACAAAGATTTTCCCAGCAAACATACTGGAAGTATATTATGCAGGATAAGTCCCCGCCCCCCCCCCCCACCGCCCCACCCCACGCGGCTCCGGGTAATGATTGCGTAGACATCTTGAGTAAAATGGGTCTAGGCCGCGCCTCATCCCCCCCCCCCCCCCACACACACACACTTCACACAACAAGCGATCCCTGCTGTTTGCGCATCAAGGTCTGAGCCTGAGTTGACCAACTTTCTGTGAGCGATAATGTTGACAGTCGGCCGCGGCTACTAGTAAGGGCAATATTTGCCCGCCATTCCCCCCCCCCCCCTCCCCCCACCCGCACGTGCGCGCGCAACCCAGCCGGGCCGGAAGTGGGAAGTGTGCTCCCTCCCACCCCCACCTGCCACACCCACCCACCATTACCTCGTACTACCACTACCACCACCACCCACATCATCCCCACCATCAGAACCCAAACAAAAATCACACACAAATCAAACGACCTTGACCTCTTTCGAATGGCCGCAGATTAAAACAAAACATTTGCTGCGCAGGCTCCGCTGCGATCTCGCGCACCTAGCGACCGCCATATTGGATGGTGATTTAGGCGGGTGTGGAGTGGGGGTGGGGGGGGGGAGTGTGTGTGGGGGTGAAGGTATTAGAGGCTGAGGACAGTGGGATTGAAAGAGAGAAATCGAATTCGAAGAATAATTAGAATGTGTGTCAGGGTTGGAGTGGTGGGGAGGGAAGGAGAGGGGGTAGATTGGGGGGCAGGGCAAGGGAGAGAGGGGATAGGGGTAGGGGAGAAGGGAGAAGGGAGAGGGAGAGGGAAAGGGAGAGGATAAAGTGGAGAGAGGAGAGGGGAGAAGCCAGGTAAGAGAGGGGAGAGGGAAATAGAAGATTGGCGAGGGAGAAAGGGAGGGGGGGAGAAGGGAGAGAGAAAGGGACAGCAGAGATTGGAGAGAGGAGAGGGGAGAAGGCAGATAAGAGAGGGGAGAGAGACAGGGGAGAGAGGGAGAGGGAAAGGGAGAGGAGAGAGTGGAGAGAGGAGAGGGGAGACGCAGATAACAGAGGGGAGAGGGCAGAGCGAAGAGGGCGAGGAGGGGAGAGAGGTGGGGAGAAGGGAGAGGAAAAGGGACAGCAGAGAGTGGAGAGAGGAGAGGGGAGAAGGCAGATAACAGAGGGGAGAGAGAAAGGGAAGAGGGACAGGGGAGAGAGGGAGTGGGAAAGGGATAGTAGAGAGTGGAGTGTGGGGAGGGGAGAAGGCAGATAAGAGAGGGGAGAGGGACAGTCAAGAGGGGCGAGGGGAGAGAGCTGGGGAGAACGGAGAGGAAAAGGGACAGCAAAAAGTGGACAGAGGAGAGGGGAGAAGGCAGATAAGAGAGGGGAGAGTGGAGAGAGGAGAGGGGAGAAGGAAAGGGAAGAGGGGACAGGAAGACGGGCGAGGATGAACGGAGGTGTGGAAGTGGAGGATGGATATTGAAGGGGGGATGTGAGAGAAGAGGGGAAAGAGGGGAGAGGGGGTAGGGGTAGGGGAGAAGGAAGGGGACGGGGGGGGATATGGAGAGATGTGGGGAAGGAGAGGGAGCGTGGCACTGACCTTGAGGACCATTCGGTTGGAGTGAAATGAAAGCAACGTGTGAGATGATGAAAAGAGGGGTGGGGGGCAGGTGGGGGGGGGGGAGGAGGCAGGTGGGGGGTAGAGGCAGATGGGGGTGTGTGCTGGGCGGTTGCGAGGTGATGTAGGCTGACCCGGTATTGAAGATCCCTCCTGTACCTGCCTAGAGAGATGCGGTACCTTCCCCTCCGAGGTGACACCTCCTACATCTGCCGATCACACAGCCACCCCCACCGCACCCCCACCCACCTCCCCCCACCCCCACCCTGCCATTCTCGTCCTCCCTACTCCCGGCCGTCCATCCACATGATTATCGCTACCTAACCTGACGCTCGGCATTACTAGGATAGTACAACAGCTGCTTAGCTCGGTATCAGGATAATGTGACTGAGTGGGATATTGTGTCATTGTGCCGGCAGCATGATCTCTTTTTGGGGCAGCATTATCAAGTCAGCATCTGAGGGTGCTACTGTGTGAGCGTATAAGTTATATGATCTTAGATGTTTTAGGACGTAAATTCCCTACAAACAAACTTATTGTGCCATGTGTGCTAATAAGTATAATTACCCTCAAACAAACAAATGCAATTATTGTGTAAATAACCAGTTCGGTCGGTGTTGATAAATGTTATTCATATGAATAAAGTTAATTTACAATATAGCAAAAAGTACTGTCATACTCATAGCCATGTTATGATCATAGCCCCCCTCCCCCACACCCTTACTCCCACTCCTACCCCACCCTTTCCCCACCCCATCCCCACGCCTACGCCTATCCCTGTTCCACCCCACCCCCACTCTATCCACCTACTCCTACCACCTACACTTACCCCACCCCTACCCCTACCACTTCCCCATCACCTCCCCCACAATTCCCCCACCCCTACCCCCACCACTTCCCCATCACCTACTCCGAAATCACCCCCACCTACCCCCACCCCTACCCCCAACACTTCCCCATCACCTCCCCCGCAATTCCCCCACCCCTACCCCCACCACTTCCCATCTCCTCCCCCACAATCCCTCCACCTCTACCCCCACCTCTAACCCCACCACTTTCCCATCATCTCAACCACAATCCCCCCACCCACACCCACCCCTACCCCCAACACTTCCCCATCACCTTCCCCACAATCCCCCCACCCCCCACACCCCCAACCCACCCTCCTCCATACTCACGCCCTACCCCTACCCCTACGGCTCCACTAAACCACCACACCACCACCCTCCCACCACCCCACACCCACCGCTACCCACCGTCACCCACCCCGACCCACCCCGATCCACTCCGACCCATACCGCTCCCCTTGCATCACCCCCGCGCTCCCTCCACCCCTACCCCTCGCCTACTCCTACCCTTACCTCTACCCCCACCCCTACCCCCACCATCACCCACACCCACCTCTGTGGCAGCCATTACCAAAAAGCAGAGCAGCCATGCCTGGTCAGTCAGTCCCTGGATTATTAGCCGGCCATCTGAGAACCCCCCCCCCCCCAAACGCAGCGGCGGTGGCGCTATTGGGGGTGGGGGCGATGGGTGGGGGGGTGGGGGGTCTCAGCCCGCCCGCCGGCTATCCGGCCGTCTGTCCATTCACGGGGCTGGAAATGAGATGTGAATTTGTCTGATAGCGTCTCAGTGGCACTCTGACATTTTCGCCTGCCCCACTCGCAGATATTAGCGCCTCTAGCGGAGAGAAAGCCGCGGCGCCCCGCTACCAGCACCGGACCTGGTCTCAGCCCCAGACCCAGCATCGTCCCTATCCCCAGCCACAGCCCCAGCCCCAGCCCCAGCCACAGCCCCATGCCCAGCACCAACCCCATCCCCAACCCCAGCCCCAGCCCCAATCCCAGATACTGCCGCAGCCCCACCCAAGCACCAGCCCAAGTCCCAGCCCAACCCCAGCCCCAGCTCCAGTCCTAGTCCCAGTCCCACTCAAGCCCCAGGCCCAACCCCAGCCCCAACCCCTGCCCCAGTCCAAGCCCCAGCCCCAGCCCCAGGCCCAGGCCCAGGCCCAGGCTCAGTCCCAGCCCCAGCCCCAGCCCC